>OZ005659.1:168522547-169015047 GCA_963930645.1 Salticus scenicus
AATGAGAAAGCTAAGCCATGCCCAAAATGTGAATGCAAAAAGCCTCCAAAGAGTAAGTACAACGGATGATAATCTTCTTTTTCTTCTTTTTTTTTTTTTTTTTTCCTTTTTTTAAAGAAATGTTGAACGAAATTGTAACTTCAAACGTGCAAAGAATATTTTTATGTTCACACTTTTCGATAACAGTTTCGTAACAAGTTAAATTAAGGGACAAACCATAAATTGGGGGAGAAAAAAAAAACAGTTTGGGTTACCATGTATCATAAAAATGTACAAATGACTTAACTTTAATACATGATTTCACATACTATTTAAAATTTTACTGTTTTTCATACACAAAAAATAATGTATAAGCAATTTTTTCAAACTCCTAAAACTATCATAATTTCATACTTTTTTTGTTTACCCTAATTATTAGATTTATTTCTTTAGAAATCGATTTATTGCAATAACTTAGTTTACCTATCTTTTTATCTATCTATCAATATATATAAGGTATGGGAACCAAAGGTGGCCAATAGTTAAGTTTTGAAATTTTTTTTATAATTTTCTGGTTGGGTGTATGGGGCTGGACTTGTAAAATGCTACACTTATCTCTTACACATGACATATCAAGTATAATTTTCTTTTTAAAATGTAATTTAAATATTTTTTAAATACAATTTGAAAATTGTAGCTTGTGGGCCGCCTTTGGCGCGCAATGCTCGAAAGATGACCCATATATTGAAAGCACTTTTAAAATGTGCTTATAACGTTTTTTTTTTGTTATTTTTCTGATTTTTCTTCATATTCATCTTATATTTTGACTCAAAAAGACTTTCAACCACTTTTTGTGCAAAATAATGCAGGATTTTAAGTCTGGGATTCATTGGCATTTCGGGAAATCTTTGGTATTCTAAATAGTTTGGAAATTATTGGAGAATGAATAATACGTTTTTTCAGATATTTAAGCAGAAACTTTGAAAGTTATCCTTATTACATTTATTTGCGCATTTATTTGCTAAGTTGGCCCACATATTCCAAAGTTACCCGACATCTGGGCCACCTTGAGAAAATGCATAGGGTCGCCATGTGCACGGCATTAAACTTTTAATTTGATAAATTTGTTAGAAATGAAATTAATGTGGATATAGAGAAAGAAATAGATTTTCAGAAAATATATCACAGCTAAAAGTTCTAAGATTTTAAACACGTGTAAATTAAAATGTCTTTTTACTGGAAATTAGAACGACTACTTCTCTAATGTGAAATCACTTCATACAATGGCGGTCGATTAACCCGCCAGTACACGGGTTGGGTCTGCGAGACCCATATTATTTTCTAGAATGCGATGTAAGAGAAACATTTTATATATTCTGTGAAAAAAAAATTATAACGAATGTAAAATTTTATACTTCGTATTTTTATTGTGTGATTTTATTTTGTGGGTATTTATATTGTAACCATTAAAATACTGAAAGAAAATTGTGCCTTTTCCCCGCCCGCGCGGCGGGTTAAGGTAATCTCTTCAAATTCAGTCACGTATCCTGCAGATACATGACTTACAACCCAGTAGAACCATTTTGTGATTAAAAATTAAATTAAATCTCTTTTACACACGTGGGCTACATTAGGAACACTGGCCACCTTTATCTCACCTACCTTACATATGTAGGTATATAATGGATATTTTGCCATCACGATAACTTCCGAAATAATGAATCGAATCATTGAAGAATGCACTTATCTTACATATATCTTGGATGGATTCGTTAACCAAGTTGATTCGCCATTTTCTTTCCAAATGGTTGGCACTATGCAACTTACAAATCCGCATTGTAAAATGTGTATTTAAAACAGGATTTACTTAAATTTTGATGGATCTATATACCATATAAGGATCTCCACCAAGTTTGTTAATGAATTTGATCCGCCATTTTGTACTTGAATTCAGGCTGCCACTTGAAAATTTCTCATCGTGATAATTTTTGAAATACTGAGTTAATTCGAACAAAATTTGAACAAAAAAATTATCTTACAAATATCTTGATTGAGTTCTCTAACTTGCTCTGTTTTTTTGTTTCCAAGTTGCGGCCACTAGACTGCCAATTGGAAATTTTTCATCGGGATAACTTTTAAAATATTGAATTAATTCGAACTAGATATGGGCAGTGGATTGGATTTATGTTACAAATATCTTGAGTGAGTTCGCTGGGTAACTTCCTCCGCCATTTTGTTTCCAAGTTGCGGCCACTTAACATTAGACCAACATTTGAAAATTTGTCATCGCAATAACTTTTGTAGTACTGAATTAAATGAAACCAGATAAGGCCAGTGGGCTTATGTTACGAATATTTTGGAAAAATTCATCGGGCAAATAGCTCCGCATTTTATTTTAAAGTGTCGGCCAGTTGAAAATCATTTCGATAAACTTTGAAATAATGAATTAATTCGAACCAAATTTAGACAATGGACTTATCTATTAAATATCTTGGATAAGTTCTATAGATAACTTGCACTGCCATTTTGTTTCCAAGTAGAGACCACTTGAAATCCGGCTACCACTTGAAAATTTGCCATCACGATAGTTTTTGAAATACTGAATTAATTTCAACCAAAATTGATCAGTGGAGTTTGTTACCTTACAAATATCTTGGTTAAGTTCGCTGATAAGCTTTCTCCGCCATTTTGTTTCCAAGTGGCGGCCGCTTGAAATCAGGTTACCACTTGAAAATGTGTCACAACGATAACTTTTGAAATGTTGAATAAATTCAAAACAAAGTTGAACAATCTTTGATCAATCGTTGATTGATCTTTCAAATACCGTGAATAAGTTTACTAGGAAATTTGATTCGCCATTTTGTTTCCAAGTAGCGACTTCTTGGAAACATGTCATTACGATAACTTTCAAAAGATCGGATTAATTCGAACCAAATTCGTACCATAGGCTTATCTTAGAAATACGTTTGATATGTTCGTTGATCAACTCGATTCACCATTTTATTTCCAAGCGTCGGTTACTTGAAAATTTCAAATTCCCATGAAAAAGTTATTTATAAATCTATTTGCTTAAAACTCCATATGTACATAGCGCTCATCAATCTCTCCAAGTTTATTAATACACTTTATCCGCCATCTGATTTCAAAATGGCGACAATTTGTTTAGATGGATGGATAGTTGGGTTTTACGTCGCACTAATGCTGCGCAGATGGGCAATTGGCGACGGTCTGGGACACACCCCTAGAGGTGGTCCGGAGACATGCCATCACAATTTTGATCCTCCATGGAAGGAAGACAATTTGTTTAGAAAAAGAAGTCAATCTATACTCTTCCGACTAAAGTGGAAGAACTTGTTGTATTTAAATTCGTTCTATTTTAAAAGTTAATAATTATATTTTCAATTGGTCTTTTTTAGATTGTCCTACATTTAGGTGCAAAAGCGGCTGCATATTGGATAGAAAGCACAAGCCTTGCCCGAGATGTGTATGTCCAAAAGGTATTTGATTACATTAATTCTAACCGTCCATAATAATAGTGATTAAAAAAGAAGTTTCACTGTAACCGCTGTTTGAATTGTTTTATCAGACAAGTAGCAATCTGATGTTTCCTCGATATCGCAAAATATTTTACCTTTAAAGTACTTATATTTATATTTGTTATTGAAACGTTCACGTGCATATAAAAAATCGCAAATATGCATGTTCGCAAAATACAAACACCTTACAGAACGTAAAAATTAAGCGATAATGAAAACTACATGCTACCGTGTCTCTAACATTTTTCCTGACTTCGGTTTGTCTGTTTGTCTTACTGCACGATCTAATTACCACAAATATTTGTGGAAACACTTGAAACTGATATATGTACATGTACGTAATTTAGGCTACCTATAGCATAATATTCCCTATTTAAAATGGTATAAATATTACTAATGGTCTTTGCACAGGAGCTCACAAAATTACTGTAACGCATTACGGTTTATGAAATGTTTTTCTTTAAAATCTATTTCAATATCATTATACTTCTAAAAATATAACGAAATTAACGTACATTACATAGCTGTACATAAGCAGATTTCGTATAGAATTAGGTATAATTAGCATTAATAATTGTTTTACAAGGGCACAGAAAATATTCAGATATTAAAAATAGAAATAGCTCAAAGGACAATTTTAATTGCGTTATGAGTTATTTTTAAGCACTTTAGAAGAAAGTGTAAAAGTGTTCATGATTTAGGTTTGTCTTTTTGTCTATCCGTTTGTCTGCACTCCAACTACCATAAATGTTTTAAAATATCTTGAAACTGATATATGTCATGTCATTCAAGTTCACTATGATATGATCGTTTTTGAAAACTTCTCTAACATAGACCAATAACTTAAATTTTGCTGAAACGATACGATAGTGATGAGAGATGCTATTTGATTGGTCAACCCAGATCGGATTATTTAAAGCGAAAATTCGAGATTTCGGTTGCAAAAATTTAATCTAATACTCTTGTGTTAAAATGCACATTTTCTTAAAAAATTTGAAAAAATATTAAATTTTTGTGCTTTAACCTGTACTCAAAAGCTCATATTTAGAAGCATATTTGGAAGAGTTTAAGGTTAGTTAAACTTCATTATTCTTTATTGGATATTCTGGCTATTCAGTGGTGGTGCCATCTATTTTTTAAAATTGAAATTATCATAATGAGATACAAATTTTTCGAAAGCCAAAACTATATATTTTTTTTAGAGTTTTGGCTCATTATAAATACACTAAGCGACAAAAGAAAAAAAGCCGCACTTGGATATTTTCTTTTCGCCTTCTACAACCGCCAATTTTATCGGTTAATGTTGTCCTCCACATACACTTTAGCTTTGAGACCAGTGCTAAAAACAAAATGCAATTGTCAGTAAAATTGTAATTTTAGAAATTATTTCAAAAATGGTAAGAATAAGGCAGTTAACGATGCCACAAAAAGTATTAATTTTTGAAGGAAAATCAAAAAATGTTTTATTACATGATATGGCAAAATAATTAAATGTTAGCGAAATATTGGCAAAAGGGTGCAAGATATAAAATTTTTTGGGCGTTTAAACTGGAAATGTGTTTTTAGGCGGCCATGTTGCTCATCCAAGTAAGATGACCGTTAGTTAAAAAGCCATTGCTTATAAAATCGGTTTGTATTACATTTAGAACATAAAAGAGATTCAGAAAGAGTGTTCAGCAGCATAATTTCTTTAACTACAGTACAGCAACTATTAAACAAAGCAGGTTTAAATGACAGAAAATGTGAAAAAATTCCATTCTTAGTGAAGAGAAATAGGAAAGCAAGACCTCAGTAGGCTAAAGAAAGAATTAAAAATGATTAGTTAACTATTGGGCTGAACTGGTTCTCTTTGATAAGTCAAATTTAACTTATTTCGAGCTAAAGAAAACAAGCAGATCTGACAACGAAAATATGGCCGACTTCATGAAAATCGCACTTGTAAAACAGTGACACATTCTCCGTACATTATGGTACGGAGGTGCATAACTTTTCAAACAGTCGGGCAAATTTGTATGCTCAAGAGATGTATTAACTCGAAATAAAACACAGCCTTTATAAAAGTGGCGACTGACCGACTATTTTGGAGGTATCATGGACATTTCTGCAAAGAGCATTTCAAGATGATCATGCACCTTATTATTCGGCGTCTGTAGTAAGTTTATTCACTTCAGATTGTCAAAATTTCCTATCAATCTCCATGAGAATCTATAATTCTGTAAGAAATCATATCTTCTTTCACTTCAAGTTAAATCCCAGAAAAGATATATTAGAATTTCATCTTTACCAGACATGGAAATAGCCCTAATCGCGATCCGCTCGAAAATGTTTCGTTTATAAAAATGCGGGGGAGAGGGCAGAGGATTCAAAATTTGCAGTCTATAACTCTGCCAGAACTAGAAAAAATTATTTGTGATATTTGGCGCATTGAAATTTCTGAGATTTATGTTAAAACACTGCATAAAACTATGCCACTGCGCATTAAAATAGAAATTCCATATAAATATGGAATTAACCCAATGCAGAATGCATATTTTTAATAAAAAATAGCTTAGATCTAACAAATAAATAGTTTTATTTCATATATTAAAATATAACTTGTTTATTTCATATAATAAATCATAATAGAATACAAAGTGTATATGGTTATTGCATTATGTTCAAAAAGAAAGTTTTATGCCGATTTTTAAAAAGTACTTCGTAGAGTGCAATAAAGCGAATTATTAAATCGAAAATGTACATAGGTATCATTTCATCCCTTTGGTATTATGCAAACAAAACAGTTTTATTTGTTTCAAACATTAATTTTAAAGTTATTACAAATAAGAAAGGTATGTCATTTTTTCTGCAGTGCGGCTACTTTTTGGCGCTTAGTGTAGGTTGAACAATATTTATTTTTATTTATTTATTTATTTTGTAGATACATTTATTAATTATGGAATTTCTGTTAAGTATGGTAACATGGTAATTTAATTCCGTCTAAGTTTAGGGAAATACTTGATTGTTAATATAACAATAATTTAATTCTAAAAATTTGTAATTTAGCAGTGGAAAAAATTATTTTATAAAATTAAAATTCGTAATATGGTAATTTAATTCCGCCAAATTTTAATAATTGATTTTATTTATGAGATTTTTCCGAATTAGGCATTAGGTATGTAGGTACTATCACGCAGAAGTTCTGCGCGGGAAAGGCTAGTGGTATGAACTGCACAACTGGTTTGTTTACATCAGGGACACCCAAAAGAATTCCACAATGCAATGCATTCTACTATGAGTGGTCATGCCACGCGTATTCTTATTTTAGACGATATAGAGGGTTGTACAAAAGTAATCTTTTTAATGCTTTATCTGTATAAATTAAGTTACAAAGACCTTTTAGTAAGTTTCCTCCCTCCATATAATTAAAAACAAAATTTATTTTAAAGTTTTATCACGTAGACAAAACACATTGACGTTTGAACGATGAAGGAGTCCGTACAATTGGAGGGATCGATTTAAATAATAATACATGTTTTATAAGCAAAAATTGTTGTTTTTAGAATTAAAAAAATAGAACATAGACTTAGTTTGTAATCCTTTATAATCTAATATACTGTTTGTTTCTGTTTCACTGTTCTTGGCATGTGTCAGTTCGTTTATTGTTGTGATTTCTGTGATTCTAAATTACAGAATGTGAGATGAAAGAAAAGAAGGGAATGTTCGTTTCTTATCGGCTTGTTTTTTTATTTATTTTTTTTTTTTTATTTATTTATTTTTTAATTATAATTTAAATTTATTTATGTACAGAAGGTCGCTCACACATCATGGAAACGATTTTAATGTATAAATGCTGTATTTTTTGCGTCGATTTGCTTCTAACTGATAGTCATAATAAATTAAACGTGTAGAATGTCGCGAGAAATTATTAAAATAAATAACAAAATAGCGACATGGTTATAAAATTTGAATTAAAGAATAATGTTGCCATTTTAAATTTCTTTGAGATGACTGGTCTTTAAAACATATAAATATTATGATGTAAAATGTAACGCCATTTGTTTTAAATATCATGTAAACCATTGTTTAGTAAGTTAAACTTGAAATGAGAAGTAATTTGGAAATACATGTGTAAAAATTGAACGTTTATGTCTAATAAGGGGTCAAAACTTCTCCTACAGCAAGAAATTATTATTTTTTAAAGGAAATTTTTCGTATAGAAATAGACATTTATATTTAAAAATTATTTAATTTAACACATGACACCCTTCCCCCTCCTATCTCACACACGAGCTCTATAGATAGAGATCTAGGTCGGTCCCTAGGTAGTAATGATTCTTTTTTTCCCCCTCTACATTTCTCCCTTTTCACTATTTTTAAGAAAACCTCTCTTGATTGTCTATAATAGGAATGCTGCGTGTGTCGGAAGTACAGGATTTAGCAGATGATTAGTTTTTTGCAATACTATAAAATACTATACATTTAAAACTGAATTTTAATAAAAATTAGATTATTTAATTAATACGTTTGTAGAAAATTTTATCAATTAATCAATCTGTTTCTTCTAGAATGCCCTCTGATCAACTGCGTGAGTGGTTGTTACCTAGACCGAAAACACAAGCCTTGTCCAAGATGTGTGTGTCCAAAAGGTAAATCATACCTATATTTTTACTAGTACTAGCAATCCTACATTAATTTGAAAACAAATATAATTTTCACCTATGCGCTGGAGCGTTTTGTGTTTTTCTTAATAGATTGCTACAATTGCCAAGTCTTCCTTTTTTTTCTTGTGGGAGCTGAGAGGGGGGGGGGGAGTATTACCCCAAAATTTTAGTAGAAATTTTTAGTAACGATTTTGATTTTCCAGTAATTATCTACGGTTAATTGTACTGAAAAATACTATTAGAAAATGGTAGTGGTTATTCTTTGAAGAAAGGTCCTGTACCAATCATGAAATTCTGATTTTTTTCTTTTGTGCGCAGTTTTTAAAGTTTCCACTTTTGGGGGAGACTTTATATTAATATTTTATAATAGTAAACTTCAAGATACAATTGAAATTGTTGAATTCATCAGTTGTATCTATTACAATCCAAAATTAATTATATCATTAAAATTCTTATTGCAGAAAATTAATATCAAATGCTTCTATTAAAACACAGTGATAATAAAGTTTATCTAGAAAAAAAAAAAAAAAAAAAAATGGCAGCTATTTAGCCTTTTTTGACAAGAAAATATTGTGTTACAACTTAGTTTTCTGTTTATTTATGTGTAAACTGTTTCATATATTTTTCTCTTTCTTCTACAAATGAGAAGAAAATACTGAATTCGTGAAAATTTTAGACTTTAGGTTTTCGATAAATTTACACGTTTCCTAATATCCTGAACATAATTTGACCATTTTTAGAAAATGTCTGTCTGTGTCTGTGTACATGCAAAATTTTGTGGACGCCGTATTCCAGGAACTAATGAATGAAATTTAATGAAATTTGATATTAACCCCTTTAACTACAATTTACTTTCAGTCAGCACTGCTCATGCAGACAGTTTAATTTCTTAGTTTTAAGAGGAGGGATAGATGTAGAAACTTACGGTTTTGTTGCTCCAATAATTTGTTATTATTAAAAATAATATTTTTTTCACACATTTATATGAATGTTTATTGTTATATATACATATAAGAACATAATTAGTGTCGGGAAACTCTTCAGTAATGTTTAACAAAAATATTACAGTTCTACATAGTATTTAAACGAAAAAAAGGACGTGTTTCAACAAAATGTAACAAACAATATAAATATGTATATATATTTATCCTAACTTATATTCGGGTTAATTTTAAAGTACTAATAAACTTCAAGTGTATGGTTCAGTCGGTAATAAAAGTGTCCGAACACTAGCAAAAATTCCTATATAAAAAAGGTACACTTAATACTGTTTTGTTAAATAAATCCTTGTCGAATCACGTCTTAGACTGACTAAGAACAGGATTCGACAAGGATTTATTTAGCAAAACTGTATTAAGCGTACTTTTTTTTATATAGGATTTTCTGCTAGTGTTCGGACACTTTTGTTACCGACTGTACTTCTCAAAGCACTCCGGAAGATGCAGTGGTGATTGGCATCGTTCGCATTGTCAGCTTGTTTCACTCCGAATGTTATGCTTAGCGCATACATGACATCTTTTTGTAAGGTGTTGTTTATTAGCGGTCGGTGGGATGTGTTCCGGAAAATGGGACCAGTTTTTTGCTTGTAATCGAAGTGGTGTATCATGACGAGCTGGGCTCGTCATTTCAGTTCAAGGGGTTAAGTTGTATCTTGATTTAAATGGGTGCTTATTACGTTTGGGAACCAATCGCTCTGCAAATTTGCGGAGTCATCTCGCTTTTTCAAGTTTAAATTTTGATTGGATTCGTGATATTTTGTAAGTAAGCGCTCATATGTGTGTATATGAATACACATGTGTCAACACTACAACGCGTAAGCGCTTTGATCGATTCAGCTGAAAGTTGGTAGGTATGCCATAGGTCACCCCAGCACAAACTGTATAGATTTTAAAAATTCTAGCAATTATAGTTTTTTTTTTTTTTTTTTTTTTTTTTTTTTACAGGGATAGAAGAGGGACGAGCGATTCTGCGTTCAAAGTTACTAGACGAAAAGGACCGTGTTCGATCCCAAGTCACCCTCGTCGACCTAGCCGTTCGGAGTTATTGTGTTTTCTTCGAAACTCGCGTAAATATGGGCTGTGGCCCCCTTAAAAAGACTCCCATGGAGGGCACACCATCTCAGGCCTAAGACCCTTATATAGTCAATCAGCCTTAATCCAAAACACACAAACACAAACACATACGGGGACAGAAAAAAAAAATTCTTTATCATTTTGGTCTATGTTAAAAAATTATTCAAAGTACGATAGAGTCTAAACTACTTATTTGATAAAAGTAAAAGTTGGTAGATATGTTTTAGATCACTGTCGCACGATTTGTATGGATTTTGATGAGTCTATCAATTATAGTTTTTTTATAGGGACAGAAAGGAAAATTCTTTATCATTATGTCACCATTTATTTAGGTGTTATTATTATTATTATATTTTTTAACACTTTCTGACAAGGACTTCGGTTTGTCTGTCTGTCAGACCGCGCTTTAATTCCCATAAGAATGCATAGAATTTTTCGAAACAGATATATATATATAATTCAATAATTTTAATCTAATCTATTTTAAATCAATTTCTTTATTAAATTTTATCAGTTATTTTCTAGGAAGAATTTACATAATTTGTTATAAATTATTATAGTCTTTATTATAAAGACTGATCAATCACAAACATTATAGATGAGTACGAAGATTTCGATTGAATATAACTTTTTTAGTTTTAAATACTGGGAAATCTAAATTACCGCATACTGGCCAAATAATTAAACATTTTCCCCATTACCAGGTGGTGGGGAAGGAAGGTCGTTAGGGAAGATAGGCAAAAATCACTCTGAGAAAATTTTCTTAGTTTCCCCCTCTCATTATCAATTTTACTTCCTTCTATATTCAATAGAAGAAAGTATTGAATTCGTAAAAATTTTTGACTTCCGGTTTTCGACGGATTTACACGTTCTGAGAGGTCTGGAACACGATTTGATCATTTTTAGGAGATGTCTGTCTGTCCATCTATCTGTCTGTGTGTGTGTGTGACAAAAATTTTGTAGCGACTGTATCTCCGGCACTAGTGCTCAGAATTGTACATAAATTTATATGTAAATTTGTAGATGCACCTTGACCTAAATTAGAGCCTATCAAATTTTAGTGTCAACTGCTCAACAGGTGGCGCTGCTATATTAAGAGGAGTCTATATCTCAGGTTCTATTGCGTACCATCACGCAAAACTTGATATGTGAGAAGGCTATTTATGAGACATTATGCTGATTCAGTTTGAATGCTTATCGGTCAATAAATGGGACTGCTATACTGCAGTTTCCTCGATAATGGGAAGGCTATATCTCAAATTCCATGCCATATAGCTGTACGAAACTTGATATATGAGATGACCATTATAAAAACGCATTTTTTATGATGTTATTTATAGACAATAAAACTGTCTTTCTTTGAATATTTAGTGTTAGTTTCCCCTAAGATGAAAATCATTTGCATTCATCATGTTGATAATTTTAATAAATAATAGTTTTAATAAATTATTTGCACTTAGTGAATTTGTATAGGAAAAAAATGAAGAAAATCTTGTAGTGCCCATAACATACTAGTTGTAGGAGGTCTCGTTTTTTATTTTCTTATTGGATTTTTTTTTTTTTTTTTTTTTTTTATTGGATCTCTTCTGCTCCAATCCGCTTGCTCCTGAATCTCCTGGCATAGTTCTCAGTATTCAGTGGCGGGAGCCTAGAAGCTCCACCTGGAGGGGTTCCATCTGTGTGGTTCTTAAGAGCTGGTCGTAAATTGGGTTGTGAATTCAGGCATATTCTTTTTATGTGTCGTTTTCTTTTGAGTTAGGCATTTTTAACGCTTTCCAAGAATGTTTAAGAGGGATTATGAATTCAGTTAGTTTATCTGTATGTCTTTTAGTCTTTCTGTCTGTCCGTTATGTCATAACGTAGGCAAAGAACATTGAAAGTTATATGATACAACACAACAAATGCATACAGTTGGAAAGTGTCAATAATCAATGTATACCGCATGATTTTTCGTTCTTTTTTTTTTTTTTTTTTTTTTTTTTTTTTAATCTTAATTATTAGGTTGATTTCTTTCGAAATTGACTTATTGCAATCACTTAGTTTCTCTCTATATATATCTGTATACATAATGGAAAATTTGTCTTCACGGTAACTTCCGTAATAATGAACCAACTTGAACCAAAATTGGAGAGTGGACTTATTTTACAAATATCTTGGATGAGTTCGTTAACCAAGTTTCTGCGCCATTTTGTTTCCATATGGCTGCCACATGAAAATTTCAAATCCATTTAGGGAAATGCGTATTTAAGACAGGATTTGCTTAAATTTTGATATATAGACCATTAGGATCTTTGTTAATGGATTTGATCTGCCATTTTGTACTTGAAATCAGGCTACAACTTGAAATATTTGCCATCACGATAAGTTTTGAATACTGAATTAATTTAAACCAAAATTAATCATTGGGCTTAACTTACAAATATCTTGAATAAGTTCGCTGATAAACTTTCTCCACTATTTCGTTTCCAAGGGACGGTCGCTTAAAAATTTGTCAGCGCGATAACTTTTAAAATGCTAAATAAATTCAAAACAAAGTTGAATAGTGGATTGATCTTAGAAATATCGTGGAGGAGTTTACTATGCAATTTGATTCGCCATTTTGTTTCGAAGTGGCGGCTACTTGAAAATTTGCCATTACGATAACTTTCGAAACACTGAATTAATTCGAATCAAATTCGTGCATTAGACTTATCTTAAAAATCCGTTTGATATGTTCGTTGATCAACTCTATCCACCATCTTCTTTCCAAGTGTCGGCCACTTGAAAATTTCAAATTCACATGAAAAAGTTATTTATAAATCTATTTGCTTAAAACTCCATATGTACATAGCGCTCATCAATCTCTCCAAGTTTATCAGTACACTTTATCCCCCCATCTGATTTCAAAAGGCGACCATTTGTTTAGAAAACGCAATCAACCTACTTTTACGGCTAAGGCGGAAGAACTTGTTGTATTTAAATTCGTTCTGTTTTATAAGTTAATCATTATCTTTTCATTTGCTCTTTCTTAGATTGCCCGCAATTCAAATGCAAAGGCGGCTGCATATTGGATAGAAAGCATAAGCCTTGCCCGAGATGTGTATGTCCAAAAGGTATATGATTACATTGATTCTAACAGTCCATAATAATAATGATGATTAAAAAAAAAGTTTCACTGTAACTGTTGTCTGAAATGTTTTATCAGAAACTAATTTCTTACTTAAGTTTTAAATAGTAGCAATCTGATGTTTCCTCGTAATCGCGAAGTATTTTATAGATCTATATTTGTTATTGTAACGTTCAAATGCATATAAAACATTGCTAATATTTGTTTGCAAAGTACAAACACCTCACAGAACACGAAGACATTTCAGTGTAAAAACTAAATTAATTCAAAGTTTAAGAGATAGTCAAAAGTACATGTTACCGTGTCTCTAACATTTTTCATGACTTCGGTTTGTCTGTTTGTCCGTCCACGCTCTAATTACCACAATTATTTGTGGAAAGCCTTTAAACTGATATATGTTATTTAGGTTCTTTATGGTATGTTCCCTGTTGAAAATGGTATAAATGTTACCAATAGTCTGTGTACAAGAGGCTCATGAAATTATTCTAGTGTATTATGGTCTATGAGAAGTTTTTCTTTAAAATCTATTTCAATACCATTATACTGCTAAAAGCATAACGAAATTAACGTACATTATATAGCTGTATACATAAACAGGTTTCCTGTAGAATTGGGTGTAATTAGCTATAATGATTGTTTTACATGACCACATAAAATATTCATATATATTTGCAGATAAAAATGGAAATAGCTCAAAGAACAATTTTAATTTCGTTATGAGTTGTTTTTAAACACTTTAGAAGAAATTGTAAAAGTGTTTATGATTTAAGTTTGTATGTCTGTCTGTGCGTCTGTCTGCACTCCAACTACCATAAATATTTTTAAATATCTTGAAACTGTTATATGTCATTCAAGTTCACTATGGCATGATCATTATTGAAAACCTAAGTAATATTTCTCTAACGTAGACCAGTAACAATTAAATATATCGAAGCGATACGAAAATGATGTAAGATGCTATCTGATTGGTCAACCCAGATCGGTTTACTTAAAGCGAAAATTCGATATTTCGATTGCAAAAAAATTAATCTAATACTCAATGTCAATTTTAACCCATTCCCCTTGTACCGCTTTCCAAAGTCCGTTCAATGTTCTTGGATGCCGTTTTCCTAAGACTCGTTTTAATAAACCAAAAGTGCAAAAGTCTCCTACACTGTGACGTGGGAAAACGTTCTTAGAAGAACAAAAATTAATTATCACAAAGTACCTTCATTTTCGAAATTCAAACTTCGGTCCATTAGCTATAATGCACTATTTAGACCCTTGTTTCAAATTTACATTGCACACGTTGTAGTGTAGCGGGTGGCATCAATGTTCTGTAGTGCTCAAATAAGAGTCCAGGTACAAATGTGCATTTTAACTGACAGACAGAAGTTTAAACATCGAAAATAAAGGTATCTTTTGATAACTAGTTTTGCTTTTCTCATTAAGATAGTTTCATCACGTGACTATGGAAAATGTCGAAAAAAACAATTGCACGTTTTAAGCATTCAAGTCTACAAGGTGTCTTTTCGTACTAAAGGGATGATGCTCTACAACTTTCTACTGCACTTTTTTCTTCTATCTCGTAAAACGCTAATTCTACCGTTTTCTACCAGGCGACGCTGTATGTGGTTACATCTTGTAAAGCATAGCCACTTCAGTATAATTAGACATCACTTTCATGATTATAGCTACAGCTGTTCAATAGTTAAAAAGGTGAGAATGGACTTTAGTGGAGACCATGCATGTATACATGTATTAGTAAAAGTAGTAAGTACTACATGTAAAAAATGTATAGTAATACCGAAAACTACATCTCCTTGTTCAGATCACTCTGTGAGGTTGTTTTCCCAGTGAAGGCCAATGACGAAACGCTTACGTAGAAGCGCTCGTCATCACAAAACCACGTGACCTCGCACCCAATGAGATTTAGTAATAAACTTAGTCAGTCTGAAGCAATCTCTCTTTCAGAAAGGATCGCACAGTTTCGTCTGCGTGTTTATTATTTGTTTGACAGCGCTGTTCGTGCTATTATTTAAAATGTGATCCATCTACTCTGCATACATTGTGTTTATTGTCGTCATGAAATTATGTCATGTCCTACAGTCGTTGGAGAATTTTTGTGTCCTATTCTTTCCTGTCGTCGTTTTGATTTAAAATTGGTTTTATGGGAAAACCAAATAGTAAATCTTCCGTTTATTTTACGTGCTCTACCAAGCTAAGCTAGCTTCCAGCAACATAGTATATATTTTCTACATGTAGTACAGTCGGCTGCAAAATTATTCGAGCACTAGCCAATAATTCCTATATTTAAAAAGTACACTTAAGACTGTTTTGCTAAGTAAATCCTTGTCGAATCATGTTCTTGGACTGATTAAGAATATGACTCGACAAGGATTTATTTAACAAAGCTGTATTAAGTGTACTTTTTTTTGGCAAGGTTTATTGCTAGTGCTCGAATAATTTTGCAGCCGACTGTACAATGTGTAGTAAAATTTTCTATGCGTTTTCAGAAATTTTAATAGCCGAGTCTTTAAATTGTTAATATATTTTGATCTGCTTCATTTTAGAGACGTGGGGGGTTTCAGCTTCAATTAAAAGAAATGCATTGTTCTGTGTAAATTTAAAAAAATATTTTTTTCTTTAAGTATAAACAAATAGGTATTGCATTTTTTGCATAATTTTCAGATACTTGTGGAAAAAATGAAAAATTTATGGAATGCGGCACTGCTTGTCCTGCGACATGTGCTAAAAGAAACGCATTGTGTACGAAACAATGTAAAAAAGGATGCTTCTGCAAAGAAGGCTACATTAGAGAAAAGGAAGGAGGAAGGTGTATTCCGGAATTTCAGTGTCCACGAGGTAACCATTATACTGTTACTAACTGTATTTGGTTGTTCTTTCATCTTCTTAAAAATAAAAGTCCAACTTTCTCAGTTGTAACGTTCAAAACTAACGTCATAACTACAACAATGTATCGAAATTAAATAAGTCAAATGTTATCCATGGATCCACCGCGTACAGTTGAAACGAATAAAATAGTGAAAAAATATATACATAATTTTACAGAAAAAATTACACCACAACCGCAACAATGTATTAAGAAAAAAATAAAGGAAATTGCATCCATGGTTTGCATCGTTTTGGGAGATTCGTTCATTTATTCAAATAATAAATTATAAATATACAAAATTCATTAATTCATTTACGGAGAAAACCTTATTTTAAAAGTTGTTTGAGCCATAGCATATATCATATATAGTTCTTTCATCTGCGGTAAATAAAGCTTGACTAACCGGATAATTTTCTAGAATTCATTCATAAAAAAGAAATAAATAAATAAACACACACACACACATATATATATGTGTATGATTTTTTTTTCTTTTTTGGGTTGTTGTTGTTGTTGTTTCTATGCAAAATTTTCTTATGTCACAGAAATAATAAATGAGTAGCAATTTACGAGAAATTGTTAATATAAATAACAAAATAGACACATTTGGATTAATGAATTCTGATGTCGTTTTTTATTTACTGAAGATGTTTGGATTTCAAAACATATAAATATCATTTGTTTTAAAAATCATGTAAACTAATGTTTACTAATGTAAACTTGCAAATTATTTTTAAGAAAACCTAATTTGAGGGTCTCTAACAAGAATGCTGTTTGTGTCGAAAGTAGCAGATGATTTACTTTTAGTAATACACTAAAATGCTTAATTTCACGCAAAAGTAAAACGAAAAAAAGAAAAAAATACTTGCACGTTTTAACAATCTTAATTATTTTTAATTTTTCTTGATAGAGAAATTTTAATAGAAAAACATGAAATATATATATATATATATTGAACATATGAAATATATCAAATAATGTAACACATTATGTATAAAAAGAAAATTTAAATTAAAAAATAATTTAGCAAAAGATAATTCAAAATTTTTACACTTGTCATATCTGTCACGATATTAAATATTTTTTTATATACTTATTTGTTTAATTTTAGAACTCTTTCTAAATTTCACATCAGATGAAGGTCCTGATTGTGTAATTAAATTTTCTGAACTTCAAATGTGTCTCAATTTAGAGTAATTGAGGGATAAAGTCACTGAAATTATGTTTGTTTTTTGTCATGTCTATCAGGCTACATTTCTATCTTATTAAGTATAAATTATTTTTCTTAAATTAATTTTTTTAATTATTTATAAGTAATACATACATATATATCAGCTCACCAAAATTCATTAAAATAAATTAATATTTAGTACTTAAAATTGGACAAGAAAGCTCTCTGATGTTTAGCTCCACACGTATGAAATTAACCTAATACGATACGTCTAAAACCGAATTTAAATAGATATTGGATTCTTTAATTAATACGTTTGTACGAAATTTTGTTAATAAATTGATCAATCTGTCTCTTCTAGAATGCCCTTTGATCAACTGCATAAGCGGCTGTCACCTAGACCGAAAACACAAGCCTTGCCCAAGATGTGTCTGCCCAAAAGGTAAATCATACTCACATTACTTTCAGAACATATTTATTATGTATGAAAAAATTTAAATTTTTCATATTTGAGATTTTGGTGTATCCATGCATTTTAAGGTGTCTAGAGTTAATATATGTATATATATATATATATATATATATATATATATTCTACGATGATGCATGCATGTGTGTGTGAGAGAAAGAGAAAAAACACGATAACGCCTAAACGCTTTGATCGAATCGATTGAGCTGAAAGTTGATAGGTATGTCTTAGGTTATCGTAGCACGAACTGTATAGATTTTAAGGAGCTAGCAATTTCAGGTTTTTTTTTTTTTTTTTTTTTTTTTTTGCTTTTTGGCGGATTGGCTTTGCGCTTAAAGCTAGTCGACGGGAAGAGCGGTATTTCATCTTAAACCGTGATCGTCAACCAAGTCGTTCGGAGTTTTCTGTGATTTTCTCCGAAATTAGCTTAAATACGGTATAGGACCCTCGTAGAAAGACCATTTTAAGCCTAGGACCTTTATGTAGTCAACCAGCCTTAAACATACAAACACATACAGGGACAGAAGAAATTTTTTTTTATATTTTGGCCTATGGACTCAAATTATTCAAAATGCGACAGAGTTTAATCTACTTATTTGTTTAAACTAAAAGTTGGTATGGTATATTTAAGATCCCTGTCGCAAAACTTGTGTAAATTTTGATGAGTCTAGCACTATTTACAAAACCACAAAGGAAAAATGTTTATCATTATCTCCCCATTTATTTAGCGTTATTATTATCATTATATCTTTTTAACATTTTTCAACAAAGATGAGGACTTCGGTTTGTCCGTCTGTCTCTTTGATGCTTTAACTCCCGTAAGAATTTATAGAATTTCTTGAAACGGATGTAAGTAATTGAAGTTTACTATAGGATGTTCCCTACTTAAAATGGGGTAAATACCACCAATCGTTTGCATATTGGGACATCCGAAATAATCCAAATGCAATGCGTTCTATAAAGGACATTTTTTTAAAATCATATTAAAAGGAAAAAAATTGTACTGCACAAATCATAATGAAATTAACATTTATTAGTCATATGTTTAAAAGAATATTTCCTATAGAATATCATATGTTTAGCTTTAAGGTTTACAGGGTCACATTAAAATATTCAGATACATCAATGGTTATAATTAGAAATTTCTGGAATTGCATCGTGTTAAAGTTTTTAACACTTTTCAAAAAATGCTAAAGAATGATTATGACTTCGATTTAGTCTGTCTGTCTGTATTTCTGTCCTGTCAGTCCGTTATGTGCTCACATAAGCGAGTATGTTGAAAGTTAAAAGATGCTACGAACACGTACAGTTAGAAAATGTTAAAAACATATACAAACAGTATTATTTTTCCCTCTTTTTATTATTATTATTATTTATCAAATCTAATGAAGTATTATAAAATTCTTATTTTATAAAGTATAATCAAATTTACGTAATGGTTTTTATTAGAATAAATGTATAATTCTTTAAAAATTTTGCCGAAAATATAAACGTACAGGTTAAACACTTTTTGCATATTTTTCAGATATTTGTGGAAAGAATGAAAAATTCATGGAATGTGGGACTGCGTGTCCTCCGACCTGTGCTAAGAGAAACCCATTCTGTACGAAACAATGTAAAACAGGATGCTTCTGCAAAGAAGGCTTCATTAAAGACAAGGAAGGGGGCAAGTGTATTCCAGAATATCAGTGTCCACAAGGTAAAATCTGGCTGATCTTTTGCCTTCTTAAAAATAAAAGCCGAAACCGAAAACTCTCGGTTGTAACGTTCGTACTAACGTCATTGCTTCAACAATGTATTGAAATAAAGAAAATAAAATTTTATTCGAGTTTCAACGTGTGCATTTCAAACTAATAAAGTAATGGGGGGGGGGGGGGGGAGGATAATTTAACAAAAAAAATTACGCCCTAACTGACACCCAAAGAATTGAGACAAAGAAAAGAAAATTTTATCCATGGTTTGCATCGTTTTGGAAGATTCCTCCACTACTTCAATCAATAAATTAAAAATTAAATATACAAAATTCATTAGTTCATTTCCAGAGAAAAAATTTATTTTAAAAGTCATTTGAGTTGTAGTATATATGATATTGTTCTTTCATGTGCAGTAAACAAAGCTTGGTTAACCAGATAATTTTCCAGAATCTATTCAGCAACAACACAAAATTTTAATAAAAACGATTTTTTTTTTTTTTTTTTCTACGTGAATTTTTGATATTTCACGAATAATAATAATAATAAATTAAATGAGTAGAATTTTTCGAAAAATTAATATTCACTAAAAATGTTCATATCTCAACGAATATTATATGTGTGAATTTTGTGTTTCAGAATAATGTTTCTCTAATATTTTGTCAATTTTTTAGAAAGTTTTGTAAAATTTTATGAAAATCTGTTCAAGTTATAAGCAAAAAACTTGTCAAAAAAATTAGTAGTTTTGAAAAAAAAAATATATCTGCTTAAATAATTGCGCAATTCCCGAACCAAAACATACAAATATTGTACATAATATATGTAACAATGTGTTAAATTTACAAATCATTTGTGGCTTTTTGTGATACAGGGTGATCCAAAATATTTTCGCTTGTCTTCAATTTGTGGTTGGTCACCTAATTGTACTCTGCACTAAATCGATTGTGGAAAATATGAGTTTTAAAATGTTCTTTGCATGTGTCAAGTTTCAGGCCATTTCGCTTAGTACTTTTTTAGATAATCAAAAAAATGTCAAAAATAAATTCTAATAATTTGAACATCCACTGAATGTACATATAAAAATTATATAGTTCTATATAAGCTATTAAATTACTAACTATATAAAAACGTATATTAAAAACATCAGTTTTATTAAAAGTTTTTAGCACGTGTATGTTTAATTTTTTATTAAATTTTATTAATTATTCATGTGTAAAAGAATATTTATTTATATATACTATATATATATATATATATATATATATAAAGACAATTCGTGAATTTTATTGCAAAAAAAAAAAAAAAAAAACCTAGTTGGCATAGGTGGACTCTGCTCAGTTCCCCATCATATATAGGTTTTCATAAATCTCTAGTGCGAGACATATTATAAGAAATGTTAAAAGAAATGAATTTGACCAACGCTTGATACAGTGACAGAATGAAATCCCCGCCTAATAGGCTATCCACCGTTCACTTCGATATATTTATCTTATTCTATTAATTTATTTTATCAGGGTCGATTCCGTTATTTAGTTTTCATGCTTCTATTTCCCAATGCAATAATCCCCAAAATTCATATTTATATGAAAAAGTTACAATTTCGCTATATTGATAAAATCGTAAATTACGAATTTTTCCTATTAGAATATTTGTATTCAATCATGTTCAAATAAATATCATAAGTGTGATTTTGAAGTAATCTAATGTTTTATGATCCTCAAATTGGAATTTTATGCTCAATTTTGCCTTATTTTGATATGTTATGTAAATCGTAAATTCCAGATAACTTACGAATTTTTTAAATTGGAAAAATCATAATCTATGATATTCATGCCAATATCCTAAATAATATTTCGAAAGTGGTTTGACATCTTTACGATGAAAATATCCCTCAAGATTGACGTTTATGTGAAATTTTGCTCCATTCTGCAATGTTAAGAAATTCGTAAATTTCCAATAACTTACGAAATGTTTATATTGGAAAATTCATA
The DNA here is from genome assembly GCA_963930645.1 of Salticus scenicus. NCBI lineage: Eukaryota > Metazoa > Arthropoda > Arachnida > Araneae > Salticidae > Salticus > Salticus scenicus. Next base: position 168,544,078 of record OZ005659.1, read on the forward strand.
GTCATTAATATTCATGCCAGTGTCATAAATAATATTTCAAAAGTAGTCTGACATCTTTACGATGAAAATATCGCTCAAAACTGATGTTTATGTGAAATTTTGCCCTATACTGCCATGTTAAGAAATTCGTAAATTTCCAATAACTTGCGAAATTTTCAAAGTAGCATATTTATAGTTACTGGCATATTTATAGTTTCATTCCGGCATCAAAACTGATATTTTAATACTGGTCTGACATTTTTACAGTAAGAAGTTTCCATTTAATGCACGTTAAAGTGAATTTTTGTCCTATTCTCCCATGTTAAGAAACACGTAAATTTCTCATAAATTACGAAGTTTTTTAATTCGAATGTTGCAAATGAATAGGGTTCTGCCAGTATCGAAAGTAATATTTTAAAACTGATCTGACCTCTCTGCGATCATTTGTTCGTGAGATATCGTGTTAACAGACTAACAAACTAACGGACTAACACACTTATGGACTGACACATTAACGGACTAACACACTAACAGACACCCTACAAACAGACACCATAGAAATTTTTTCATTTTCGGATTCCTCACACCTGAAAACGTATAAAAAAAATCAAAAAATCTAGGTCGAAATTTTTCACGATTACCTAAGTTCCCCATACCTATAGTATGATGGGGAACTCAAAAAAAGTAAAGCTAAATGTAGTACAATTATTTTAATAAACGATCGTCGTATTATCGTGCGAGTAAAGAGCTTTGCGCGTAATAAATAAATAAATAAATAAAAGGTTGTTTTATTTACAATATCTATTAAAAATTTTTGTAAATATGTATACAAAATAAATTTAAATATCCATAGCGACTGTAAATATTGTAATGAATTATAGATTAATTAGTACATTTGTAAGAAATTTCATTTTTTGCTCAATCTGTTTCTTCTAGAATGCCCGCTGATCAATTGTTTGAGTGGCTGTTATTTGGACAGGAAACACAAACCTTGTCCCAGATGTGTATGTCCAAAAGGTATATGAAGTTGTTCCTTATATATAATTCCTTATAATAAAATATTCCTTATATAAAATATTCATTTCGTATATATTCATATAATAAAAATTATTATTTTCAATTTAAATCCGGAAAGCTCGGGACTCAGTTTTACTTTTATCTATATGCAAGAAAAACTAGTATGTTGGAGCGATCACAAGAATTTCTTCTATATTTTCCTATACAAATTCGCGCAAAACAAATTATTGATCAGTATTATTTTCCATGATGAATGCAGGCAATTTTCAATCCCAGAAAAATACAACACTAAATGTCCAAATAAAGTCCATTTTGTGCTGACATCTGAGGAAATTCTTTTTTTTTTTTTTTCTTTATTAATGGAGGAGTTTGTTTTGAATTGTCACAGATCTATGGTTCAACCATTCTTTTTTAAAGGGCGAGTTCTTTTGAAAGATACCCGTATTGAAAATTTACGCCTCGGGGGCAGGGGGGTGGGTGATGCTTCTACAAGCCCACAATTTTTTCCTAGTTTACGAATACTATTATCAATCATTCTTATTAATTTCGCAACCATTTGTTAAAAATAATTCTCATTATGTACATTTATACGAAATTTCGTCCTATATTGCCATATTAAAATTTTTGAAAAATGGGATGCGAGCATTCCCTTCCTAGTCCTGATACCCAAGTGTAATAAGCACCAGTTTATGTCAAAGTTCAACTAAATATCACGTTTGGCTGAATATCATACATTACCCAGCAGGTGGTGATGCTATGCTACAATTTTCCTCATTTATAAAAAGGCTATATCTTAGTTTTTATAATGCAGAAAACTTGATATATGAGGGGGCCGTTATGATAATGCATATCGGCTGACATATGGATCTGCTATGTTATAATTTTTTTATCTGTTGGTAGGTTATATCTCAGCTTCTATAGCATATAAGTTCAGCAAACTTGATATATGGGATGGCTATTCTAAAATACTACGCTAATTTAATTTGGATGTATATTGGCTGACAGATGACGTATAAGTTCAGGAAACTTGATATATGGGATGACTATTCTAAAATACTACGCTAATTTAATTTGGATGCATACTGGCTGACAGATGACTTCCTATGATGCAATTATCTTCGTTTATTGGATGGCTATATCCTATATATCTGAAAAAGTGCATAGAACTTGATATGCAACACGATCATTATAAAAATTATGCAGATGTAATTTGGATGTACATCGAGCGACAAGTGGCGCTGTTTCCACTCACTTATTAAGGCTTTCCGAATGGTTATATATTAGCATTAGCATCTTTTATATAAAACTGCACCAAATCACATGTATGTAAAATCTTTAACGAGAGAAACGATGCTGATTGTAGTTGTGCATGTTAATCAGTAGATTGAATTGCTATATAGAATAAATAGAAGAAAGTTTTGTGAGTGTCACAACATACTAACTGACTATTATTATTAAGCAAAATATTATCTTTTCTTATCACAGTTCCAGTTTGCCCGAGAATAGCTTGTCCAGCCTACTGCCATTATGACAACAGCGGACGGTGTCCAAGATGCATATGTGATAACGATAACACTTCCAAAAATGTTAACGGTAATGTATGATTAAATAAATTTCTTTGATCGAACAATTTTAAAACAACTCGTCGGTCTTCACTCGCCTAGCGGTCAATTTTTTCAAATGAACCTATTTTTAAGTTTGCCATATTCGCCAAATAAAAAATAGTGTTCAAATGTCGTGGTAAATAGCCAATAGTTAAAAATAAATAAATAATACGGTTGTTTAAAATTTAAATGTGTTTTTTAAGAGTTCCTTTGAGAGAGTGATTTTGCGTTGTTGCAATTTATTGATTATACCTTGAATTTATTTATTTATTTTTATTACTTCCTTGTACAAAGTATTATTGTGCACTTCAAAATCTTCTAGATTTTCGCTATGGGCCCAAAAACTATCTTTTACCCCCCAGTGGCTTCACGTATTCAATTTTATTTATTTATTTATTTTTATAATCTCATTGTTCCTATCTCGTTCAGCTTCTCTTTCTTAAATCTTAAGTGTTGTTTCCCTTCCCCTTTTCAAATGGCCTCCACTTTTGGCTTTAATTATTGTGTGCACTGCTACCTTTAGCAGCTTCCCCAGCGTTTTTTTTTCCCCTCCCACCCTGCCTAAATTCAAAATTGTTTTAATTTTTGTTGTATTCCGGTTATTTCGACTCTTAGCTAGTAAGTGCACTTATTCCAAATTCCATAGCATCCAGGAGCGTGTCTGTGCGTTTCCACCGTGGCTATCTTGGAGGGTGTGGTGTGCAAGTCGAGCTATGTGTCCAAGAAGCTGAAGTTGTTACCCTGCAATTACTGAGCTCTGGTGTTCTAGTCACATTGCTGGCCAGAAGTGACGTAGCAGTTCCATCTAGTTCCTGATGATGATGGATGAAGTCTGAACGAAGAATCATCGGACACAGCTCGTTCTATTCAGCGACTAGATTACTGTCTGGTGTAGGCAGCTTCCATGCGGTGATCTGGCGATTTATTCGCTCCGGCAGACGGCATCCAACCCGTTAAGCTTGGCCGAGCCCAGGCAGGCAGGGGCCGTCCAAAAGTTTCTAGGAAGTATTGTAATTCCGATTTGCGAAAAGGATATTATACCTCTCATAACTCAAAAACGAATGATCGTAGAATGCTGTAAATTTACATTTGTGACTGTCATGACGTCTAATTGTACATCTCCAACCTCGGTCTTGACACGTGCTTTCGTTTTAGAGATATGCACGATTTTACACGATTTTTCGTGACGTCTGTATGTGCGTATGATGTGTGCATGTATCTGCATAACTCAAAAACGGTTGGACTTAGAACGTTGCAGATTGGTATATAGGCTTGTATAACATCTAGTTGTGCACCTCTCTTTTTTTATTTTTCTGTGACTTTCCGTTTTCGAGATATTTACAAAAATTATATTTATAATGACCAAAAATATAAATGTTTTGGTCATTATATATGATTACCGTCATAGAGATTTCAAGATAAGTTAATGTTAGAACCCGTAATGATGTTGTTATGAAAGTTGTCGGCATTTTTGCTTGTAGAAAGTTATTTGTAAAAAAATAAGCAGGTTCTAGTCGACGACTGCATTTTATTTAATTAGTATTCTGGAAACCGTTGATTAAAGCTGTTTTTTGTACTACAAAATCAATAATAAACAGATAATCTCGGAACAATCCTATAAAACAAACCATTCATACTACAGAAGTCAAGTAAACAAATACAAGGATTAAATACGTTACAGAGCAGGAATTTCGCTAATTCAGGTACAAAGATCAATCGCACAGTTTCAGTTCGAAGTCTGAATAGAATTGGAATTTATCGAGAGTCTTGTACGTTGTTTATAGATTTTTCGAGGTAGGTTTGCAATAGAAACAAGTGAAAATCATTCCCAAAAATTTCAGAACTCGATCCGTACTGAAGTTAGAGATTTCAAACTTTGGGAATCCTAATCTACCACTTTTAGCGAAATTTAGATGCCAAATTGCCTAATTTGATGCTAAATCAACGTTCACTTTCGTGAAAATGAAAAAACTGTTTCCACTTTTACTGTACAACTGTACATAAAGTAGCACATAAATAAATAAACAAGTACTAGTCTACAATCTGCAATATTTTTTTATAGTCCTGCCAGTCATTTATAGAACTTTTGAAAAAGTCAATTCTGTGCTAAAAACCAATGAAAGTTCTTGGAAAATTTCAGAACTCTGTCATTATTGAAGTTACAGCTTCCAAACTTTCTCAACCCTAAATTACAAAATTTCGCCAAATTTGGCACCAAGTCGCCAATTCGATGCCAAATCACCAAAATCGACGCCAAGACCAAAATATGCATTAGGGAAAAATTTGTCGACTTGGTGAGATTAGAGACCAAATTTGGTGGAAAATATTACTTCAGGGTAGCCAGAATTAGTAAACCTTTTCTGAATTTTAACGAAGTTAATTTTTTTTTGGTATAATGTATCGTTTGTTTCCATTAATTTCCGCCAAGGAAAATAAAAGTAGGCCATTTACACTCGAGTGAATTTCACTGAACTCTAAGCAGTGAAAATGAGAGATTCTGCGATAAGTTGCGGAATACAATTCTTGAACAAGTATATATTGGTTCTCTGTGGTGTATATAATCCTATTATCGTGACTGTTGTGGTTGGAGCAACAGTTTTCTTGGCTTGTTTTTAAGAAATGTTTATCGATTGGAACAAACCCGTTTATTAACTGATATCCACCACTTTGTTAAAAATGCCGGATAAAGTTCATTAATAAACTTGGTTGAGACCCTTATGTGGTCTATATTTACATCCAGATTCAAGCAAATGTGGTCTTAAATACGCTTTTTACAATGTGAATTTAAAATTTTATGTGGCCGCCACTTGAAAACAAAAAGACGGAGAAACTTGGCAAAAAGATGGAGCAACTTGGTTAACGAACTCATCCAAGATATTTATAAGAAAAATTCGCTGTCGAGATCCGGTTCAATTTGGAGTATTATTTCGGGTGTTATCACATGAGGACAAAACTTTCATTATATAGATAGATGGATAAACGAAGTGATGTGATTGCAATAGATCGATTTCTAAAGAAATCAAACTAAAAAAAGAAAAACTGAAACGGATTATTCCACAGGACGGTGGTAGGGCCAACTATTGGTCGAAATCATCATATTAAGATTTTGTTTTAAAATGCTATTTATAAATAAATTTTTGAAAGCCAAAAATACATATATGTTTTAGATTTTTAATTACTTATAAATAGAATGAACGTCATTTCTTTGTATTTATTTATCAGCGGGAAAAAAAAGTATTTTCTAAAATTGATATTAGAATGCAAATATCAAAGATTTAAATATCTTTTATTGAAAAAAAAAAAAATAATAATAATAATCTGGTGTGTCACTCACACGATTTTCTATTACCTTGAAATTTAATACTATAAATACGGGTTGGATATTAAGGGTAAAGATAACGAGTACTGTTATGTAAACCTATGTTAAAACAATTCAAATTAGACTTCGGAACAGATTTATTTGACATATAATTCTATGTGAGAGGGAGCTACCGCCTCCCTCAACCCCCCCCCCCCCGTTTCATTATTGTATCTACATTTATATAGAAATCACGTCTGTTATTAAGTTCAAAAGTTTATTTAAAATTATTCAGTCAACATTCACACGAATCATCCTTGAAACTTATCAATCTTGAACAAACATTTCTAGTAACAAACGTATTAACTTCCAAATACATCATTTGGATCGCCTGAAGTTATTTGTTTTTAATTTACTCTGACAGACACAGTCAAAGATCAAACTATAAAACATTACTTCGGTATGCAAGAAGACTCAAAACGTGTAAATATATATTTAAAAAAAAAAAGTGATGAATGTTTAGCTTAAAAAATACATTATTTATCATATGGCTATGAGGACTTAATTTCAATTCCTGAGCAGCTTTCCTGGACATGGTAAAATATTATAGTGAAGCATTTCCACGTACAAATAAAAAAAGAATATTATGGCTTAAATATTGGCAGCCCTCTATATCATCTGAAAGTTATGTATACATCACATGGTGCACACATATATAATACTATTCCTATATTAATAACACACGGAACAACCTAAAGTACACTTCCATCAATTTACAAGTATTGTATTATAATCTAGTTCTTTTGTGTAGCCCTGTAAACGAACAGTGAATGGTTTCTATACCATATTATACATGAAACATCTTTTGACGCATATAAACAATATATATTTGTTTCATTTGGTTTAGTGCAGTCTATAGATGTTAAACTCTACTTACCTGCAATTTCCCCCATAGACGTAATGTATTTTAATTCTCTTGGGTGTCCCTGTATACGAACCATTTGCTTGATCTCAACGAAAAGTTTAGTGTAGCATCTCTATATGATACACTTTTAGAATACCAAGTTTGAACTTTCTGCTATAATTTGTTTATGAGATATGCTGATAACAGACAGACACACAGACCAACCGCTAAAAACATGATTTTTTGGATTCAGGCGACTTCAAAACATGTAAATATAACAAAAACGCAATTTCGAAAATTTGACCCCAAAACAATACTTTCTCTACCTTATGGGTAAGAGAAAGCAAAAAATGAAAGCGGGGGGATAAAAACTGAAATTTTCCAATGATTTTATTTAAGCGATTTTTCTGAAAATCATGTTAGGTATGTAGGTATCATCACGCAGATGTTCTAGTTTATCTAGTTTAAAAATAATTTTCAATGTGTACATTTATACGAATTATTGTTCTTCTTTGTATTAAAACATGTCTGTAATGATCATAATAAAACTGAACATACATTTCATAACTTAAAAAAACTTTTTAAGGCATCTTGTTAATAAAAATCTTTCAACTTGTTTCAAAAGGGGGAGCCATCCTTTTTCACTTGCAAAATAATCTTTTTATATCCATTAATAAAAGTATGTAACACACTTCAGTGAGTCAATTTGAGTTGGAATTAAGAACTTTTTTTTTTCTCCTGTTAGCTGAGGCTCACTCAGAGACACTACAGGCAATGCTGCCAGATTGAGGGAAATTTTTATTTAACTGCCACCACTAAATTTTATTTGAAACAGTTTCATAATTATTTCGAAACATTTTTCGCAGAAATCGTCTATGCAATTAGGTAACTGTTATAAGTAAAATTTAACAGTGACTTTAACAGTGAATTAAAATTTCCCTCAAATCTGGCAGCACTGACTACAGGCAAAATCTAGGATATTCTTTGTTTAGGGAATTCTCTGTAATGATCCTAATAAAACAGAATATAAATTATACTTGTGAAATATTTTTGATAAAAAATTGATTAAATCAAGCTTTTTAACACTCCTTGCAAATAAAAATTGTTTGACTGTTTCAAAAAGACATATGCCTTTTTTTTCCATGTGCAAAATAATATCCAGCTTCTGCATATAAGGTAGTGGTGCCTTCTTTTTTTTTCCTCCTCATGAAAAAAAGTTACGCTTTTTAAAACAAGTCTGGGAATTTATTTTATTTATGATGTATTAGGATGTTTTAGTGACACTCAATTTGTAATCAACACCAGCTTTATCCAGTGACATTGGTGTTTTTCATGTACAAAAGGTTATTCGCTAATAGATGAGACCTGGAGCATCATAAACCCTCAAATTAGTGTCTCGTGTAATCCTTCATATGAAGGAACATGCGAGCATAATACGGACAAAAATCTTTTTTTTTTTTTTTTTTTACAGAGAGGCGGTTAGTAATTTTTCTGAAGATGTATTTTTAAACTACATAATCTCTTAAAACCATGTTTTATTAATCATTAAACCGAATATTTCGATTTTTAAAATTACATTTCACTTTAGGATATGATTCAGTTGAAGTTGAAGAGAACGAAGAAGAGCAAGAGGAGAATGAAGAATTCGAAGATAACGAAGAGTACGGTTCTGAAGAAATGGAGGAACAAGATCATTATCCAAAAGATAAGGACAATTCAAGTGATGACATTTTAGAAGAAGGTAAATTTGAAGAAGATGCAGATTTTGATTTTGAGGAAGGGAATAATGACATGGAAACTTCTACATCTGGTAATATGTTATCATAAATCAAAGACATATATTTTTTTTGCAAAAATTACTTTTTTTTTTTTTTTGCGAAAAACCCTTTATGGAAACCCTCTATTATAAGTTTATTTATTTACTAAGATTTGTGAGTTCATAAGGGGTTTTTCACAATATATATGGAAGAAAAGGTGTAAATATGGGCACCCTCTTTTGTTTTTGGCTTAAAGTTACTCTAATTTTGAAAAATTCTAGATCTTTGATCTTCCTTAACAACTGTAGCAAGTTTACTAAATGAAAGAAGGGAAAACAATGATTAATATCGATTCTTTAAATTCGAAAATGATTTACAAAAAGCTTTTTAAAAAGCATCAGAAAAAATGGGGTGCAAATATTAGCCCTTTATAGAAAAGTCACAAAAAATAGTTTAAAATGTTTTAAAACCTGATAAAACAATTAAAAAAAAAAAAAAAAAAAAAAGAGGGAGGGGTAGAGAATTTATTTATTAAGGAAAAAAAAATATTTACAGAAATCGCAGACGTAACTCTCTTTTTCAAATCCGTCACAATCTAAGTGCACCCACAATCAGCATATAACACATTATAACCACTCTCCTCCGCGAGTGTGTTCAGAAAACATTGTCACAAAAGATGCAAGTTGCCTCGCTCGAATTTAGTTTACCCCTATCGTTGCTATCCAGATTGATATAATCATCGCTGTCGATAAGGGGAGGGTCAAAGCAGTCTGATAAGTCCGGTGATAAATCATCGTTTCATAGGTCAAATTTTCTTTCTTTGAAGGCCTTTGGTAGAACCCATATAAATACAGGCCATATAATACAGGCCGACTCACATCGAAAACGTTGCCCAAATCGAAACTGAACATTTCCTTCTTTTTCTATTTTTTCGAAACCGTACCGATTAAAATCCTATCTCTGAATCACTTGAATAGTAAATAGTTGTACAACTACCCATAATTTAAAAAAAAGTTTCGAGAAAAATTGGAAAATGTCAATAACAGTGGGCAACAAATTGAGTTGTGAGTCAATGTTAACAAATCGTGAAATGTTCACAAATAGTTTCACTATGAACTAACCACTACCAATTTTTAGTTCAATTAAATAGGGCATTTAGACGCTATTGCTCTTCAGATAATTTCAGTCCATTGGCCATTATGATGATAAATTTTTCTTTGTGTTCTTGTAAAAGAACTACAAGTCCCACACTTATCAAAATCTATACAACTCGTGTGATGGTATGTATAACATACCTAACAACTTTCACCTCATTCCAATAAAGCATTTAGACACTAACATATTCTCAGTTCGCATTCACAAATACATGCACGCATCACTGTAAAACTAGCAAAAATGAACTCAGAAGACCTATCATTAGATACATTCAAAATATCATAGTCGAATTTTTTCATAATTATAATACTTTCCTTACATAATGTATGTTCAGAAAGTAAAAATGAACTCAGGAAATCTCAAAACAACAAAATTTTAGTCGAAACTTTTCCTGATTGTAATACTTTCTTCATATAATGTCTGCTATGAAAGTAAGACTACTGAGATTGGCTTGTAAAATGAAAGGAGAAAATTCGCGATTTACAACAAAGTTAAAGGTCGGTACTTACGTATTAACGCCACCGCAACTACAGATTAAGTGCCGCCAAGCTACACCTAAAATTTTTGTGACAAATCATAAAATAAAACACTTTCAAAATTCAAAACACTTTATTTAAAAACAAAGTAGTCAATCGGATTTCGGTGGAAAATGGGCCGATATAGAGTTTAACATAGATTCAAAAGAGTCTCTATTTTCTTTCACCTGATGCTGTCCCCATATGAACTCTAATAAATAAGATTCCAAAAGATGTCTCACTGTTCCCCTATGTCTCTTGTGTGCGAACAACAAGATTGCTCTTTATTGGCGCAACTTTTGCTGCGGTGGCGTTAATACGTAAGTACCTAAAGGGCTCTACTGGCAATGTGTACATTCAGAGTGCGCAAATACTTGATCCATGTCTTCGTGTATCTTAACCCGTTAGTAGTCGCTAGTTGGTCGATTTGCCGCCCATCTTTTAGGGCAACTGACAGCACAATCTGGTCATCGCTACCGTCTACAGCAGTATTATCGCTCGTACGATGGTGTACTCACTGGAGGGGGAGTACTGTAGCGACGCCATTAATGCCATTCTAATGTAGATAATCCTAACTTACCGATGGACAATGGGTTAACCTTTTGTCCAGAGGTACGTCTCTGGATTACTACCTAGACATCCTCGGTTCGAATACAACCTACCGCAACACGCACTTTCCTTCAAGACTATATTGAAAGGGTAGTGTCTGTGGAAACACATTTAACTTACCTATGATTTACATTCTATTTATGCCCTAACTAAACGTTTCCCCGCAAATTGCTTTATGTGCCTTGAAATCTTACGGAATGATGTATCTAAAACTATCAGCAGTAACTTATCTTCAACCAGTTTTGATTAAAATATTCATCAGTACATACATTCTGATTGAACTTCGGATCCAATTTTACACATTTTTCTATCCAATGAAATAAAGTGTACTAAATAAATTCAAATAAAGTGTGCATTATTCAGTTCAAAGTCTAGTTTCTACCACTACTAGGTGGAACTTATCCTTCTACAAGTCATTTCCTATAGACATCTCATAGTCTCCTTTAGTTTCAACCACACCATATAGTAATAATTAACAATTTTATTAAATTATTAATTGTAATTATTCATTACATTACTCGTTTAAACCTAAATAAAGAATGAATGTAATGAATAAGAAAGTAATTAATGTGGAAATTAGTTTTTGCTTACTCCAACATAATCGATTAGATATTGTCTTCCCTTTTATATACGGAGTCAATTTCCAAAGTTACTTATCCAATAATCGATTTCACATCTGACTATACTAAAAAAGTTATGTAACTGTAGCTGTTTCAAACAGATACAAAAAAATCTGAAATGACTCCACTCGACTTTCCGAACATCAAGTAACTAACAATTGTATAAATAAATTAAGCAAGACAAGTCGTTAAATAAACAAAAGTGGGAAATTATAATAGGGATTTGAGTATATTTCCTCATTGCTTAAAGCTGCCTTCAAACTCTGACAACAGAAGTAGAGCGACAAAGTCATAAATTATCCATTGTGCGAAAGTGATCCTTGAAATTTTGCCCAGCTTTACATTGAAGAACATTACTTTTTATTGCTCTTTTACAAAAGAGATCCAAGTTCCCCATGCAATTATCACAGTAGGAGGTTTCTCAGAGCAGGAATCGCTTTTCCAGCTTTCCGACAACTTGAATCCTACATCAAACGGAATTGAAAAAAGGCCGCCGTTGCCAGAATTTGAAGGCAGCTTAATTTTACGCTTTCGCACTTCAAACAATTTGAGCCCATAGATCATAACGATAAAGAATTTTTCGTTGTGTCCCTGTAAAAATCTATCTACTAAAATCTATACAAATCGTGCAATGATGATCTCTAACATGTGTATAAATTTTCAGTTCAATCGAACAAAGCACTTAGGGGTTATCGCACTTTAAAAAATTTGGAACCATAGATCATAATATAATAAACAATTTTTTTTGTTATGTCCCTGTAAAAAAAAAAAAAAGTGGTAGATTAACCGAAATCTATACAGTTCGTGCGACGGTAATTTATAACATATGCATATATTTTCAGATCAGACGAATAAGGCATTTAGACAGTATCACACTTTAAAAAAAATGGGCATATAGGCCATAATGATAAAGAATTTTTTTTTTTGTGTCCCTGCAAAAAACTATAAGTCCTAGATCCCCCAAAATCAATAGAGTTTGTGCTATGGTGACCTATAACATACGTACCAACTTCCACCTCATTCGAACAAAGCGTTTAAGTGCTAGCATGTTCACTCACACATACATCATTGTAAAAATAGTAAAAATGAACTCAGGGAACCTCAAAACGTTAAAAAAAAAAAAAAAAAAAAAAAATATCAAAGTCGGATTATTGAAATAATTACAATACTTTCCTTATATGTATGTTCGGAAAGTAATAAAGTGTTTTAAATAATCTATAGCTTAAAAGAAAATAATCCCTAATCACTTATTTCACTTTTCTTTATATTTCCTATAATGATATATATATATATAAGATTAACTAATCATTTACATTTATAGATTTTGTCTGTTGCTAACTAAAATATCTGTTTTAGTGACAATATCTTTTTTAATCCTTTTATGTGTGGATTTGGCACCCAAATATTTAACTGAGCAATAAATCTCTGATTTATTATTTTTAATGTAAATGCTACTATGAAATAAATCTGGAGTGACTCCACTCGACTTTCCGAACATTAAATAATTAATGGCTGTATAAATAAATTAATGTAAGAGAAGTCTTTAAATAAACAAAAGAGAAAATTACAATACAGTATTTTTCCCTATAGTATGTGCTAAGTGGCTTTTTTTTTTTTTCACTTTACTCCTCTAAATGGCTCGGGGAAAAAAAAGTGAAAATAGCTTACTGAGAAAAAAAGTGCAGTTTTTTCTCCTCCACTTCACATTGCATTTTCTTATTTACAAAACAGAAAAAATCGTTTTTTTTTTTTTTTTTTTTTTTAAGAAATTCACCAATACCTTTTCAAGATTTTTGGAAAAAGCAAGTATTTTCTAGACCTTCATTTTATCTATTTAAATATTAAGCATTTCCAAGGATAGTACGAACCCTATGTACCTTTTTACTTAAATTTACTCCCCCTCCCCCCAAATAGCTATTAAAAAAAAAAAAAAAATTAATATTATGCATGTTTTACACTGCTATGAAAAACTAAAAAAAAAAATATCAATATATTAATTATTTTTCTCCTCTAGATGGCTCAAAAAAATGTAAGAAAGATGAACAATATTATGAATGTACACCTGATTGCAAGAACAATTGTAAGAATTATTTCAATCCAGGTATTCGATGTGCCTGTGGTAAACCAGGATGTTTCTGCAAAGAAGGTCTCGTAAAAGATGGAGAACGATGTGTTAAGCCTGAGCAATGCAAAGAAGCCAAAAAGCAAGACATGGACTAAATAAAAAGCCTTCGCTAATGATTATAAATGACTTATTTTGATTTATATTCCTTTTCTTGCATAAGCTACCTAAATGTAACTTTCTATACAATAAAAATTAATTAGCATGCAACTTGACAGATTATTATTAGTTACAGTTTTAAGTATAAAAAACCATTTTCTTGTTACAAATAAAAACCAATAACGTTTTTACTGGAACATCAAGAATATCTGAATATTTCGTTACCTGAAATGTTATAAAAACAAGATATGCTAAAATTCTACAGGGAAGAAAGAAAAAATAAATAAATAAATAAATAAATAAAATTTGTATGTGACATTATACAGTAGAACTTGGATAATTCGAAGTTGAAGGGACCAGAAAAAAATTCGAAATATCCAAAAATTCGAATTACACATACTATTTTGTCAAAAAAAGTGATAAATTAAAAAATTAAAACTCTACGATCAGAGATTTAACACATAAACTTTATTTCTAAGAATACCGCTACATTATCCATTTCACCCCCCCCCCTCCCCATTAAATCAATATTTTTTACGAGTTTAATTATTCAACACTTTTTAAAAAATAGTCAAATATTTTTTTATGTCTATTTAAGTAGAATCTTTGTGTCATAGCATATGACCTGATACAAAAATAGAATCTTCTACATTACACATGACTTTCAATTCACAAAAACCTAACCTCTAAGTTCATACATATGCTCCATATCTTCTGGTGCACTAGCTAGGGGCTTCTGTTGTATTTCCTTATCCTTCTTTTGAAAGACTATAAAAATTGATAATGCACTTCAGATGAGTAAAATCTCGGGAACAAATTTTACTGTAATATTTTAAAGGTAATCGTATGAAAAATTCGAATTATCCACGATTTTTTAACATTATTTTAATACAAAATTCAAGGGACCGTGTAAAATATTCGAATTATCCAAAATTTCGAATTAAACAAGTTCGAATTATTCAAGTTTTACTGTAGTAGCATGAGAAACAGCAAAATGTGTACACGTATCAAAATCCAAGACATTTAAAAGTTTTTATAGAAGTAATTATTTTTTTATTACAAATGCTTTAATTGTTCTTAACTTAAAATGATATTTTTAATATCTGAATTATTTTATATTAAATTTGACTATTGAGATTAACATTTTGTATGAAAACACATTTGATTGCATAGCTGATTTGATTTCTACAAACACGTTATATTAATTTCAAATTACAAGAATGAAAATTTAAATTACACTGCACTGCACTGCAAAAAAAAAAAAAAAAAAAAAGAGCCCTAATACCATTTTTGCTGATTCTTATGTAAAGTGACCTCCTGAATCTGATTATGATCCCCATTTTGCCCAATCACTCACTGTTTCCTCGGGACGTCACCCCACCTCCAATTTTTATCACCATTCGGTAATTTAATGGGCATGAATTTGATTTGGAGAATGGAAAATAATTATATAAACACTTAAAACCATAAAAAATATAATGTTTAATAAATGTAATACATAATTTCAGTGGCACCCCCCCCCCCTGCTGCAAATGATCATGTTTTAGAATTTTCCAATATTGTAGCCCCTCAGAAGATATTTAACAGTTAAAATAATCCTTTCCCACCCTATCCACAAAATTATCGAAAAGTGATAAAAATAGAAGGGCATCCCTAAAAAACGGTGTGTGATGGAGCAAAATGAGCATCACATTCAGTTTCAGAGGGTCATTTTACATAAGAATTTACAAAAATGGAGTTGGCGCCGATTTTCATGCTGAGCAGTATTATATTTCATAGAGGAAATATATATATAACATAAAACACATCCTACTTCACTGGTAATAAAGAAGTTATATAAATTTCAAATTAAAATAACTCAATTTTAAAACTATTGTAATAGAAAATTACGTTTACCAAAAAAATTTTAAGATAAGCATTTTCAGCCCTAAATGAAACAGAAAATGTGCAAAACTTATTTTGTTTCTAATAAAAACATTTTTAAAACGTTTGTTATTTATTTTTTGCATTATGAGTTTTCTTAAAAAAACTTTTTTTTCCCATAAAGGGGAAAGATACAATTTGTCCTCCATTTTTATCATTTCTTTCTCTAATTCTCTTTATAACATTCTTAAGTATGTCAGTCTTTCATCAGTTATAAGGAATAAGGAGAAATCTAATGAATGTTAAAGGGATCAGTCACTGCAGTTTCACCTGAAAGCAAAACATGAACTTAAAACCTCTTCTCCCCCAGATAAATTTTAATGGAGATTTGCATCAATCTTAAGAATAAAATAATCTATTTAGAAAAACTTTTAAAACCCAAATTCTTAACCCTACACTGCATGATTTTTTATTTTTCCTTGAAAAAAATATATATGTAGTAGGATATAATGAGAAAACATGCAAAAATATTTAAAAAAATTTAAGTCTAAATTTTCATTATTTTTTAATTAAATGTTAGTTTGTTGCCAAGTGGCAACATCGTGCAGCTAAGCATAAAAAATAAAAAAAACAAACTGTGCCAAATGGCTACACAATGCATTCAAGAGAGAAAAATTACTGTAAATGATAGTCTCTAAAACAGTTCTTATCTTTATAAAAACATAGAGGAATTGAGCATTTCATGCACTGTACTCTTGTAAATTCTTTGCAATTCAACATTTTACATCGTTGTTTATTTGTAGAATGCTCTGGCCAGTGATCAATTCTGTCAAATCTGATATCTTTTGGAGGCTCTTTTCGACAAGCTTTTTTTTATTGTTTTTCAACTGTTTCCTCTGCAATTGATGGTCTCCCTCTTTTTAGTGATTTTACTTGTCCATGTAAGCTCAAAGTTTCTGCTAACTGCAATCTAAAAGTAACAAGTTAAGTTTCATAGGCTTTTCACTATTACACTTTTGTTTGTGCACTCTCTTATACAGCAACCAAGCATTGATAATTGTCAGGTCTAATAAATGGTAAAACAATGAAAATACCACTTTTTGCTTCACATGATTATTTTATACCTTTCAATCAAACTGTCAAGTAAGTCCACACCTCCCATGTGCTTGTTATAAGTTCACTTCATTTTCAGATGATTCAGAATCATTTTCACTGTCAGAAATATCCTCTGGATTTCTATTGAAGAGAACATTAGGATTAAATGTAGGATCTTCATCACTATCATCCGAATCATCATCACTTCCACTTGAAAGAGCATTCCATATTTCATCTGTCAATTTCTTTTTACCATCTGTACCAACAAAGTAAACAGACCTATGCCCTTCCATTATTCTAGCTTATAGAATTTCAAATAAAAAATAAATTGCTTCTAATTATATCACAAAACTCATAATTAAAACTGCATAGACAAAAAAGAAAGACAAAAGCTAACGTAAGAAGTATAAATAAAGCACATGCTTTCTGAACTACAGTGTTGAGTTGAATTGTTCATCGCTTCCTTCCTGCATGATGTTGCCAAATGGCTACCGATACATATTGTGGCTTAAATTTTTTTTAAATATTCGCTTTAACATAAAAAGCCTAATAAACGAATTTTAATAGTTCATTTTATGCATATGATATTTTTAATGGACCTAGGAAAACATTTAATAGTAAATAAAAATTTCAAAATATGGCCATTTATGTGATTTCAAAAGAAGTCCAAACTTACTTTTAATGCACAGTGTTGCCTCATGGCTACATTTTTCTGGTCATGAAGAAGACAAATCGCCAGTGTAGCCAATTGGCAACATGATGCAGTGTAGGGTTAATATATCGTATCACATAAATCTTCCCGAAGTTAGAATAAAATTTAATTTGCAAAAAAAAAAAAAAAAAAAGTAACTTCTTTGTTTATTAACCAAAATTGATGAAATTTGAACTGCAATTTGGTCTTGTATTGTACAGGCTGTATATTATGTTTGTGTTCGTGAGAGAAAATTAAAAGAAAATTGAAAACTGCAATTTTTAATCCCACTTTAAAAACATGTGACTTAATGAGTAGCATATTTTTTTTTTCTCTCCCAAACGGTTTCCATACAATCTTTTGCTGTTGCCACCTAAAATTCATACTTTAGTTAATTTTAAAAAATCTAATTATCTGATCGATAAGCTGTTTAATGCATCGGATTCACAAAAATCGCCCCTTTCATTTGGCACCTTATTTGTAACGATACGACTGATATTTCTAATTTATTTTCCTCATTTTAAGCAAATGTACTTTTTTTTTTTTTTTTTAAATTCTGTCGAAGAAAATTGGCAACAATTAAATTATGGATAAAATTTAGCATGAGATTCACAAACATACCGTAGTGAATGACAGTAAGTACATAAGATTTGGGGAAAAAGTTTCAAAAATCTTAAATCACAATTTCCAGTTAAAAAAAAAAAAAAAAAAAAAAAAAAGCTTGTTTGATAAACTAGCAAAAATAATTAAAATCACTCTAGGATTGTGCACTTGGTTGTGGTGGCATTAACAACTTGGGAAGGGGTAGTTGCTAAGTGATGCTGAAGTGGACAGTGTCATATCTACTACTCAAATTAATCTTAAGAAAAGTGATCAGTGATTGTGGATTAAAATAGAGGTTGCTCATGGCAAAAATGCATTGCAATGTTATTAAATAAAATACTATCTGAAGCCACACTGTAAAAAAATAACTATTACCAGCTGCAAGAAACTCTCTGTGATTGGAGAAAATAATTATTTTCTCCATACCTTCCTTACATATTTATGTTAAGTTAAAAAAGATGTAAAATTTTTGTTTTACCCCAGTTTGTTACGATTTTATAACACTATCGACATGTTTTACTATCTACCAAACTATATTTAATGTGCCGGTAATGCTTTCTTTTTAAAGAACATTTTTTAAACACACATGAAATAATTAAAAAAAAAAAAATATATTTAACACAAATGCAAATTACATAAAAATTTCATTGAATTCAGCCTATGACTTAAAAAGTTTTTGCAGTCTCAATTGTAAATGATTTTTTTCTAACTTGGTAAAATAATTTACCTTACTTAACATCCTTTTAAAAGTTGAGCAGCATATATGTGACGTATTCACTTACTTTGAGTCACATAATAGCTATGAAGGAGAGAGTCTTGCACTCAGTAATGAATCCAAATTGAGACACAGGCATTTATTAAACCATCTGGAACATATTACAGGATACAGTCTATAACTGAAGGCTGAGCAAGTGGATGCAGTGCAGTGAAGCCGAGACCACTGGAAGCCCGCGATCAAACATCATGCTTTTCCCCGTGACCCCTCCTGGGCCGTTATTTTGACGTGGTTTTGCTAAGCACTACAGCACAAAAAGAGAGAGCTCCTCTACGCGTGTTTTCACTTAAATACCGGCATTTTTGGTGGGAAATCACACCACTCCTACCTTTGATTATTGGATATTAAATCAATGATTGACAGCTTAGCTGAGGTCCAGATTACCGGGATTCATTATTATGCAGCTTCTAACCACAAGAAACTGCAAGTTGCGTTTATTCAGCACTTTATTCTCTTAAAATTTGTTCACTTTTATGAGTTTTGCATTATACTCGCGCATTGTACTAAAACTTACTTTGCAGGGGAAACTTTAGAATTAATTTTAAGTTAAGACTTTCTAATGAGATTTTCTTTAAGTTATTACTCACTATTAATTTAAAATAATAATTTAAAAACTTTCCTCTCTTTATCCTTTCATATATATTTCAGACTTCAACCGAGTCCATCTTCAGTGCTCTCAGTAGACAACTTCTGCTTGGTTCGCCTTTCTTCATTCTACCTTTCGTTGTTTCCTTCACTTTGCTTTACTTTTTCAATATGGTGTTGCCAGTCTATTGAGATTATACTGTGCTTTCTGTCGTTTATTAGTAGTTACATTAGTAGTTAATATTTCGATGGCTTTGCGCTTAAGGGCATATTGATGTGAGTTAAACTTTTAACTCAACTTTTAAAAGGATGTTAAGTAAGGTAAATGTTTTTACCAAGTTATATAGTTCAATCCTTTTTAAAGAAAGAAATATGTGATTTTTTTCTTTTGTATAATATGCATGCATATAACATTTATGCGGCTAAAAGTACCTAAGAAAAGTAAAATTTTTAAAATAAATTATAAAATCTTTGAAAATATTAACAAAATTACAAAAAATTTGATGAGCAAAACAAACTGGAAGAAATTGTTGTGCAAGGAACAGTTTAACTTATAACTCATACGTTTAACAGTTACAGACTTATTAAGCATATAACGTAAAATAAGTCTGAAAAATGTACAACTTACGGGGAAAATATACAATTTGGCAACTCTACTTCGAATCCTACTCGTCGACGGACTGTTCGGGAATTGTTTGTTGAAGTTTGGCTCAGCCGTCAAACGGTATGGCACATACTGAAGAAAAGTATTAAAATAAAAAAAACTGCTTCCCACTGGGTTCCACATTAACTTACCAATGTACAGAAATGGCAATGCTTTGACCCATTGTGTAACTGTCCTATATGTTAACACATTCTTACCATATGCTTCACATACTCCTTGAGAACATTGAGATGCATTTTTGCCCCAGGCAACTCCATTTTAATTCACAATCACTGATGACTTTTTGTAAACATGAAGTGGTAGAAACAATACTGTCTGCTTCAACACTATGCGGCAACTACTCTTTCTACAGGATTGATGGTCTTATGTACTTTACACATCGACAACAGTGCCACCTCACAGCTATTTTGTGACTTTCTGGGCTACATTGGCACTACTTTATTAACAACCCTCATAGCATGCTGTTGCTGTTTCTGAAAACCATTTTTCATGATTTTTTACTTCTGTTATTTATATATTACATCAAGAATCTAACAGCAATCTTAGAAAAAATATAAAGATGAGGAAAATCTTTTTTTACATTTCTTTTATGGTCCAGATTTGTTTACCTCTATGCATGGTACATTAAAATACCACCTCATTAAATCTTCATTAATTACTGTGATCAGGCACGAGATTTTTCCGCAGATCTGTAATTTTTCGCTTTTATGCGATTTCCGTTAATTCCGCGTTTTTTTTTTTTTTTTTTATCAAACTCTAAAAATGATCAGTGTTCAAATGCTCTACGAAAGACTTTCGATTCTCAATCTTTCTCCATCCAAAATATAAATGTCAATATTTTTTTTAAACGTACTTTATTAGATTCTATAACATAAAAAAGAACAGAGTTATTCCATGTTTCTCACTCATGTAATTTTTTTTTTGTCCTGCTCCCTCCCCTCTTTTTCTTTCATCTCTAATCATCGCCAATCAAACATTCTGCGGGAAGCCTTTTATTTTTAAATATTTATCCGTCCAAAGCAAAAATATCAATATTTATTTGAAACTTACTTCATGATATTCTAGAACCCATAAAGAAGTAGAATTGTGTTTAATATTCAGACCTGCCAACTGCTACGAATAATTTCTAGTTGCTACGAATTTGGGCCGTAAACTACGATGCTGCGAAAATCAGGCTCAAAATTACGAATTTTTATCTAGCACCAAAACTGCAACATTTCTGACTATGTTTTGCTTTGAGATTTTCAATCTGTTTCCATCAACTCCATAAATGTCAATTTTCATTTTAAACCTGCTTTATTAGATTCTACAATGTATAAAGAGATATAATTGTTACATATTTCTCATTCGTGTATTTTTTGTGTCCCCCCTCGCGCCCCATCCCACCCCCTAACGATCGGCAAACGCCTTGCGGTGCCATGGGATTCCTAATCTTTTTCCATCCGCAACATAAATGTCAATGTTCTTTTTAAATTTACTTTATTAGATGATAGAACCTATAAAGAAGTAGAATTGTTCAATATTTCTCACTCTTTTTTTTTACACCCCCCCCCCCCCTCAAACATTCGATGATCAAACGCCTTTGAATGTGTTTAATATTTATATTTTTAAATAATTATCCCAATGCTAAGATTATAATTTTTTGCAATAATTATAATTTATATATTTTTTAATTATACACATAATTAAACACACAACAAAAATATTTATTGATTGGCTAGCATTTTTGCTGAATTTTAATAACTGGTTGAATATAGTGTAAAAAGAGTAATTCTGAATTTTGAATAAAATTATTTTACTCCTGGTTTCATAAATCGTGCTTATTTCTTAAACAGTACAGTCTTTCATTATATATATGAACACTAATGCAAATTATTTTGATAAAAATAATAACTTTAAAAATATTTAATCTGAAGGGGGGGGGGTTAAAAATCATTTAACATAATCTGGCCGGATTGCTGTGGCAAATAAAAGTCGGATGTCTAGAATATGGAAAATTTTTCATCAGGGCTGAAAATAGTACCCCATGGATTATACGCAAGAAAATATGGTAATATATACACTTATTTGTTTAGGATTCGTGTGTTGCATGATAAAAATGAACCAACCAACCGTCCAATCAATTTTTAAAATTGGTGTGCTACTAATTGTCATTTTCAAATGTTGGCAGGTATGTTAATATTTCTCACTCATGAACTACATTTTACCTCCCCCCTTTCCCATTTTCCACCACCAATCAATGATTAAATGTTGATTACTAGCTTTTTTTTTAATTTTTTTTTTACACATATGCTTTATTGTGTTGATGTGTATTATTCTTTTAGTGTAAGTTGTCACTTTAAAAATATTTTGTATAGTTTTTCCCTGTGTGCATTATTTTTCATTTGAAATAAATTTTATGAACACATTTGTATAGCTTTCCCCAAGCTTGTTATTTTTCATTTGAAATTAAATTTATGAACACATGTGTTTCCTCTTTTTTTTAATTTTTTGCACTCTTATGCCTGTGTGATAAAATAATGTGCAGAATTTTTATTGTTTATATCTTAAAATTCATCTAAAGTAAATATATATATATATATTTGAAATACATTTGTTTCTTTCATAATGTGGTAAAAAAAAAAAAAAAAAAAAAAAAAAATCAGTTCCCTATCAAGGGCTCTTTAAGTCTCAGGCCCCTCTTTATCACTGCCAGTGGCAGTAGGGGGAAGCAATGATCTGGAAAACCTTTCGGCTGTAAAAACATGCCATCACAATTTTGGACTGCCACAGAAGGAATGGTTTTCCCACAATGGTTACACCAATAAGCAAATTCAGGTATTTGGTGGTGCCGAACAGATTAACAAGGACCAGACGACACTACACCAAAAGAGTCACACATTCAGTACTTTGTAGACTAGTCATGAGAGCAATATTTCTCCCAAATACTGACTACAGTCAATGCCGATTACTTTTGATGTTCTAATGAAAATCAAGCTTAACTAACTACTGTGAGAAGTGTGATTGATTGGAAAGCTCGGGTATATTTTGGAAAATGTCGTTACCTGTTGAGATTATATATATTTCAGAGCAAACAAAAGCAATTTTTGTTTGAAGAAAGCAAGCTTTCTTTTATTTCCTTTTATTTATGTCGTTTAATTATAATCTTTAACTCTCTGTCTAAATTTAATTTTAATTCTGATAATAAATTTGCCTACAGAGATCACTCACCAACAGATCAATACCTCCTATATTAAATTTTAACCAAGATAGCATCTTAAAAACAACTTCTTTATAATGCCAAATTAAGGTAGGAATCAAATTCTGGTTATGACTATGTGAAGCCCTAGGCAAATATAGATTTTGGGACCTCTTTTACATCCAAAAATTTCATTAAATGATCAGTTTTATTCATATTCTATAATTTGGGGTCCTCTTAATCTTGAGGCCTTGAACAAATATTTGATTTGCCAATGCAGTAAAATGGGTATGACAAGACTAGAAAATATAAAATCTTACTTAAATTATTATTACTATAATAACAATATATAGAGAGCAGAACTAAATATATTTATATATTTGTATGTATTTACAATATCATACACTTTTATTCATTCTTCTTCACAGCCGACATGTGCCACTCCTCTTCTACTGAATATCATTCTTCTAATTGCCATATAGTTATCTTTAATCATATTAACTTTATTGAATATACATAGATTTAGTAGGAGATTACTCTTTAAATCTTTATTATGTGGTTTGGTTTAGTTAGAACATTCACTTTCGTTATATTTTTTAATACTTGTGTAGAAATGTAAGGTACTGAATTACTTGATAAAGCTTCACATTTTGGATTTATTATTGCTTTTGGTTACGTTTTTTCAATTTTAAAATAAGTAATGCTTTAAATAATAATAATAATAATGAGTTTAAAAACATTATAAACACAAAAGTACTTTTTAAGAACCTTTAAATCAGATAAAAATGTAAGGAGTTTCTAAGGATTTTAATTGTTTTTAAGTATTTTTAAAAACCCATATGCACCTTGAGGTTAGTTGATAAAAAAAAAAAAAAAAAAAAAAATGAATACATATTTTATAATAATGTAATCTTTGTTTAATAATTAAGTAAAGTAATTAAAAAAATAAAGAAACTAAAGTAGGGTAGGCGCTCCAGTGATTGACATCTAGCCCGAAATAATTAATAAATACGAAAAATAATAAAATCATATATTTTACATATAAGAATTTTAACATTTTATGTCAAACACTGGAGCATAGGGTGCCAATAACTGGTAAAATGAATAACTAGCAGTGTCAAACACTGGAACATAGTGGGCCAATTACTGATAAAATGAAAAACTGGCAGTGTCAATTACTGTAACATTGAGTGGGTGTCAAATAAAAATTCATTAAAATAAATAATTGTTATCAAATGTATATATTTTAACATACATGTGGTTCTGAATGTCTTTCATGCCATATGTACTAACTTAAGATTTCTAAAAATATTTTCTGATGACTAGAACACTAAAAACATCAGAGATTTCTTTAAAAGTGTCAATCACTGGTGCACTTACCCTATCTTAGAATGATGATGTGATGAAGGTTAATTTTTAAGATCAACCATAACAAAGAAACCACGTTTAAATGACGGGTTAAACATAAATGATGACAAAGAAGAGTATGAGAAAAAGTATTTATTTATCTATTTTTATTAATATTTTAGTTTTACCATATAAGTCAAATATAAATACATATACAATATAACTGTTGTCACATAATTTTATAACATTTTGTGTGATGAGGGACATATATCGCTTTATAATTGGAATCTAATTTTTTTTTTTTTTTTCCAGCTATTATGAAATTGATTTTATTTTAAGAAGTAACATTTACGTCAAATTTTATCATTAAAATATTAGATTCTTTGTTAGAGGAATTTTTTTAAATATTATAGTCTAAATATTTTCTAATTTGCTACATAAAGTTTACCATAATTTACACACCAATAATATAAACACACCATTTACTTTATGCTTTAAATATTTCAAGAGGCTGGATATAGCTGAGCAACAGGATGCCCAAAAGTGAACTAAAATATTTGATCAAATTTCATGTTGAGCAAGAAAGCACATAACTACATTTAAAGTTTCAGAAAAGTGGAAATAAAATGAAAATTCTGTATTATAAAGAGGAAAATAACTGAACTTGCTTTATTTAGAGTCCTCTCGATTTCATAAAATATTTAATATAATTTTTTCCAGAAAGAATGTTATTTGCAAAAAATATGATTTTGACAAAAAAAAAAAAAAAAAAAAAAAAAAATCTTTTTATCTTTAATAATATGATACAGTTCAAAAAATGAATATTATTTTGTTAATCATAGTCATTTATGATTTGAATATTAAAAATAATTAACAATGTGTCAAGTCCATTACCATAATTTTTAGTATTAAAATTACACTTTTTGTAATTGTATATTTAAATATTATTCAATATATAGATTTAATATTAGTATTAACAAAATTTAGAAAAATGTAAATTTTTTCTTTTTCTTTTTTTTTTTTAACGGTTTGATTTGAAATTTTGTTACCAGACTTAACAAAAACAAAAATAAATAATTTTTAATTAATTTTAAACATAAATAGTATACATTTTATATGATTCAACTTCTACATTTTGAAAAATTTAAATTTAATAAAAAAGAAAATATGTTTAATTGCATATTTAATAGAAAAAGGACACTTTTACCTAGAAACCTATTTTAGAAGATTCATATCTAAAGAAATTTTATTGATTTTTTAAATTTTTAATGTTGTAAACGTTAAATTCTATTTTATTAATGCACAGCTCCAATTAAACATAATTTTCTTTTTCTCTCTGAAACAAAATGTAAACAAAAATTGAAAATAATTCAAATATAAACTATTCATTTCAGAAAATTTTGGAGTGGAAGGCTGATTTTTTATACCAACTATGTGAAAAATACCAGAGCCGGGAATCAAACCCGGGCCTTCCACTTTACGTGCGGATGCTCAAACCATTGAGCTACCCTGGCTGATTATCAGCTAGGCATTACTCACATAACATTCATAGGCAAAGTCACCGAGTCTGTAAACACAGCTATATCAAGTGACATTAATATTCATGGCACAACTCCAATAGACCACAAAATGTTTTTAAATTAATTTAGAAATTTATACATCAACCATGAAAGTTCATTTCAGAAAATTTTGGAGTGGAAGGCTGATTTTTTATACCAACTATGTAAAAAATACCAGAGCCGGGAATCGAACCCAGGCCTTCCGCTTTACGTGCGGATGCTCAAACCATTGAGCTATCCTGGCTGATTACCAGCTAGGCATTACTCACATAACATTTGTAACCCTTGTAATCAGCCAGGGTAGCTCAATGGCTGGAGCATGCGCACGTAAAGCGGAAGGCCCGGGTTCGATTCCTGGCTCTGGTATTTTTCACATAGTTGGTATAAAAAATCAGCCTTCCACTCCAAAATTTTCTGAAATGAACTTTCATGGTTGATGTATACATTTCTAAATTAATTTATAAACTATTCATGTTCAGATTGGAGCAAGAACAAAATTAACAGAAATTACAGACATGTCAGGACTATAAAGTTATAATTTTTTTTTTCTTTATTACTCTTAAATACTTTAGTGTGCTGACTGCACTGTTTTCTCTTACTCTACACTATTATAAACAATTTTGTTTTTTATATGTTTCTATGTAAGTGCACATGCTGCCTCCCCCCCCCCCTTCCTCAATCCCCTATTTGGATATTGTAGCTACATAAAATATTTAAAGCTGTTATTAAATTTAAATATTTCAAATTATTTAGAGCATATTTGCTCACAACACTCTTTGAAACATAAATGACTAATTTTGAGTAGTCCTGTATACATTGTCTATTAATGAATATTAATTTTCAGATTCAAGGTCTTAAAACATGTAATTACAGCAAAAAATAAATTTCAAAAATCTTACTTAAAACAATACTTTATTATTTATGTGTAAGAGGAAATAAAAATGGTAGTTTCTATGAACAAAACTCTGATAAAATTAAGAGGAAAACGCTTTTCAAATTAGCTGGTTGATAAACACCTGGTCTGACAATTAGGACACAATAAGTTGAAAAATTTTGTACATGAAAAATCTTCTGTTAAAGTCATTTCTTAAGTCAGTATTAATCAAATAAAATATACAAATCATTTTAATGCTAATAAGTAACTGATTAAATTTTGTACCTGTCAGAAAAACATATAAAAAAATATACTGCATTTTTCCAGAATATAACACATTTTCTTTTCAGAACTTTAAAATTTATGTTCTATAGTATTTCTACACATAAGGAGTTTTTAATAACATAAGTTCACTTTTGGGCAGACTGTCAATATATATGAAAATTAAAAGCAGATAACAAAAAATAAAAAGTATCACACAAAAAAAGTAAAATATATTTGCTATAGGAATATAACCACATGAAAAAGTTAGAGATATCTTGAATCATAAATTAAATTGTACTGCATTGATTATAAGATCTGTTACATTAAATACCTAAATCTGAACTTTACTTATTCATTGAATCTTAATAAATGTTAAAACCCTATAACATGTGAAGTCAATATTATAGGGATTAAATGAAACATTCAAGCAGATTTATGGTAAGAATGATAATTAAAACATATCAAAAACTAATATGCAGTGACCATCACAAAATTTTTCTATATATTCCTATCTCCTGTACAATTTCAGGTAATTTTGACAAAAACATAGTACTGAAGTCAGCTTGGGAAAAAATACAAAATAAAAAAATAAAAAAAAAGTACATATATAATAACTATGTTCAAAATTATCCCAGATAAATGATTCAACTATTCATTAAAAAAAAAAAAAAAAGAGTTTTTTTTTTTCTGTAAAATATTAAAAAAAAAATAGGCATTACATTATAGTTTTTTCCTTACAATACTTTTACAAATAAGGCAATTGATAAAACATATTTAAGTTAGGCAAATTTAGCAGCAGGTTTTTATAATATGCAGTACAATAAATATTATATAGATTTCGCCAAATATAGTTTCTGTATGTATTCCCTCCCCCCTTACTTTAACTTTCCCATTCAAAAAAAAAAAAAACATTTTGGATAGTTTAATCAATATTCAAAATTATATTTATTATCTAATACAAATATCTCTGGCTATATCCCTCATTAAATGTTCATAAACCTTTTTTATAAAAAGTATTTTACATAACTTTGTTCTTCTTTATCAAAATAATAACAACAATAAGGTTAAATTCCCCTTAAAGATACGTAAAACAGTTGTATTTGATAAAATTAAAAAGTGTACGAAAGTTTGTGAGCAAAATTCAAGTACCTGTGCCAGTTATAAACAGCAATAAAAGTGTAAAGATTAATAAATAAAATATATAAATGTAATTTGGAGCACAATATAAAAACATTTTCTAATGCAGTACTGTATGTATCATTAAATCACTGGACATAAACACAAAATTTTAGAAGTAATATAACTAATTAAATTGTTCTAAAAAATTAGGTACTTGTCAGTTCGAGAACTGCCACATTGTTTGGAGTATTTGATAACTCATAAACACAAGACCCAACAATAATGCTATCTGAGGACAACTGCGTTGGGCAAGCCACTATCACATGTTTGCATCAGGGTTTGAAATCAGCAGTCATTAGGCATATTTTGCACCTAGAAATTTATGTTTGGCGATCATAAAATCATACTCAGGCGTCTTTTTTTTTTTTTTTTTTCTTTTTTACACCTAATTTTGATGAGATTTTTAAAAAATCAATTTTGTGACGATAAATTTTTTCTTATTGATATACAGAATGCTCATTTTTTATCATTAAAAAAAGAATCTTACATTGTCAGTTTCAACACACATACATAAGCTCCAAAAAAAAAAAAAAAAAAAAAAAAAAAAAACCCAGCAAGTACAAAAATACATAAATGCTGTTTGAGAATTTTTTTTTTTTTTCTAAATTCATAAAAAATTAAAAATATTTTTTGACAAAACCTTTTACTTATTGCTATCACTTAGTTTGTATACAGTCAGAAATTTGTTATGATAATTTCTGAAATATTAATTTAATTTAAACCAAATTTTTGCATGTGAAACCTGAAAGTATAAATAAATAATTCATAATTAGATTAAATGGATATTTTCTGGTAGTTCTCATTTTGCTTGAAGATGTAATATATGCTATTTAACTTATTTTAAAAATCAGTTAACTAGCAGATAATTAAAAATTTTCTTTTACTGTTTGCTTTGTTTTAAGTAAGCTTTTAATTTTTATTATAATTTATTTATTTTCTATGTATAAATGTATTCATTTTTTAACTTTTGTGTTTGTATTTATAAATAAAAACTTGTTATGATCCCAATAAACAACTTAAAAAATAAAATAAAAAAGCCTGAATAGACCATATTGGCAAGTAAGAAAAAATAGTTAGGTGCCATGACACCTAACTTTCACATTCCAGTTTCTAACCTTAGTTTGCATGAGGGTGGGGGTGGAGTTAAATGCTCTCAAAAGAGCAGCACACAAAAAAGTACAATCACAAGTATGAAAAAAAAAAAAAAAAACTAACACTGTTCAAAAACGCAGAAAAAACAATCAAGATTGAAAAGCCATAAAGATGGGTTCAGGGTTCCAGAATTGTTGATGGGGCTCAGCTAATTCCTGACTATGTTTCTCTTGAAGATAATGGACAGGTGAGACACCATTGCACTTTTTCATGAGGGGAAAAAAAAGGGAGTACAATAGTCAAAATTTTATAAAAAGGACCATAAAAAAAATGCAATCACAAGCGTGATAAAATAGCTGACACTGGTCAGAAAATGCAGGAAGGGTAGGCACGGGACCCTAGAACTATCGACAATGCTTAGCTTATTCCTGACTATTACTCATTTGACATTTCCTTCTTTTGCACAATTCATAGAAGACATGTAAAAAACAATAAAATAAATAAGTTATTGGTAAATTTATTTGGTTTGAATTTATTATTTATATTGTTAGTGATACTATTAAATTATTTTTGAGTAGTCTTAAACAATATCTTTTGAACATAAATTGGCAGTTCATCACAGAGCAGTGAAATCTCCAAGTGGCAGTTCTCAAACGAAAATATATAAAAAATTATTTACACATTCAAAAATCTGCATTTTTAAATGTTTAAAATAATTTATGAAGAAACACACCTTAAATTATATTTCATAAAAATCTATTAATCCATAGATAGTACAATAACAGCTTTTATGGAACATTATATCGTTAAGAGCAGCTTTTGCATAGTTTACAAGTCATATGTTACAAGTTTCAGAGCATTCTTATGAATTTAAGCATTTTAATAATTTCATTTAATAATTAAGAGAAAATATAACTAATTGTCCACTTACAAGAACAACTACAATTTATAAAAATTGAGACACTGTCATACACAAAATGTTAACATTTAAGTTTTTATTTTAACCTTGATAACTTTTACAATAATAAAGGTATTAAAGAATGAAATAAAAAAGAAACATAAAACAATTTTAGACATTCTTTATTCATGAATTCATCAAACGTGAATACTCATTTTAAGTAAATTGGATGGTAAAGGTTATTTTTTTATATATCAACTATGTGAAAAATACCAGAGCCGGGAATAGAACTCGAGCACTTCCGCTTAATGCACAGATGCTTTACCACTGAGCTACCCTGGCTGATAACCAGCTGGGTATTTCTCACATAATATTCGTTGAGAAAGTCAACGAGTCTGCAAATGCAGATATAACAGGTGAGACAATGTTAATCGTAGCGGAGGGGCCTGGGTTTGATTCCTGGCACTGGTATTTTTCACATAGTTGGTATATAAAAAAATATCAACCTTTACACTCCAATTTATTTAAAATGAAAACTTTTTTTTTTTAAACTTTTAATTCACTTTATTTAGCTTATCCATTACTAATAGCAATATTTGAATTAAATATCATATTTTGAATAAAGGCAGAGCAATGGTACAAGTACTAGACAAGCACTGTGATTTCAGTTGCAGTGCTAGGATGTTTGATACCACTCTTCTTTAAGTCTAAATGAAAAGTAACAATTTTAAGGGAGAATAATCTTGTTTTCAGCAATGCTGATAAAAGAACTTGAAGTAAATACCAAAATAAAAATGTAAAATGTGTCTTTAATTATTATTATTCTAAAAGAAAGAGTCATATAAAATCCAGTGATATATCTGACACAATCCGATGACAAAAGATTAAAATATAACAGTGTATCTTCAATTTTTATAAATGGAACTCCACATTATCAGAAAAAATAACTTCACATACAATTTAATTATATATTTTTAATAAGCATGACTCATAAGTAAGTTAACCCCCTTCTAGTATGATTTAATCATGAATATCCATGAATGAAATAACTATTTAATTTTTATTTTAAAACAACGTGTGATAATAATCTGTGATATTTACACAAGTGTAAGGCAGTTATGAGTTCACAAACACCTGGTAACTTAAATTTTAAGGGTTATCAATTTTTTACTCAAAAACTTGTATGTTTAGGAAAGTTTCAGTGTTGGACTTGAATTGCATGTTTTAGATTTGGTACATTATGAAGCTTTGATACAGATTTATCATGTATAATATGCAAAGGTAAACATCCAGTTTAGTGGTGGAAACAAGCATGTTAATTTTGTGACAGGGGTTCTAATCACACTTTCAGAAAGTTTACTACACAACTGAATTAATTCAATAAGCTTTTAAATGGTGTTTGCAAGATTTTAATTATTATCATATTCAATAGTAACTTTAATCACATGACAAATGTAGCCTGCCATTGTACAATGTGGCATAAAAACTGAATGATAAGTTAGACTCGCCAGTTTACTGCAAGTGGTTAATATAAACTAACCTTCTTTTATAAGGTTGCAGTCACTGTTCTTTGTTTTAAAAAGCACAATCAATAGAAACTAATAATAATAACAAATTTAAAAACTGTGCATTTAAAATTTTGTAAATTATACTTGTTTTCCAAATAAACTCATACAAAACAAATTAAAACATAAATAAATTAAAAAAAAAAAAAAAAGAAACGCCCATAGTTTGTATTTATTTTACATAACATGTATGAAGAATTTAACAACAGGAATAACAACGCTTTATAAGAATGTACAGAACAAGTGGACACGAAAAGTTGAAGCAAACATACTAAGTGAATTTTTTTTTTGTGCTTTAAATAAATAGTTGAAAAAATAATTGAATAAAACAAGTTTTATAAAACTATTTTATTCACCTAAAATCATTATTCGATTGATTAAAATATTCTTCAGTAACACATAAACATGAAATAGGTTTAGCTCTCTGTAAGCAATTCACTTCACTGAATTATACTTATTATTCATTTCAATGATACATACAAAACAAAAAAAGTATGTTTAAAAAAGGACAAAAACCATCATAACAGGTTAAAATCTATTTTAATATAATGTTTCTTTTAAAATAAATAAACGACAGCAATGATAAAAGCATAAAAAAATAATGAATAAAATCAGCTTACCACAATTTGGTATACTGTTTCCTTAAAATAGGCAGGCCTCATGGTCATAAATTTCACCTTTTACCAGAAAACAGAATCAAGAATTATCCAGTTTTTCCCTTACACCCAATTTTTTTTTCCCACTGTACTTTGGGTGGGAGGGAGTGCTCTCACTTGGGTTTTTTGGTTTAATTTTTCTTTAAAGCACGAGAAATTGTGTACAAGCACAACAACAAAAAAAAAAAAAAAAAGAAAAAAAAAGAGAGAGAGGAAAGGTTTAGCTTTTGTAATCAAGCAACTTAAAAGAAATAGGGAAAATAGGTGATATTGATCTTGAACCACCTTTCTTGCAGAAAATATACTTTAATTCTACTATCACTGGTACAAAATAGTCTGGTGGATTTGTGCTTCTAAATATGTAAGAGAAATGGATATTCAAAAAATGGATTAATAGCCGATAAAATAGTTAGGATTTTGAGGGATTAGCTAATGAAAAACAGGAGGTTAAATTTAAGAAAATGTGGATTTCTTGTCAAATTCCCAATAATCACATAGAGAGGATAACACCAAGTGACAATTTATAATATTTTTACAATTTTTATAAATATGGAAAGCTTCAGAAAATAAAATTTCTTACTTAGTTTTCACACTTCACTCCTTTCTCAATTTTCCACTGCCTAATCCCTTAAAATCTCAATAATTTTATTGGCTTTTAATTGGCTTGAATCTGCTTCTCTTACATATTTAGGAATACATAACTATCTCACCTATTTTGCACTGATAATTGTATACTTAATGCTATCAAAATTACAGAATGATAATTTTGCTCATATATTTTTTTACATACATATTTTTTCAATGCTGCTTCACTTAATTTTTTAAAATTATTAATCTAGATTGATTTTTTTTTTTTTTTTGTCTGCAAGATAAATTAAAAATCAGAATTCTTACTCTTAGGTGTGCCCTTCCCACCCACTTGTAATGGTTTATACCTAAATTAATAAATTAATTGTTCAAATTCTCTTCCCTTGAAACAAGTCCTTCCAGCTAAGTTGGAATAGAAGGTTGATTCTTTTGTTCTTTTCAAGTGGCCACCATTTTGAAATAAGATGGTGAATCAAGGTGATTAATAAACCTAATCGAGACCTTGATATGGGCTATATATAGGCTGGATGGTTGGGTGGGATTGTGAAATTAAAAAAAAAAAAAAAAAAAAAAAAAAGCAGAAGGCTTGTTGCATTTACTTTAAACACATTGTAATCAATCAGTGAATTTCATTGTTGCTTTGTGGATTCATTGTTATTCATCTGCTTTGAAATTTTGCTTTTTTAAACCCACATGACTCCTATTCTGGTCTTGGCAGGCTGGGTGAGTGTCGCTGGCGTGAAACTAGTTTAACCCCATAGGCAAGTCACAAGTCTTGCCGCCTGCATCCTTCCTTTCTTTCTTAAGTTTCTTAAATTATTTTTTCATAAATTTCGATACAGTTTATGGTTTTAAGTTAAGATTTGTTGTGTTAGTTTATTGATTCGTTTGTTTTGCAGGCTGTTAATTAGTGGATCTGGATTCTTTAAATTTGTGTACTTCATCCCCTGAGAATTTTTTTTTTTTTTTTTCTGAACTTCTCAAAGAAATTTTTAATCTTATTGGTCATTGGCGATTCAGTGATCTTGTATCTGTTGCTTGGCTTCTACTATGCTTAATGGATCATCATTATTATATATACATATATTATATATACTAAGTTTCATACAAATTGAGTTCATTAATAACTTGGTGGAGTCCTTAATACAAGCTGTGTACATACCCAGTTTCATAAATACTTTTTTATGTGATTTTGACACTTTCAAGTTGCCACTACTTAAGAAATAAAACTGTGGATCAAGTTACCCAACAAACTCGTTCGAAAGTCCAATTCTTCATTGCCCAACTTTAGTTCATATTAATTAAGTATTTTGGAAGTTACGGTGGCAAAAAATTTTCAATTATATACATAGATAAACTAAGTGATTGCAATAAGTTGATTTCTATACAAAACAACTTAAAAAAAATAATAATAAAATGCTCAGTTTCCCTCCCCCCCCCCCTCAACCAAAAATAAAATTGTGCTGCTCAAATATACATAAATAAATCACACAAGTTCAACAATAAACTAATTTAAGGCACAACATACTTTTAAAATGTAGGTGTCCTTGTTTTCTGAGTAAAATATTTGTGACAACAAAGAAATATATAATATGTACAAGAGTATAAATAAGAATTGAGTTGGCATCAGATTTTAGCTAATAAACAATAATTACATTATGGACAAAGGTATAAAATATAAAGACATCATGTGTGTATATATACACGTACAAAGTGTTTTTATTTATTTTTTCAATGGACAGCAGTCTTATCATAGCTCTGCTTTTTGTACTTATCCACTGAGTATTGATTCGCTTGATTAACTTATATTCATTTCATACTTAATATGATGTTTGACATATAAGTTTAGTAGATTTAATTAAATTTTCATATTGATTTTTCACATATCCTATTTTTACCACAAAAATTAACAAGTACAGATTAATTATTTAACAGTTTTTTTTTTTTTTTTTTTTTTTTTTTTAATGTTACATGAATCTAAGAACAGGATTTTTCTTATTTAAAATTTCAAACTCGAATACCTTAAACATCACTTCATGCTGGCAGAAAAGCTTTTTTCGGCAGGGGATCCCCTTCTTCGACGGTGCCGACTGCACTTCATGGCTGGCGGTCGACCACAAATCGGTGGAGATAGGACAAGGTATGGCGTCACATGTACATCCATAAAAGAGAAGATCAACTTTTGAATGACCGCCAGCCACAAAGTGCAGCCGGCACCGTCGGAGGGGATCCCCTGCCGAAAAAAGCTTTCCTGCCAGCACAAAGTGATGTTTAAGGTATTCAAGTTTGAAATTTTAAATATGTATTGTTAACTTCGTTAAAAAGTATTAAATCATAAGGATTTTTCTTTTTTGAGATTTTTGAGGTCCAATTAAAAAATTCTGTCCAAGTACTTGAAACACTTTACGTGTCCAAGTACCCTGAAAAGCATCTTTAACAATGAGCTTCAATATCATTATTAATATTTAGTGGCAGTTTAAAAATATAGTACATTTTATGATGCATTTTAAATTTATTCATTTGAAAATAAATAAATGTAGTGAGTTACAGAAAGTCCAGGAACTATGGGTTAAGTGAAGTTTTGCATTTCATGATTTTATTATTACTTTTTAATCTAAGATTTATGCCCAGTTCATAACAAAACAAGTCCTTCTGGCTCAGTCAGAAGAGTAGGTTGATTTCTTTTTTCTAATCAAATGGTCACCATTTTGGAACAAAATGGCGTATAGAGTTGATTAAGGGGCACACCTAGTGTGATAGCCTAAAAAAAGGCGATTTTTGGGAATTTTTTTTTTTTTAAACTACTCTATCAATAGTTTTAAAATTTTAAGGGTATATTTATACATATTTTAAGAATACACAGTAAAATTTTTGAAGAAACAAATTAAATATTTTTCGAGATACACGCGATCTCCGACGGCGCTAAAAAAAAAAAGGTCCTCCACTGCTGCAGTGATTCCGGCCTTTTCCGTCGATGAAACCTAAAAAAAAAATTATCGTTCAACTAGAAGATATTGTCCATTCAATGACCTACCAGTTTTTTGATCTGATCAAAAATCGAATTTCGGCAGGCCAAAAACGACCAAAATTTTGGGTAAAATTCAACTTAAAAAAAAAAATTGCCGCCATTTTGTCAATTTTTTATTTTTTTTTTCGAATGTAGGTCATTGTACGGACAATATCTTCTAGTTTAACGAGAATTTTTTTTTTTAGGTTTCATTCACGAGGAAGGCCGGAATCACTGCAGCAGTGGAGGTCCTTTTTTTTTAGTTCCGTCGGAGATCGCGTGTATCTCAAAAAATATTTAATTTTTTTCTTCAAACATTTTACTGTGTATTCTTAAAATATGTATAAATATACCCTTAAAATTTTAAAACAATTGATACAGTAGTTTGTTTTTTAAAAATTCCCAAAAATCGCCTTTTTTTTAGGCTGTCACACTAGGTGTGCCCCTTAATAAACTTTGTTGAGACCTTAATATGGTCCATGTACATATGCAATTCTAAGTAAATTGACTCATAAATATGTCTTATGTGAATTTTAAATTTTCAAGTGGCTGCCAAACAAGATGATGCATAAAGTTGTCTAACAAATATCCAAAATATTTTAAAGTCCTTTCTCCAACTTTAGTTCAAAATAAATTAGTATTTTGAAAATTATTGTAACAACAAATTTTGAAATAGCAGCCTCATTTTAAGTATCTGCCATTTTGAAACAATATGGCGAGTCAAATTGATTAAAAAATTGATGAAGGCTCTGAAATGGGTTATGTAATGTATACAATATATGTATCAAATTTTAAGCAACGTCAGTCTTAAATACATTTTTTACAATGCAAGTTTGAAATTTTTGGAAAGAAAATGGCAGAATTAACTCATCTAAGGCGTTTGTAAGATAAATCTGCTGACTGTCCAGCTTTGTTTCGAACTGATTCAATATCTTGAAAGTTATCCTGATGACAAATTTTCATTAATTATATACATGTACAAGATAGATACATAGATAAACTAATGATTGCAATTGGTCAATTTCTAAAGAAATTAACCTGAAACAAAAAAAAAAAAAAAAAAATCATGGAATGCAAACTATTACAATTTTCAAAACTTGTTTAATACACTTACATAAACTACATAGATGCTAAAAAATATTATTCTAATATTATTACATGATTTAGCTTAGTAAATCATGATGAACAAATTAACAAATAACATGGAATAAACTACCTGAAATTAAACTTACGCTGATATGAATACAACCTTATATATATTAATCGAAATTACATGTTTTATTGAGATATATTTAAAAATAATTCCGATGGATATAAGAATTTATTAAATTTCTACACTGCAAATTATGGGAAATTATAGAGGCAGCTTTCATGAGTGATAAATAAGAAATATTTATATGTTTGGAAAATTTAATAACTTCCCAAACCTGTGCGCTTATAGTTTGGTGCATTAATACTGAACTACTTAAAAGGAAAAAAAAGGTTGTCAGGATTGCATATTTATCTACTAATAGGTTTTATATATTAATTATGTGCAGTAAATGTAAATTGTTATTAGCATATATTTACAATGATATAATTTTTTTCCAAAATTGATTTTTTTTTTTTTTTTTTTTTTTACAGGGATGAGATTGACAAAAAGACAAAAGCTGTAACTATAAGCAAAGCAGTGGCGGACCTCCAACTCTCAGGGACCAGGGTAAAAGTCTCACTGAAGACCCCTAAATGGAGGTCTGTCTATCAGGAGGCCTCCCTAACACTTCACTTAAACTTATAACCTTAAAAGGCATTGAAATAAGTTTTAAGATTAACCCCTTAACTGCCCCTGGCGTATATATACGTTTTTTTCAAAGTACAATCCTTTGTACTGTACTGCAACCAGTGAAACTACTGACATGGTTTGACAGTGCAATAAAATAAACTTAAAAGTGACCTTGACAGTGTTTTTGAAAAATTTACTCATTTCAGATTTGAAGGAGAACGGTGGCACTATGAAGCGAATCTCGTAAATTTTCCCAGGCAGGTAAGGGGTTAATTCAGAAACTCAACTCAACGTGGAAGCCAGTGACAGTGGCTTTGCTTGCCTGACCTTGGTCAGGCCTTGTATAAATGGGTTCTTTTCGTTTTGGGGTTATCTCTCTACGGTCACTTTTTGTACACTAAGGCTTTTTATCCTACAGTTTAATGTAGAATTGCAACAAATATTTCAGGTCAAAATAACAACACGATAACATAACCAGATACATATACTTAAAATTTAAGTGTCTTTGGAGGCCTGGGACATACCCCCCCCCCCTCCCATCCCTCGGTACGCCACTGATACAAAGGCAGGATGTTGAAATGAAAGTCTAGAATTTTGATGGCAAAATTATGTTAGACTAACAAATATATTTTTAAATCCTTAATCCACAAAAAAAGAATAAATGATTACACTTTCTTATTTAATCATTGACAAAAATATGTAAAAATTTTAAATTAGTTGATGCATCAAATATACATTCGATAAAAAAAAAAAAAAAAGGCTGAAAAAGCTAAATCTACAAAAAGATGAAAAATCTCATATCTGTGTTTATAATTAACATGAAATATTCAAGGATAACTGTTCAGAGAAGTACTAAAAAATGTTTGTTCATTTTTGACAGGGAATTTTTATTTTTTACTTTTTTTAGTGTTTAAATATTTAAATTAGGATTTTCTTTTTTACATCTTTATGTGTTATATAAAGGAGTGACATTTCTATTTCTTTAAAGGGATTTTAACTATTTATAATGAAATTTGAAGAAAAGGGTTTCCTTAAAAATAAATGAAGACACAGAAACAATAACATTTACCTAAGCTATCTAAATGCTTAACATCCAAGAATTGTGAAAAAGTAACTTTCAGTAGATTCTCTTAAGTAGAATAACAACAACACTTTGCATCTGGAGATAGAATCAATTTAAAATAACAATTTGAATATTTTAACACAAACATACAGTGCTTTCCCAGGATTCAATGGTCGCTTACAACCAACTAACAGAAAATTTATTTCATTCATATTTACACAAATAATTTAATGAAATCACACATACAACTGCGTAAACATAAGCTACTCTAGTATATCAGCTGTTATTTATTGTCAGTTTTAATATTTTAAGGGGATGGTGGGCACAACAAACGTTCTTTTGTAAATTACTGTTTTAGAATTGTGAAAATGTGTATACATAATGCATTGAAATATAATATTAGTATATTAAAATTTCTAAAATAAAATCCAGAATTAAAATTTTTCATTTCCCTTTCTCAACTTTTCATTATTAGGGTTTAACAATACATTTTAAACCTATTTGGGTGTATTACTTCGTGGATGTCTTAATGAGTAATTTTTAAATTTATTTTTATGTTTGAATGCTCAAATTTAATATAAATTTTTAGAACATAAAAATATATATATAAAAAAAAAAAAAATGAATCTGCAAAATAATAACTAATCAAGTTTAGAATATACTGTTAAAAAGTAGTAATGAAAAATCCAGAGGGGAGAAAAAAATCAGTTATCTGGGAGCACAAAGAAAAAAACAACGAAAACTTGAATAATTTTTTTTTTAATTTAAATAGTTTACAAAAAATTTTAATACATTTATTATATTTTAATGAATGTATATGTAGGCAAATGTTTATAACTCTAAAACAATAATTTACAAAAAAATATTTATAACATTCACCACCCCCTTAAGCCAAAAAGAAGTCTCAAAAGTATATAAAGTTTTGTTGTTGACCGACTGGCCAAAAAGTGGTCTTATCATTATTGAGCTATTCAAAAAGATTTAATTTATCTCTTCTTTTGACTTTTCAACTAACAAAAAACAATGAGATTGATAATACAAATAACAATCAGCATACTAGAGGAATTTATGTTTTATTTATTGATTTTGCTGTTTTGTTTTTCTCTCTTATAATTTTTTTCTTCTGTTACAAAAATACTGCAATAAACAATTTCATTGTTATACATTAGTATATAGCTGCAAGATACTATATTTCAAGTTTTTTTTCTTTTAATAAAAAATAAATACAGTTTAGAGGGAGAACATTCTTATTTCAAAAAATTGCAATAGCCTAGAAAAGCACTTACCATACATACTTACTTACACACTCACACATAAAGGAAAAACTTAATATAAATTACATACATTTTTAAACTTTTTACAAAAAGACTTTAATAGCTTGTTGACTAGTGCTTGGTATTTGGCAGAGAATTTGATAAATGTAAAAATGAGTTAAACAATAAAATCATCCATTTACATCAAACATTTGTTAAATCTGCCTATGTGTACATGCACTCTTTTTCTGCATGCATGTACACATTGCAGTCATCCAAATAAACTATAAACACAATAGTTGCAGATGTATATCTAAACGTGTATATACATAATAATCCACATTGCTTAATGTAATAAGCTACTAATTCTCTATTGAAACAATGCACTTTTTAAAGAATTCTGATTACTAGCAGCAATAAGTCACAAATTATTACAAAAGTTTTAAAAGGCTTTCATATATTGTGGATGTTACAAAACTAAAAACAGAAAATCCTTAGATATCGAACAAAATATTGCATATTTAACAGGATTTTCTGATATTGATACATGGGTATCTTGTCTTATTTGATAAAATTCTCTCCATTCAATTTAATTTACAGATGAGATACGACTTTCATTAGAGACTTCTCGTCCTGCATAGAATGCATATGGAACAATGAGGCAATCAATATCGATGCAGGAATGAAACATTGAGTGCTCTCTACTTTGAGCAGATAGTACCAAAATATCATTCCTCTGGTGCTGGTTTTTCACTCATATTTGTTAAAACAGGCTCCGTGTTACGTCTTTTCATTTTGCTTTTCCTTAGCATTGTTGCCTGAAATAAATAAATTTTATTAAAGTAAAAATTACTACCTTTCAAATATCAGCAATTATACTCTATAACAAAAAAAAAAAAAAAAAAAAAAAAAAAAAAAAAAGACACACCAAGAAGAAGTGGGGACAAAAATTGGTAGATGGGGTGGAGTGGGTAGTCCGAATGGGACAAAAAATGGTAGATGTGATGTACATGTGGAGAAAAACAATTGATTACAGTTTCAGAAAATTTGAATGATTTAATCAAGAGAAAGGGCCTCACAAAGTAAACAAGACAATAAAGCGTTGATCCACTTCTGGCCCTTATGTATGTAGTTATTTGGCTTGGTATTAATTGATAGAGTTGGCAGATGTGCTCCTGTAAAGTATCGTACCACATTCTGTCCAATTGTTGCGTTAGATTGGTAAAATCCTGAGCTGGTTGTAGGACCTTTTTATGATGCTCCAAACGTAATCAGTGGAAGAGAGATCCGGGGACTGAGCTCAACCACACTGAGCTGCCTATTAAGGGTATTTGAAGTCACTGAAATACCAGTTGCACATAGGATCGACGATAATGATGAATTGGTGCTTGATTCCATCAAAACCTGTATGTATGTCAATTTGTGTACAGTTTGAATACTCCTTGGTGCGTCACTTTTTTTGTGATAGAGTATATTTACATGATACAGCTTAATTTATATGGTAGAAAAATTACACATCTCCATCTTTCAATTTATACTAATAGAAACTATTCCATATATCTGTTATCTCTCTCTCTGACACACAGAATAAATAAATAAATAAAATAATAATGGGTTCTAATCAGAAGTAAAAACTGGGTGAGAATTTCTCATCTTTACTCAGAAACAAAGTGAGATTTTTAAAAAGAATAAGAGAACAGAATAATAATAATAATAATAATAATAAAAACTGGATTAATGTAAATTGCTAATGATGTCTAATTTTGCAGCTCATTGGTATTATTTGTGTTTAACAGCATTTAATTACTTAAATATGTCTTTTTTTTTTTCTTAATAATATTTTCAATACAAGATTATTTACCCAATTCCAGTTTTCCTGGGGCTTCATTGCAGAAATATGTGTTTTTGCAGCTAATCAGAAAAATAAGTAATTTTTTTATTCAAATTTTTGAAAA
The DNA here is from genome assembly GCA_963930645.1 of Salticus scenicus. Classification (NCBI taxonomy): domain Eukaryota; kingdom Metazoa; phylum Arthropoda; class Arachnida; order Araneae; family Salticidae; genus Salticus; species Salticus scenicus. The sequence continues at coordinate 168,586,273 of OZ005659.1, forward strand.
CTTTTTTAAATCATTCAACTTTTATGAAAAGGATGTGTTTAAATTTGCTGATTTTTACTTTCTTCTATATGTAATATAGAGAAAGTATTGGATTCGTAAAAATTTTCGACCTCGGGTTTTTGATGAATTTACACGTTTTGAGAGCTGTAGAACACGATTTGACCATTTTTAGAAAATGTCTGTCTGTCTGTCTGTCTGTGTGTGTGTGTGTGACAAATTTTTGTGGCAACTGTATCTCAAGAACTACTGCACAGAATTTCATACAAATTGGTATGTTGTTGCACCTTGACATAAATTAGTGTCTATCAACTTTTGGTAAAAATTGTCTTACAGGTTGCGTTGCCATCCCGCTTTTTCTAAATTTTTAACATGGTGGTATAGGACAAAATTTTGTATAAATGTGCATAAAGAGAATTATTTTTTAGTAATCATTATGAAATTTACACGAATTATTTATAATAGAGATAGTCAACTGGGAAAAAAAATTTGTATGCGTAGGAACCTCGCCACCCCCCCTGGGGGGGAAGTCCCCCCTCGAGGGGAGTCAATTTTCAAGATGGGTATCTTTCGAAAGGTCTCGTCAATACCTTTAAAACAAATGGTTGAACTATAAATCTGTGATAATTTAAAACAAAGTTATCGAATTTTTTACTTTTAACAAAAAAAAAAAAAAAAACTTAGAAAAAAATTGTATATATATATATTTTTTTTTTAACGAAATTTAACCAGACTTGGTATTTAGTTGGCCCCTGACATAAACTGAGGCTGATTAGATTTGGGGATCAATCGCTCGACAGGTGGCGCTGTGATCGTATTTTTTCTAAACTTTTAACATGGCAGTGGTGGGGGGGGGTGTACATTTTCAAGATCGGTATCTTTCGAAAGGTCTCGTCAATAGCTTTAAAACGAATGGTTCAACTATAAATATGTGGTAATTTAAAACAAAGTTATCGATTTTTACTTTCTTCTATATGTAATATAGAGAAAGTATTGGATTCGCGAAAATTTTTGAAGTCCACTTTTTGATGGATTTACATGTTTTGGGATATGGAGAACACGAATTAATAGTTTTTAGAAAATGTCTGTCTGTCTGTCTGTATTATTTTTTTGTGGACGCTGTATCTCACGAACCAATGAATGAAATTTAACCAAACTTGGTATTTAGTTGCACCCTGACATAAACTGGTGCTGATTAGATTTTGGGATCAATCGCTCAACAGGTGGCGTTGTGATCGCATTTTATGCAAATTTTTAACATGGCAGCATAGAACAAAATTCCGTATAAATGGGCATAAAGAGAGTTATTTTACACGTGTGATTGTAAAATTAATATGAATTATTGATAATAGTAGTAGTTAGCTAGGAAAAAAATTTTGTGCATGGGGGGGCATCGGTTCCCCCCCGGGGAAGTAAATTTTCAAGATGGGTATCTTTCGAAAGGTCTCGTTGATAATAGTAATAGTTAACTTGGAAAAAAATTTTGTGCATGTGGGGGCATCGGTTGCCCCCCCACCGGGGGGGAAGTTCCCACCCGGGGGGGCAAAGTTTCAAGATGGGTATCTTTCGAAAGATCTCGTCAATACCTTTAAAACGAATGGTTGAACGATAAATCTGTGATAATTTAAACCAAAGTTATAGATTTTTTTTACTTTTAACAAAAAAAAACTCAAAAATTTTTTTTTTTTTTTTTTTTTTTTAACGAAATTTAACCAAACTTGGTATTTAGTTGGTCCCCGACATAAACTGGTGCTGATTATGTTTGGGGATCAATAGCTCAACAGGTGGCGCTGTGATAGCATTTTATCTAAATTTTTAACATGGCAGCATAGGACAAAAATTCGTATAAATGTGCATAATTAGAGTTGTTTTAAACTTGTGATTGTAAAATTAATATGAATTATTGATAATAGTAGTATGTAACTAGGAAAAAAATTTTCTGCATGGGGGGGGCCACCGGGGGGGGAAGTTCCCACCCGGGGGGGCAAAGTTTCAAGATGGGTATCTTTCGAAAGATCTCGTCAATACCTTTAAAACGAATGGTTGAACGATAAATCTGTGATAATTTAAACCAAAGTTATAGATTTTTTTTACTTTTAACAAAAAAAAACATAAAAATATTTTTTTTTTTTTTTTTTAACGAAATTTAACCAAACTTGGTATTTAGTTGGTCCCCGACATAAACTGGTGCTGATTATGTTTGGGGATCAATAGCTCAACAGGTGGCGCTGTGATAGCATTTTATCTAAATTTTTAACATGGCAGCATAGGACAAAAATTCGTATAAATGTGCATAATTAGAGTTGTTTTAAACTTGTGATTGTAAAATTAATATGAATTATTGATAATAATAGTATGTAACTAGGAAAAAAATTTTCTGCATGGGGGGGCAACGCTTCCCCCCCCCCTAGGGGGAAATACCCCCTCCAGGGGGGGTAAATTTTCACATTGGGTATCTTTCGAAAGATTAGGTTGATAATAGTAGTAGTTAACTAGGAAAAAATTTTTGTGCATGTGGGGGCATCGGTTCCCCCCCCACCGGGGGGGGAAGTTCCCACCCGGGGGGGCAAAGTTTCAAGATGGGTATCTTTCGAAAGATCTCGTCAATACCTTTAAAACGAATGGTTGAACGATAAATCTGTGATAATTTAAACCAAAGTTATCGATTTTTTTTACTTTTAACAAAAAAAAACTTAGAAAAATATCGCAATTTTTTTTTTTTTTAACGAAATTTAACCAAACTTGGTGTTTAGTTGGTCCCCGACATAAACTGGTGCTGATTATGTTTGGGGATCAATAGCTCAACAGGTGGCGCTGTGATAGCATTTTATCTAAATTTTTAACATGGCAGCATAGGACAAAAATTCGTATACATGTGCATAATTAGAGTTGTTTTAAACTTGTGATTGTAAAATTAATATGAATTATTGATAATAGTAGTATGTAACTAGGAAAAAAAATTTCTGCATGGGGGGGAAGTACCCCCCCCCCCCCGGGGGGGATAAATTTTCAAGATGGGTATCTTTCGAAAGGTCTCGTCAATACCTTTAAAACGAATGGTTGAACTATAAATCTGTGATAATTTAAAACAAAGTTATCGATTTTTTTCACTTTAACAAAAACAAATTGTACTTTTTTTTTTTTTTTTTTAAATATTGTTACTGATTGCATATGTATAGGTCAATATAGAAGAAAGTCTTGTGGTGGCTACAACATACTAGTTGTGAAAGGTTTTCCATTTCAAGATTGTTGATTCATCTGAATGACCTGTTTTCAGACCAAAAATTTTCATAAGTTGGCCCCAGAAGTATGCAAATTTTGATATCTATATATATATAAATGAATGTTTGTCTGTATGTGCTTTATAAAATCGTAAACGGCTTGACCGATTTCGATCATTCATTTTTTGTTTTTTTCCTTATAGGTCAGGGATGGTTTAGGAAAAAAAAAATTGAAAAAATCTTTAAAATTAATTAAAATATGAAAATAATAAACTTATTGACTTATATTGACTTAATATAAGCCATTTAAATTTTTAATTGTTGCCAAAAAAGTTTACGAGATGTATTTATTTATTGTTTTCAGCATAAAATGAAATATGCTTTCACGCGAAAAGTAAGAAATTACTAAATGTTAAATTGGTCGATGAGAAAATGACACTTTATAATTTTAAAATGAAATAGTAATATTACAAATCTAACATATTTCTTCTGAATTTTATATCACAGCATTTTTTTATATACCTCAACTTCATTCTTTTTTTTTTTTTTTTTTAGTATGGCGGATGAAACACGCTTGGCATAAACGTTAATTCAGCAATATATTAAAGGTATTTTCTTATTGATAATTCTTGACAATTTTTTATAATTTTGATGCTGAAGTAGATCGGACAATTTTCGCCAAGGAAAAGATAGAAAGAAATACGCAAGCTAAGTGATGACGTCACTGGCCGTTCGTGGATGCAAGAAAAATATTTCCTATGTTAAACGCCCATTGGATTTTTTGTAAAAAATTATTAAAAATCGAGGAAAAATTTTTCCCGATTTTAATCCCCGTATTTAGGTATAGATATGTATTAGTTATCATGTCCATGCATTAGATTAAGTTATTTTTGTTGTAAAATTGACAAAATTTGAATTTTTAATTTCAAAACTCTAGAAAAAAAAATGCCAAACTTCCATATTCGATTGAAAACACAAACATTTCATTTCAAAGGATGATATTTACACAATATCCAACTAATATACTGATTAAAAGGGAAATGATAAATATTCTATCATAATTCGAAGTCAAATTTGTTTTCAAATGTCTAAATAAAGTATCTAATATAACATACTAATATGTTGTAGCGGAATAGATTTGATATCGGTCATCCTTGGTAGAAAAATAAATATCGCCAAATTATTTGGCGAACATAATTTAATTCCTTTCAAAAATCATGGTTATTTTAACAACTTATTTCAAGACAGTAATGAATAATATGAAACAATATTTCGTACAATGCATATTACAAAAATATACATCTGGCATGTATATTTTTGTATTACGTTTTTGATCACCAAATACAATAAGCGCCAAGAACGACAGAGTTTTGAAATTTAAAATTAAAATTTTGTGAATTTAACAGCAAAATAACTCAATCTAACACATGCACATGATAACTAATACATATATGTACCCAAATATGGGGATTAAAATCGAGAAATAATTTTCTTCGATTTTTAATCATTTTTTACAAAAAATCCAATGGGCGATTAACATAGGAAATCATTTTCTTGCATCCACGGACGGTCAGTGACGTCACACTTCGCTTGCGTATAGGAACAATAATCGCATAAATTATATTTTGGTCTAAAACGGCAACAAAAATTTAAAAGTCGCCAAGGGCATTAAGGCTGTACCATGATCAAGTTTACATATTAATTTATTTATTTTTCTATATACCAACTACTATTAACTAAGCATGAAGTATGTATAACCACAAAATAATAATAATTGTCTCATGCGATAGAAGTAGCTGATCATAGCATATTGTAATATTATATTTGGCTTGAAATTGCTGTCATTCTATGGTTGATCGATTAAATCAAATAAATATAGAGAATAACTTGAAAGCAAATATTATGTACATCACGTATAATGTTGCTCATATATAACTAGGATTCAAATATAAAGGGCTACTTCAAAATTTTCGATACTGTCCGTATCGAAATTGTCATATATGATAAGCACCTAAATGGAAGCCCACGGGTAAGTCATTGTCGTAGGCAATAGGGACAGGTATCGCAGAATGCGAGGACGAACAAGGCGCTGCCGAAGGTAGCGGGAACCCAAAGCGAACTTTTGAGCGATTTCAGCATTATTATTTTCTCTTTTTTTCATAAAACTATATAGAAAAGAGTTTCCTTTAAATATAGTGACCAGCGAAGCGGGCAAAGCCTGCTAGTATATATATATAAACACTTAACAGTACATACCAGGAAAGATTTGTAATTTATTCTGGAGTACTGTTAGTCACGCCAATTTTCCCCACCACTTTGATTTTAGCAAAATTTTTTACAATATGTAATTATGATGAAGCAAGAAGAAAAATTCTTTTAAAATATACTGGTGTGAAAAAAGGGTGGGACTAACAGTACTCTGGAATAAATTATAAATATTACCAGGTAAGACTGTATTCTAAGTGTCTCAAAATTTTAGTACAGTAACTTCAAAATAATGAAAATATCCAATGTACACAAAAAGTGTTGTTGTAGAGGTAATTTTAAGGTGCCCAAGCCATATTTATGCAAGTTTTCAAGAAAACATGGAAAACTTAGAACGGCTAGTTTGGCTAGCATGACCTGGGAGTGAACTAGGCATTTCCTGTATACCAGCTTTGACAGCAGAGTCTCTTGGCTACTCCAGGGTACAGGAAAAAGGCCTAACATTTTCTACAGTAATAAAGACGGCTATAATTTCTATTCAAAGCAAGAATAAAAAAAAAAAAAAAATTACATACTCAAATAGTTTTGAAAAAATTTAGTCTTGTGTAACATGGGAGTTAAATCTCTTAATTTTTAAAATTACTTTAAAAAATGACAACAACAAGATATATCTTTAGTTTTTATATAATGGCTTTTGGGCTTAAATATTTTTATTTTAGCATAATAATAATAACTTACCTTTAAAGCTGACCTTAAAACAACTACTTCGCAGGGACTCTGAATCCAAGGTTCGCCATCTACTTGTATTGGAACTTCAGTATTAAGACGAATTCGTAGCTGAAAAGAAAAGTATATGAAAAATAATTATATTTATACATATATATATATGAAATTCTTCTTCATGAGAAAAAAATTATGTGGCGTGTAACAACCACATTATTTCCATTACTTACTACTACACATATTACAAACTCTTTCTGAAGATAGCGTGGTCAGATGACCTAAAATAGACTTATCCAATCAGTCATCTATCTCCTGTGGTTATCAACAAATACATACGTCATAAAAAACAACAGGAAAAGACTTTAAATAATAAATTTTAAGAAAATTAATAGAGCCATTTATTGAGATATGGGCCTATGTTTCCATTTTCAGTTTTCAACTTTTATTTAAAGTTAGCAAAATTGTCTCTGTACCAAACCTGTCTTAATTATGAAGTTTCATCATTTTATCTTGTTTCATTTTAGAAAGTGACGCTACTAGCATCTTAGGGTCCTCCTTTAACAAAAAAAAAAAAAAAAAAAAACAATCATAAGTGCAAAAAAAAAAAAAAAAATTGTACAAAAAAGGTTAAAAACATTAAAGAACAGGAAGAATTGGACTCAGGAATTGCTGGACCAAAAGTTGCTGCTTCCAGAGTCCCCTTCTAGCCATTCATAATTAATTGAATTGTAGGTTATATTTTAAGAAATAAATTACTATTATTATAATAGAAAAATTGTTATGCTTTAAAAATTCAAAGTTAATACGGCAAATCTTACCAAAATTAAACACAGCTGATTCATTTGACACATTTATTTTTGAACTAACCACTGCTGATACAAAAAAATATTAAAGGATAAAAGTTTCACAATATTATAATTTATGTAATTTCTAAAAAAAAATACTTTTTATTTGCACCTTTTGGTCCTCTGTTGGGGACTTCTAAAATTTCAGAGCCTCGTTGACTCTTTATCGCCACAAAAATGGTAATTTGATTACCACCACCCTTCCCCAACACATACATGCATACTGATCAATTTTCAAAAGTCAGTTTTTTAGACTCAGGATATTTTAAATCATGTAAATCAAACAAAATTTCAATACATAAATTTTAACCAAATACAATACTTCCATTAACTATGGTAATCAGATAAAGACAAATTTCTACAGATACATGTAATAAAACTTATGTCCATAAATAGCCATTTTTACATTAAACTTACATCAATAATATAAAGAACTAAAAAGCAAGCACTAATAATAATTTAATGGGACAAATAAACTAAAATCAAACTTGAAAAGGAGTAATAATAGATATTTTAAACTTTTTATTGTTATATAAAAAAATGCTTTTAAATAATTAGATTGAGAAAATAAAAGAATTACAATAAATAAAAAAAGATTTTTGTCTTTTTATTGAAATTGTAGTTTTCAGCAATGGACACAAAGAATTAAGAATAATGTTAAAACAATTAGCAGGATACAGCATTACAGTGGAATTAAAAAAAAATGTTTGTATTTAAAAGAATCCAGTTTCTTAACAGCAACATATCTATGTCCTATAATGAAATGTGTATAATATGCATCTTATACCATTATTAACTCTAAGCATACAAAATATGGATACACACCAAAAGAAAAAGACACAAAAGCATATAATGAGAAAATAAATATATAAAAAATAAATAGAATTTGTATATGATGTTAGCATAATTGGTGGACACTAAGAGCACAAAATACACCTATGCCTGCTGAAGCCAAAGTTTTTGTTATTCTATGGGGAAATTTGTTTATAGAATTACTCATTACCTAATGTATTACTTTAAATCCCATTGTCACATTCAGAAAACTCACAATTATTAATTTTGTTCTTGTTTTCTGAAAACTGATTTAAGTTCTGAATTTTCCATTTTGAAGCTAAAAATGCAAAAAATGCACTCGGTTCATTTTTCATACTTTATAGCATCAAAATAAAATGTTAAAAATATAAAAAATCAACATCTGCATGATTGTTGGTTATGAACTCTTATAATAAATAAATAAATAAATACAAGGAAAATTCTTACCTAGACAGAATTTAATTTAGGACCCAAGCCAAAGCTGTTTTGTCCTTTTTTACTTCCATTACCCTACTACCGTAGGTAATGGAAGTATTGTATTCGGTCTGAAAATTCGATATCGGGTTTTCACCTGATTTACACATTTTAAGGTCCCCTGAGTCCAAAAAAGTGTTTTTTGGCAATTGGTCAGTGTGTATGTATGTATGTATGTATGTGTGTGTATGTATGTGGAGAATCTTCTGGCTATTATAGCTCAGAAACTAATAAAGATAGAGCTACGAAACTTTAGAATTGAAATACGTCTGGTATAAGATGAAATTTCCAAATTTTGGTGAAAATTGAAAAACCGGAAGTGGGACCGTAAGTCCGTATCTCAAAAACGGCTCTAACGATTTTCTTCAAACTTGCTATATAAGCACTCTATTAGATGTCCTTTCGAATGATATAGTTGGTTAGTTCAGGAAAATTGATAGGCGTCCTGTATCAATAGCTCAATTTCAGGCCTTGCAAAGGCGTTCCTTTAAAAACGGCTGTACGGATTTTTTTCAAACTCACCATTTTAACTCACTTTTAAATATGCTTTTGTATGTAATTATTGTTTTCCTGTCAATATTCGAGTTTAACCGGAAGTGGGACATCGGAAACCGGAAGTGGGACCGTAAGTCCGTATCTCAAAAACGGCTCTAACGATTTTCTTCAAATTTGCTATATAAACACTCTATTAGATGTCCTTTTGAATGATATAGTTGGTTAGTTCAGGAAAATTGATAGGTGTCCTGTATAAATAGCTCAATTTCAGGCCTCGCAAAGGCGTTCCTTTAAAAAACGGTTGTACGGATTTTTTTCAAACTCACCATTTTAACGCACTTTTAAATATCCTTTTGTACGTAATTATTGTTTTCTGGTCAGTAATTGATTTTTTGTAAAAGTTGGTATCTCAAAAACGGCCCTAACGATTTTCTCTTTAGGTCACTTTTATGTTTCCTGATCACATTATCTCTCAAAAATGCATATAATACGTGTAATAGTGGGTAATGGAAGTCGTGTGGTTGTTTGACAGCAGATTTTTCTTTTTTTTAGGGGTATTATACCAGAGCTGTTTGTCAGGATTATTTGTTCTGAGGCTATTTTATCCAGGGCCTATTTTGACAGCAATTTTTTTCTCCTCAGGCTATTTTGTCTATATATTTTGTTGGGGTTGCTTTTTCTTGGTCTATTCTGTTGGGCTAATAAGTTAAAGGTATATCTTGTCGGTGCTGTCTTATCAGGGCTATTTTGTTACAATGAATTCATCCTAGTGTTATTTATACCAGGGCCATGTTTTAGGGAATTATCTTGTCCACAGGTTAATTTGTCAGGGTTGTTTTTGCCCACAGGCTAATTTGCCGGGATTATATTGCTTTGGAGCTATTTATTAAAACTTTAAAAAGGTGGTATTAGAAATTCTGAAGAGTTGGCAGCTAAGGAAGATGGTGTGTTGCAAATGGTGACAATGTTTTTTTCCCTGTCTGAAAGAAACAGAACTCTGGGCCTAATAAATGTAAAAAAGAGACAGGTCATCATTTTATATGTTCTCTGAAATGCCAAAAAAATTAACAGGTTAGAAACTCATAAAAATATTTTACTTAAACTTACATGACCTCCTTGGGCAATTCGAATTGCACTTCTTAATCCACTCTGAATTTGGCCCATATGTACAACACCAGTAACTCCAACTACTTCTAACATTCCATCATAATGAGTAGGTTTGGAGAAGCTGTCCTCTTTCTCTGGGCCCCAAGGATTAGCACCAGAGCCCCAGCTACATCAGAAATAACAAAACAATGAAACAAGCACTATAAATTAAAACACTTTAATCTATTTCTCATTTTTATTCAGTGTTATCAATTGTAAGTTAACTTTTCCAAGTTCTAAGCATTTCATGTAAAATAAAAAACTAATTTTAAGAAAATTACCTCATAATGAAAACATTTCTCTTAATTGAAAATAATTATTTCTATAAAATCTAACATGTATATAACAAAATAAAGTTTCAAAAGACTGATAAATAAAAAAATTTCTCACAAATTATACAGAGCCTGATTATTGCACTGCCCGACTAGGCCTCTACCCACAACCCCTCATAGCTAAAGGTTCCAAACTAAGCAAAAAATTTTGAAAAAATAAAATTATGTTAAAGATACCTTGGGGGGGGGGGGAGTTAACTAAAAGCTAACTTTTAATCTAATTAGCCAAACTACTGCTACAACAGTTTTTAAAACACAAATTAAATTGCATTATGGTTGATATAAAAACTGTTAAATTGCTTGATCCTGAATTTTTTTAATTTGGTTTAATTAAACATGCATTTTGAATAAAAAAATGTAACTTTTAAAGTTGATTTCTATCATTTTTGGAAACTTCATTTGTAAGTTGTGTTACTTTTTTTGTGACTGAAAGAATTATGCATTTTCAAGGTAAAAATTCATATATGTCAGTATGGTGGGATTTCCTATTTAGCATTTAGTATTTTTCCATATATATATATATATATATATATATATATATATATATATTGAACTAGTTTTTAAAAAGCTTGTTTAAAATTTAATAAAAAATGTAACAATTTTTATAACGTGACATTTTTATTCCAAATTACTATACTAAATCTGTCTTTTTCAATTAGCCAGAACCAATAAAACAAATCTAGTTTTTCTTGAATTAAAAGTTTTTAAATTTATATAAAGCTTAAAAAACTGCATAAGTTTTATATGAGTTATTAAAAAAGCTATACAGTTATAATGAAGAAGTTTGTTTCATCCTCGTTGAAAAATACCTTTAAACCTTTAAATGGTATTTTGTATGTGTTAATATTTACATACCTCTTGGATAATAGGATGTAGTAAGAAAAATGTAGATTAAGTTTTAAAAAAAGCACATTATTATATAGAGAATTTTAATTTAAACAAAAAATTCTGTACATTATTTATTTATTTATTTTCAGAAAAATTGCTTTAAGTTTGTTCAAGAGGGACTCATAATCATACTGGGCCTTGGGTCCAAATAAACCTTAATTTGGCTCTAAATTTATGAAATAATGCTAAATTGTTACCACTGATAAAATGCATCAAACAGTTGTATGATAACTGACAAGTATTTTAAACACATACACATCATTCAAATAAGCCTGAAAAGTTTCAAAAGAATACCTTAAAATATTAAGGATGATTATTCCTTCAACAGGTGGTAAATCTATCATTTTACCATCAACTTCCAGCTTAACTTCTTTGTGCAAATCTTTCCATGTTTTACGGCTAACCATTTTTCTAAGACCCATTTTCACATACACTCCCTTATTGTGCAATCTAAAATTAAGAAGAATATATAATTGGTAAAATTTAAATAACGATAGTATTTATAAATTAGAATGAATTTTCTTGTAATGAATGTCCATGTCTTAGAAAAAAAAAACAATTGCAGACCTAGGAAAAGGAAAAGAGCTTAAGGGACTCAAGTTCTCCCCACTGGGTGTCACAAAACTTCATTTTAATGCCAAATGAAAGAAATAACCTTTCAAAAATGATCTTCTGTATGTGAATTTTTGTAATTAATATTAGTGATAAGTAAATATTAATTAACATTAATTATTACTTGATTTTCTTGAAAATAATTTTGAACCATTTTAAAATAAAATTGTACGAGTTTCTTTAAGGATTTTTCTTTATGGTCCCTGTTACAGACATTAAATCAGAATTTTAATCATAATCTCTCTGTCTTAATTGAAATCAGCTGGCTACACCTGCTTCACTGGTCACTATATTTAAATGAATCATTTTTATAATAAGTCTCAATTGTTTATTTCTTATATTTATTGATAAGCCTCGAAAATATAAACAATTGTCTGCTACAAATTAGTTATTTTTTACATAATTCTTTTGTAAACTATTACCATGAAACCCACAACTCTTAAAAAAGGTAAACTATTGCTCTAAGGAAATAGCCTGTTTTTGTTATGGAGTTAAAAAAATATTTATAGTTAGATAACTATTTCTTACTACTTAGATTTTTACTAGACTTTCTTACTAGTTAGATTACTATTTCTTACTACTTATTTTATCGCTATAAATAAAAGGCCACACAATCATAGAAAAGCGTAGATGTTTTCTTTTTATGTAAATGCATGTTTCACATTGAATGGCTTTAAGAAATGAAGTTATTTCCAATAATGATGGTACTTCATTTGAGAAATTTTCTGAACTGGCATTATTTTAATATGCTATAAAAATTACTTTGATTTTAATTCTATTAAGATATTATGTCATTTTGACACATTCACAAGAAAAAAAAAAATTTAAATTATGTGTATGAAATTATGTCAAAAGTATAATTTTAGAACTTTTAAAATATTTCACTGTTTTTTTATTTTGAATTTTTAAAAATCTCTATTTAGAGAGAATGTACACATTAAAATCAGCCCACATATTAAATTTGAAGTTTCTAGCTGCATTATTGCTATAGAAATCATATAAAAATATAATTTTTAAGAGGGTTTGTGCTCACCCATTTGCACATGCACTAGAAATATCAAACACCCACAATACTTCAACAATTATTATACGCAGTAATTGTATTCAGTTTGGTTAAAATTGGTTCAGTTATTTGGGAGAAGATATAAAACATATCTACCCATCTACATACAATGACTTATTTTTATGTAAATCATAATTTTGAATATTTTTCAATACCGATATATCATCCTTCAAACTTACTGGAAAAAAAAAAAAAAAAATGTGTGCTTACTAAAAATAACTAAATACATAAAAAGCTATAAACTCATTCAAAGTTACAAACAAAAAAAAAAAAAAAAAAAAAATTAACATACCACATTTTCAAAATACTAAGTGAATTTTAAAAAATGTGAGAAATTATTTAGATGCATATATACATAAAATCATCAGTTTAAACTAATAAATCATCTATATTTATTACTATGGTTTTGAATACAAATATAGTCACATTAATTTATGAAATCTAACAGCATTAGAAAGTTCGTTGGCATAGGTAGAATCTAATCAGTTCCCTTTCATATATTTGTTCACATAAATTTCTATAATAATAATAATAACTGCAATGAATTCAGCTAATTTAATTGGTCTGGTTGGAAACTGATATGCCCCCACCTAACCCATCAGCTCCTGCTGTGGGAACATTTGATTAAGAACTATTTTTCTCTACAAGTAATTAAGATAAATATATTTTTCATTTTTAACATTAAACATTGAAATGGTAATTTTTCATTAGTATTTTTTTTTTTTTTAATTGCAATGTAAATTCTATTTTTTTTTTTTTTTTTTTTTTTTTTTAATTATTCAAACAAATTTGCCTGTTTTTACTGCAAAAGAAAAAAATAACCAAAAAGAGCACATCCGAGTGTTGGGGTTTAAAGCAATGGATATGAAATAAAACAGTTTTTAAATTATAACAGGGATCAAGAAAACTAATTAAAAGGGCTTTTGTAGTTTATCAATAACTATTCTACCCTTATTAGGTACCAAGTCTCCCATTTTGCAGCCATAGCCTATCTTCTAACAAAATTTTTTTTTTTTTTTTTTTAAATTATTTGAACTACATATGATTAAAAATGCACATTGAAACCCAAAACATACAAAAAATCAAAATTTTTCAGTGGGATTCATATAGTCAACGTCAATGTAGTTGCTTCAGAGTACCTGCATATGGTCACAACCAATGCTTACCTCCATATCGAAAATGTAAAAAACAATTAAAATATTTTTTCGGAAAATAAAAAATTTAAAATTGAAGGCTTTTTAAATTTTTGAATTTAGTCTCAGAAATTTCCCCACATTAGCAGAGAATTTTACTGAGTGAAGCAACAGGAGAAAAAGAAGAAGAAGAAGAAGAAAAAAAAGACTCCTTGAAAAATCCTAAGTGCAACAGAAGGATCTGTTGAGTGCATTGACAAAGACAGTCTGGATGGCGAAAAGGAATTCAGAGTTGAGCAGGGAGCCCCAAGGGGCACAGGAAATCGCTCAGAGTCCCGCAATTAATAAAAAAAAAGGTGGCCATACATTTTTTTCCCCCTAAAATTTCTAACACAAAATGATAAGAAGAATTCAGAAGAGTATTAAAGAGAAATAAAATGCAGTGTTTCAGAACGAATCTCGGTTTCCATCCAGAATCTAAGTTCTGAAGTGGATCCGTGGACCAATTAGCAACCTGTAAGTTATTTTCAATCCTCTCTGAAGCAATTTGAGCTAAAAATGACGGAATTATGTCCTAGATGACCCGATCAATCAGAGCGCGAGGCTCAGAACAATCAGAGATCGCTTTCGGGCATCCCGTCAGAAAGCAACAAACTGAACTAACAAATAATAAAAAAGAATAAAAGCTTAATAAAAAAAATAAATCCGGCAGTTCATAATTTTGAGAGGTAAACTTTAAAAATTTTGAGGATTCATAAGTAGTAAGGTGGAAATCGTGACTGTAAAAATGAAACAGTACATAAGCCTAATGCTAGAGAAACATTTTGGTCACTCTAGGGAGAAAAATAATTTTGTGAGGAAATACACTGTTATTCATATATAGTGGTGTTTAATGGGTTTAAAGGCTATACTCCCAATCTCTTTTTCTGAATGCATTTACCTTATTTTCTTATGTAATTTTATCATTGTCAGTTTCATATTTTATTTTCATACAATTGTATATTATTTCTTATGCAAAAATCTCATAATCCTCTTATATGAAATATGCCCTATTCTATCATATTAAGAAAATAATAAGTTTCGAATAACTCTAAAGTAGAATGTTGAAATTCGTCAAGTTTCTGGAAAGTATCAAAAATGGTATTTTAACCGTTTAATGTTCATTGGTTTCATACTGAAACCAAACATTTTTAAACATTTAGCATTTTTCATGCAACCATTATTTATTTATTTTTCAGTGTGCATAAGGCATTTGAGTAGGTGTTTTTTCAAATATCTGGGGAGCCAGAATATTTTTAGAGGTAAAAGTTCAAACAGTTAAGTCTTTCATATAGGCCAGTTCAATTGTTGATAATGTTGTAATAATAAAAAGTTTGAGTTTTTACTTACATAT
Organism: Salticus scenicus; assembly: GCA_963930645.1. Classification (NCBI taxonomy): domain Eukaryota; kingdom Metazoa; phylum Arthropoda; class Arachnida; order Araneae; family Salticidae; genus Salticus; species Salticus scenicus. Next base: position 168,601,613 of record OZ005659.1, read on the forward strand.
TAAATAATTGTTATTGTTCAGCGTTTTTAACTAATATTGAATGTTTCACCTTATCAATCATATTGTTAAATTAAGTTTCTTTGAATTTATTTATGAGTCAATTTTTACACTAGTCAAATCTCAACCTTAAAATTTCCAATACGTTAATCTGCATAATAAAATTGAATATTAAACTAACCTTTTGTCAAAAAGTTCTTTAGAAATGCATTTTCAAAGAGACCTTCAAATTTCTATGGGTTGAGCTGGTCTGGCCTATCTAAATATCTATGTGTGCTCTGGAACACACTATATGCAAACCTACAAAATTGGGCAGACAGGTAACTTGGACCAGGTGTGTGTGGAGAAAACTTTATAGACATTTTCTCAATTTTTCAGTTTATGTTTTTTAATTATTGTTTTTTTTCCCACCTTTTTCCTGATGATTTTGAAAATACTATTCAATTTGAAGTTTTTTTTAAACAAATGAACCAATATAATAATTTTTTTTTCACAATTTTTGAAACACACATTAAAGCAGCTTAATATAGCATTTTGGTTCCTGTTTTAAGCTATGACATAATTCACTTTATTGATTTTGCATCTCAAAATACTTTATTCAAATTCAAACTGTTTTCATGTTGTTATCTTTTATTTATATACATAAAAAGCATTAAAAAAGTTCATTTGTAACTTCAAAAAATGAAACCGTGTTCCTTTCATAACATCAGTTACTATACTCTATTAGTTACAAACGGTTCTAACTTTACTTAACTACTGTCAACTAATTTGAACAAACCTAACAAAGAAAAAATACACTTAAATTAATCAAATCAAAGATTACAAATGAGAATAAGCATATTTACCTGCTATTAAATTTGTTAGGATTTTCTTCTCTAGCATTATGAAAGTCTAAACATAAATCAGCATCTATGCCAATACCAAAATAATTATTCATCACAAAAATTGCTGTATTGTCTTCAGACGTAGAAACAGAACTTGGGATAGAAGGAAGACATTCTTTATCATCAGTATGAAATACCACCGTCCACCTATTAAAAAGTTAGTTATCTGTGATAATTTTCTTTCACAATTACAATTTCTTGTATAAATATTTTAAGTATTAAAAGTTAATTATGAAAATAAGTCAAAATATGCAATATATTAGAATAACCTGCAATTACTGTCATTTTCTTACATAAAATAACTTAAGATATATTTTTTAAAGATATGCTTGAAATGGAATAAAACATTCAAATAATTTTATGATTTCATAGAAGTCATAAATCTATGATGAGTAAAATAAATGATGATGAAATAAGAATGAAAGTGATGTTTATGTTCATTTAAATACAACTTTTTAAAAACAACATCCATTGCAGATTCCTCAAAAATTTATCTTGAATATTACTATTTATGATGTTTACGATTGAAATAAAAACTTTGAGTAACGTAGTACAAAATATTTCATCAGACATAAGTTAATTATTTAAGTTTATTTTGAAACCAAATATTATCATTATTATTTTTAATTTCTTTCACGGATCCTTTGTATTATTTACATGCAATAACATGTCTGTGCCACAGATAATAATTGTACTCAGCTAATACTGACTTATAAGCTAATTCGGAAAGGTAAGTCCCCAGGGGCCCTTTCTAATGCACAACCCTTTTTAACACTTGGTGTGAGAAGTGTGGTGACATTTAGACATTTTTTTACCAGCCACAAAATGTCTCGAGGACAGTTTCACAGCACTACAATATTTTTTTTTAAATTCAAATCCACTTTTTTTTTTCATTCTACGAGTATTCCCATGAGAGCAAGCATATATAGCTCAAACACATACAAGTTAGTAGTAATTTAATACAAAATTAAATCTTTTTTAAATATATTTATTATAATACAACTTTCAGGATTCAACTTTGCTTCAAAAAATATCTTTTCATTTTCAAATCAGAAATATCTAGATTTGAAAATGCAGTAAGAGGAAAAATTAATGCAATGCAAATAATATGGATATTGAGGGGGAAAGAAAAAAAAAAAAAAAAAAAAAAAAAAAAAACATACAGTACAGTAATTTTTTTTTTTTTTTTTTTTTTAAACATACAGTACAGTAATTTTTTTTTTTTTTAATTAATTTTTTTTTTTATTTCAATCCAGAGAATCCTGCAGCAAATAAAAAAAGAAAGCACCAATAACCCCTTTTCCCATTCACTTTTCATTTTCATCCTTTTACATAAATATTTCCTTAGGTTAGAAAATTATTTCCTTAATATCTTTTAGTTTCATATTGGTAGAGTCCCTATTATCTGACTTATCTCTCATGTGGTGAGTGTTAAATAATCAAGAAGTACACCGTCATAAAAAAATATATACATAAAAAAATTCAAATACCTGTCTAATCTGATTTCATCTGCTTCAATTATATCTTTTAATAAATTTAAAGGATCTTCTCCACCTGCATAGCCTGGGCCCCATCGTAATACTCGAGCTAGATCATTTCCAGTTCCTAAGGGAAGAATTGCACAAGGAGGAGACTGACATTCAGAATCTTGTCCAACGTTGTCTAAACACTGTAACACCCATCCAACAGTACCATCTCCACCACAGACAAGAATTTTATAATCTTTAACATGGCGAAAAACATATAACCTAAATTAGAAAATAGAACCAATTAAAAAACTTTTATTATACATAGTAAAATTAGCTTTGGTAAAATCTGAATTAAACAAAGGCTGCTAAAATGAAATACAGTGACCTCTCACTTATTTTCAGTTATACACATCCAGAGCTGCCAACATTTAAAACTTTTAAATCAGAATTGACACCAGTATTTTTAAATGGAATATGATATATAGTTTTTCGACGATTAATATTACCGAAAACAGCTATAAAATTTTTCGGGTTTGAAGTCTCCCGCCAAAAACAGTAGACTTGGCACCTATGCATATCTTTTAGTTACACACAAATTTTGAAGAGTCCTGCCAAGAAGAATAGGAGAATAAAGATAAAGGTATCTCCTTTGTAAGCACTATTTCAAACTGTCTTTTTCAGTTATATATGTGAAAATAATTAATGTGATTCACAAATCCTGCCTTACTGGTAATTTTAAGTTGTAGTTATTATTATAACAAAACATCTGTACAGCATTTTAAAAAAAATAATAATAATAATCAGTTTTTATTAAAAAAGACCAACTTTCTTTCAAGACTGGCGAAGCCAGGCAAGTCTTCTGTTTGTTTACTGACAAACTTTTTACTTTATTATAAGTAGAGATCCAGTGCCAATATTATTAACAAATAACTTCCTTTTTTCATAAAATCTAAATTTTTAATTTGAGAAAAAAAGTAAAGCACAGATAGCAAAAATGTTTTGACTGAGTTAATTTGTGTCATTTTCTATTTGTATTAACTAATTTATAACTTAAAAGTTTTCACAAAAATGCATAATTTACATTAGACAAAATTATAAGACCATTAGTATAAATTGTAATCATGTGTCAATTTGATTAACAGGTATCTTTCCTTTTTCAAGCAATTAACTTCAAATTGAAAATTTGAGAGAAAATGGCATCGACAGCAACAACATGGCAACTGTTATGCAATCCTGAAAAATTGGAGTTTCGTAATGAAGCAAATTCATCCATATGGTAATCATTATTTTCAGAACAAATAAATATTTCTTTCTTTCAAATGAGCAAGTTGTACCAACTAGATATTGACTAAGTTAGTTCAGTGGTTAGAGCACTGTGTGTAATAAGGAACCCAAATTTGATTTCTAGCCTGATTACTTTTCTTTCTTGTTAACATTAATTCAATCACCTAAAATGCATAATTTAAATTTGTTGAAATTATGAAATATTACTAGCTGTATATATGTTTTATGTATAATTCAATAAATAATACCTATATGCTATCTTGTAATTTTCTCATTCAATAGTAAACATTTATCAGATTTTTTTTAGGTTTAAACAATTTAATGTTACTAAAACAAACTTTAAATAGTTTGAGCCCATATACCACAATGTAATCTACTTTGTATTCTACCACAATGTATTCTACTTTGTATTCTACCACAATGTATTCTACTTTGCATCCCTGCAAAAGAGATATAATTTTTTAACTTGTGAAAATCTGTATCTTTTTGTGATACTGACCTATATTCAAATATACAATGACCTATAGTTCTTGTGACACTGACCTATATACAAATATACAATGACCTATAGTTCTTGTGACAATAACATGCGTACTAGGACTGGGCTTTATATCGATGTAAAATCCAATATCGATTTAACGCTAATATCGTTTATTCGATTTAAATATTTCATCTTCCGTGAAATATCGATGCAGAAACATAAAAAAAGCGAAACTCTGATGCCAGGATAAACCGATTCAGTAATGCTGGAATAATGCCAGATGGATATTCATTCATTCAGTCTGATACCGGTTTAGTGTAAAACATGCGCAGACATAAACAGCCAAATCATGAAAATCAAACCGCAAAAAATCAAGAGAGTAATATTTAGCTGTTTTGATTTAGTGTTGCACAAGCGTACTTGGAAGAGAATATCAGCTTAAGACCCGACACGAGGAAGCATATTCTTTCGAATGGATTACGGTTTTAGGAACGCATGCGTAGTAACGAAATGAAAACTGAGAAATGAGATCATTCATTCACTCATTCGAAATTCGTTTGATTACTGGAGATTTACTTTATCAATATTAGTATTTTCTTCCGCTATTTTTATTATAGTTCCTGTTCCTATAATTAAAAAATAAGATACTCCAGTTTCTGTTTATTAGATAAGTGAATAATTAACTATTCTTGATTAATATTTCCTGTAATTAATAATATTCTTTCATTAAATTTATTAATTTCAGTAAAGAATATGACATTGTCATATTGTCAAAAATAAATTAATTCAAACAACAGCGTCATCTTAAATATGATTATTCTAACATTTAATTATCTGATTTTTATTTATTTCGAAATCAATTACTTAACAGCATATAGTATGAGTATTTAAAAATAATTTTGAATACGGTAAAAGCTTATCCTTTTTTTTTTTTTTTTTTCAAGTGCACCAAACTGTTTTTCTTTCTATTACTAATTTTCTTTCTTACACTAAGCCAGTTATTAGTCTTTTTGTGTGTTGTAATATTTGATGTAATTTAATCTAACATAAGTAAAAATTTTAAACTTCAATAAAAAAAGAAAATCTCGTGAATTTTGAAAGAAAAAGTGTATTTTAGAAAATTTTAATTAAGATTTAGATTTATTAGGAGATTCAAAGCACTATAGAAATTTAATATCTTGTGTGAAGCCATTTTGTAATTCGTTTGCATGTAAGTGGAGAATGTAAATATTTTAATGCATTAAAAAGTAATAAGAAATAATAAAATTCTGAATTTATCAATTAGTTAAAAATTAAATAAATAAATTGGAGTGCTTCATATTTTCTAAAGGTTACTGACGAAATGTCACATCACGAGTCAATGGGAAATATTTCTGTGATAAAAATAATAATTTCAAGGAAAAAATTTAATTTTGTCAAACTAATATATTTTTTTTTATGGTCCATTGTTGATTTTCGCGTTTTTGCGTTCTTCTGTAGGTATTCATCACAAGAAAGTACTTGTAAAAATTTATATCTTCTGGTTTTCAATGAATTTACACGTTTCAAGAAGTCTAAAGAAAGTTTTGACTATTTTTAAAAATTATCCATCTGCTTGAGAGTGAAAAAAAAAAAAAAAAAAATTCCGACGACTTTAGCGTGAAAAATAATCCACAGAATTTCCTAAAAAGTTTTACATATTTGCACCTTGATATAAATTAGCGCTTGTTCATATTTTGTACACATCAGTATACAAATGACGCTGTCGTCCCGTTTTAGAACATAAGGATATAATAATACTTTCCAGTATATGATAAATTTTTCTATAAATGTACGAAATAACAGTAAGGAATATTGTGAAACTATAAAACAATATTCTGTAATAGTAATAAGGGTAAAATTCTTGAATGTGTGAGAACATGACTCTAGAAGAATTTATTTAACAAAGCAGTATAAAGAGTACTTTTTTTTTTAATATATAGGCATTATTGCTAGCGCACGAATACTTTTACTGCCGACTGTATATGGAGTAAAATTATGAGCAATATCATAAAATGGTTCAACCTCTTTTTTAAGTTTTCTACTTCTTGCGATTGAATTTAAGTTATGCCAAAACTTGGAGCTACCATACATCCACTTACAAGGGAAGTATGAATCAGTAAAATTCCTATTGAAATTAAACTACGATAAAATTAAAGAGTGTGGTCGAAAACGTAGGATAAAGGGCAAATTTTGTGCAACAACTCACCCATAGGCCAAGATAAAACCTTAGAAAATTTAATCCCTTTTATCAAAATGGTCAAAACTTAATTAGTGGGCAAAAAAGCGTGGTACAGTGCCAGATTGTTTGATTTGAGACAAGAAGGAAGAAGACAAGATCCCTGTCTCGGTGGATTTTTTTTTTTTTTTTTTTTTGTAAGGCCTTATGTGTAGGGGCTAATCCCTACAGTTGGTAACGCTACATTAAATCAATATATCCTTATATCGGTATTTAAGACGAACGATATACCGACTTAAGAAATGTCAACATCGCCCAGCACTAATGCCTACTAATTTATATTTTAATCGAATACAGATTTTTATAGACTATCACATTTGAAATAATTTAAGTATACAGGCCATAATTGTAAAGGATTATTATTATTATTTTTTTTTTTTGTATACCTGTAAAAGAACTATAAAATTATAAGTCCTACACCAATGAAAATGTGTATAGTTTGTGACAGTAACCTATAACATATCAACCAATTTTTTCACAAAATTGAACAAAGTGTTCAAATGTCATTCACTGACATATATACACACACACATACATGTATTATTATAAAAATAGCAAAAAAAAATTCAAGAGACCTTAAAACACACAGATTAACCAAAATCTCATAATCGAACTTTTTCATGATATTACAATACTTTCCTTGCGTAGTATATGATTGAAAAGTAATAATCATCAATGCTTCATGATTTTATCAATAGCTATGAGAAAAAAATAAAATTACATAATTTTACTACAAAGTAAAATAAACTCACCCAGGTAAAGGTCCACCATTTTCTAAGTCATAAACTTGGTACGGATTTAAAAGTTTTCTAAATGAGCAAATAAGTTCCAAACCTTGGCAACCCCCACTTTTCACATTAACAAAAACTAATAGTGGCTGAAAAATAAATAAATAAATAAAAATAAACAAACATTTTTGTTAGTAAGATAAAACAATTACTAATTAGTTAAAAGTAATTAATTTCAACTGCATGCACAGACATCTGTTTAAACATCAATTAATAATGCTGCTCACACTAAAAACTTTTTATAAATTAAAACATTCTTAAAGACTAATAATAGTTGACAATAGATAATAACAATTTTAGTTTTTATTGCTTTCATAAATACAATGTAATTGAAATTCAGAAACTGCATATTAGAAGTTTCATAAATAGGGTTATTCGAGAGGGTTCTGACAAACTTTAAGGGTAAATCAGCAAACCAAAACAAATCATTTTTACATAGGAACATATAGGTGGGAACGTCATGTACTCTAGAGAGGTTGATTGGCCTAAAGTTAATTGGGCTGTATGAGCCATCATCATTTCAGGCAAAAACATAGTGAAAGTAGAATGGAGTTGTACAGTATCGCTGAGACAGCTGACATGCATTTAGTAAATGGTGTAACTAACTTGCACCGAAGGCTGCACAAAGCTAGATCTTTCACAATAAACACCCACTGTGATTAGGACTGAAGCACATCTGCCATACAAGAAGTTGTCGTCAACACAATTGAATGCATTTCTAGTACAAGTATGTGAGCTATCACACATATAGCAAAAAAGGTTTGACACCACTATGTCACAAATGCTACACAAGAGGCTCTTACATTTTTTTTTTTTTTTTTTTTTTTTTTTTTTTTCATTTTCAAAGGGTTTAGACACAGGGTGCAGAAGATGACAGCCAATGAGTGTGGTTTGCATGTTGTTTTTTGCAATGCAGTGTCACAGAGGGAGATTTTCCAGTTACTTCTGTTCACTGATGAAGAAATACCTTTCTCGAGATGATGTTAGGAATGCTCATAACTGACATAATTGGGTCTATAAGAATCCAACAAATAGATAAGAATGAAAAAGACTCTGCACTGTAGGATGTTTGATTGCTGATCACTAGTTGAAGAGGGAGCAGGAAGAAGGGGACTACATGGGTGTGTGCAGTGCAACAATGGTTCAGCATAAACATAACCCCAAAGGATCGTCAGAGACTGCCTGATTGGCTCATACCTTCTTTTTAATTCATGATGACTAGACAGCCATAGTTCTAGAAGTTTATTTTATCAGATTTACTACATAACATTTTTCATCTTTTCAAGAATGCAGGTAGTTTCAGCATGATGGAGTGTCATAGCTGCCAACTTTGTAGCTTTAAAAACTGGAAGATTTCTACTCAAAAAGGGAAGGAAAAAAAGTTTCTATCCCAAAATAGGAAGCAAATGAGAATTTTTTTTTTTTTTAAATACACATTTAATTGAAATAAAACTTTGCTGCACAGATTTGCTGAATAGCTTAAATGGGTAAAATATGCACTAAACACTGTGGAGGAAGATTGTATACCACAGGATATTTGATTGTTGAACACTAATTGGAGATGGGGGGTGGGGTAATCTCCCTACAAAAAATTACTTGTATGAGGGATATTGAACAATTCTATTGCATTATAGGTTCTAAAAGTTAATAAAGCAAATTTAAAATGAATATTGACAGTTATGCTGTGGATAGAAAAAGACTAGAAATAGCAAAGCTTCAGCAGTTTTAGGTTTTTAATCACCTATCATCATACATTAAAAAAAAAAAAATGTTTTGTTTTTGTTTTTTAGAAAAATCAGAAAATTGCAATACATAATAAATGTAGGAGTACCTCGGGAAAAAATCACCATGTATAGTTATTTCTTTCTTTATTAATTATTATTTTTTTCTTAATATAATCAAGTAATAATATGTAAGTGTATTTTACCCTTGTTCCTTCAGGAATCATTTCTGGCATTATATTAGGCAATAAAAGGACTAAAAGATTTTTATCTTCATAACTTGTTTCTCGTAGCATGTAGAAGGCCTTGACAGCAATATCTGCATTATCGTACGTTACAATAAGCGATCCATATTCATAATAAATGGGACCAATTTGGCGAAATTTGTAAGCTAAAAGACAAAAATGATTTTCAAAAACAATATTATAGAAAAGAAAAAAAAAAAAAAATGAAATCAACAGAAAGCATAAACTTTAATAAAAAAAATTCTTACAGAAGAAAAAGTAATAATTTTTTTTAAAAATTATCTTAAAAAAAAAAAAAAAAATCCTTCAACAGTTTTCAAATTTTAAATGAACATTTACATTGAAATACTTCAGAAATATTATTGTAAGAAGTATCTACTCATAGATAGCATAGAATTTCAGAAACTAACCAATAATGATCAACCCCATACATACCTCTATTTCCATATTTTGATTATTTCAATATTAAATCTTAATACAACTAAAATTTCGATACTAAATCTTATTTAATAAAATAATTTAGATTATTTCAATTTTATTATATTATCTACAAACCAACTAATGTGTAAATTTTTATTTTAATTTTATAATCTGCAAACTAATGGAATGCGTAGACATTATGATAATGAAACTTTACTGTTCTAAAGGGGCGGAACTAAAATAAAGACACCAGTGTTTGCCACTCCTAAAATTTGCACCAGTGTTCACCACCCTAAAAAAAAAAAAAAAAAAAAAAAAAAAAGACATGTTAAAATAAGTGTTTAATAACATCTATGAATTTGCATCCGCCTGTGCTGGATTTCCTAGAGCCGGAGAATCTAGCCTGAGCACATTGAAATTCATAGATGTTAAGTAAAGGTTATTTTAACGTGTCTTTTGTGAGGGTGGCGAACACTGGTGTTTTTCCCATATTTAAGATACAAAACCCCTGAAAACTGCTACTTGAATGCAGATTAATTGTTAAGAATTGAGAGAAGATTTATTATTTGTATACCATATGACTATTATTAAAAGTATTTATTTATACCTGTAATAAGTGCTACTAGGAGAGTTCTTAATACATTATAAGGCAACGTAAACATCTAAATGGAGAAAGTTCTATAAAATCAAAAAATACAATTTAACATGAAATTCAGTGACAGCAAAATTTTCAAAAATCCTGAATTCAGGGTTCCTGTAAACCTAAACCATTGGTTCTAATTATTATTTTCATTACGGATTTTTTAAAATAAAAATAAATAAAATTTGTTATTGAATTATATTATTTAGTAAGTTTCAAAGTGTCAGATAAAATAAAGAATTATCTGTAAGTCTTAATCATACAACAACAGCTTTTCTTTGAAATATTCTTCTGAAATTTGTTATTTATTTATTTTAAATATTGAAAAGAGCTGTGAATGTTCATGTATTTTTAGAAGTCTGACAAGAGCTCCTATCGGGATATGACACGCCCACTTCCACCAATAAACTAGATGTTTACCTTTACTGATATGCAATTTGACTATATATGTGGAAAGTTTTATATACAAATTTTAATCTACCAAATCTGCACATTTCATGGAATAAATGTACACATAAGGTCAAAAACACAAGCTTTTCTTGACTTAGAAATTAAAGTATAAAATAATAAGTATATAGCAATCAATATGTGATAATGTAACTTCTCTATAATGGAATTCTGACTTTAATATTTCACTGATTTAACACGTGACCACCTTTATAAAGGGCAGATTTTTAATTTGTTTCCATTGTACTACAGTTTTTACAATAAACTAAAGTAACGCCTATTTCAATCGTATTGTGGAAAATATATGTATGTGTATTGGGGAGAAACAAACGCTCAGTGAATGTATATAACCATCAACAGCAGCTAAATGGTTATTGAAGAACCTCCTTAAAAAATTTAAAAGTAATATATCAGCTAAAATAAAAATTATTTAAAAACTGAAGTTTCTTCTGGTTCTATGTGACTAAATTTTCAAAAGCTTTCATGTCGTAATAAAGTTCTCATAACAATTTTGTTATGCCATAATTTTCTAAAAATGTTCTTATTAAAATAAATCAAAAAATTTATAAAATTTTACTTTCTATTGAAAATTAAATAAAAGTTGCAAGTTGCATTTTTTTTATTATAATTGTTTAGTTTTAAGTTTATGAAGGTTAATAATTTTAAAGCATCATTTTTTGAAGTTTGTGTTTGAAATTCTAAACAAACAGACTAATCTAAAAATAGACACCACATTAATTTTTCTTTTTTTTTTTTTTCATATAAAAAAAGGAGGGGTAAAAAATTTTGATAGATACTTAAGTTCTTCATACCTACAGTGTGATGGAAAACTAAAAAATTGCTCTGAAGTTGAAAATTAAAATCTATATATATAAAAATGAATGTTTGTCTGTATGTTATTTATAAAATCGTAAACGGCTTGACCGATTTCGATCACTCTTTTTTTGTTTTTTTCCTTATAGGTCAGGGATGGTTTACGAAAAAAAAAAAAATTGAAAAAATCTTTAAAATTAATTAAAATATGAAAATAATAAACTTATTGACTTATATTGACTTAATAGAAGCCATTTAAATTTTTAACTGTTGCCAAAAAAAGTTTACGAGATGTATTTATTTATTGTTTTCAGCATAAAATGAAATATGCTTTCACGCGAAAAATAAGAAATTACTAAATGTTAAATTGGTCGATGAGAAAATGACACTTTATAATTTTAAAATAAAATAGTAATATTACAAATCTAACATATTTCTTCTGAATTTTATTTCACAGCATTTTTTTATATACCTCAACTTCAGATTTCTTTTTTTTTTTTTTTTTTTTTTTTTTTGTAGTATGGCGGATGAAACACGCTTGGCATAAACGCTAATTCAGCAATATATTAAAGGTATTTTCTTATTGATAATTCTTGACAATTTTTTATAATTTTGATGCTGAAGTAGATCGGACATTTTTCGCCAAGGAAAAGATAGAAAGAAATACGCAAGCGAAGTGACGACATCACTGGCCGTTCGTGGATGCAAGAAAAATATTTCCTGTGGATTTTCCCATTGGATTTTTTGTAAAAAATTATTAAAAATCGAGGAAAAATATTTCCCGATTTTAATCCCCGTATTTAGGTATAGATATGTATTAGTTATAATGTCCATGCATTAGATTAAGTTATTTTTGTAGTAAAATTGACAAAATTTGAATTTTTAATTTCAAAACTCAAGAAAAAAAAAAAAAAATGCCAAACTTCCATATTCGATTGAAAACACAAACATTTCATTTCAAAGGATGATATTTACACAATATCCAATTAATATACTGATTGAAAGGGAAATGATAAATATTCTATCATAATTTGAAATCAAATTTGTTTTCAAATGTCTAAATAAAGTATCTAATATAAGATGCTAATATGTTGTAGCGGAATAGATTTGATATCGGTCATCCTTGGTAGAAAAATAAAATATCGCCAAATTATTTGGCGAACATAATTTAATTCCTTTCAAAAATCATGGTTATTTTAACAACTTATTTTAAGACAGTAATGAATAAGGTACAACTATATAGTATTTCCCCTCAGCTGAATTTGGCGATTTTTCTTTGGCGCCGATTTGAACAATAACGATGTCGTTCTGGATTGTTTGCGATATAATATGGCAGCCTGCATGCTATTTATTTTGGATTTATGATTTTATGATTTATGATTTATAATTTAGCTTACGATTTTATCATTTATGCTATATGATTTATGATTTTTAGATTTATGATTTAGCAATAATCGCCAACGAAAAATCGCCAAATCTAGCTGAGGGGAAATACTATAGTTGTTCCATGAGTAATATGAAACAATATTTCGTACAATGCATATTACGAAAATATACATCTGGCATGTATATTTTCGTATTACGTTTTTGATCAACAAATACAATAAGCACCAAGAACGACAGAGTTTTGAATTTAAAATTAAAATTTTGTCAATTTGACAGCAAAATAACTCAATCTAACACATGCACATGATAACTAAAACATATATGTACCCAAATATGGGGATTAAAATCGGGAAATAATTTTCTTCGAGTTTTAATCATTTTTTACAAAAAATCCAATGGGTGATTAACATAGGAAATCATTTCTTGCATCCACAGACGGTCAGTAACGTCACACTTCACTTGCGTAGGAACAATAATCGCATAAATTACATTTTGGTCTAAAACGGCAACAAAAATTTAAAAGTCGCCAAGGGCATTAAGGCTGTACCATGATCAAGTTTACATATTAATTTATTTATTTTTCTATATACCAACTACTATTAACTAAGCATGAAGTATATATAACCACAAAATAATAATAATTGTCTCATGCGATAGAAGTAGCCGATCATAGCATATTGTAATATTATATTTGGCTTGAAATTGCTGTCATTCTATGGTTGATCGATTAAATCAAATAAATATAGAGAATAACTTGAAAGCAAATCTTATGTACATCACGTATAATGTTGCTCATATATAACTAGGATTCAAATATAAAGGGCTACTTCAAAATTTTCGATACTGTCCGTATCGAAATTGTCATATATGATAAGCACCTAAATGGAAGGCCACGGGTAAGTCATTGTCGCAGGCAATAGGGACAGGTATTTCAGAATGCGAGGACGAACAAGGCGCTGCCGAAGGTAGCGGGAACCCAAAGCGAACTTTTGAGCGATTTCAGTATTATTTTCTCTTTTTTTCATAAAACTATATAGAAAAGAGTTTCCTTTAAATATAGTGACCAGCGAAGCGGGCAAAGCCTGCTAGTATAAGATAAAAATAGATTTGATAAATAATACATAAATTAATTTTATCTCAGGAGATTTGTGATCCAACTTACGTTTTCCTAATTTGTCAACAAGTATTTTTTCATATTGCCGTTGAGATAAATTAGGAGGTAAATTTCCAACAAAAAGAGCAACATTTGAACTTGATACATTTTCTTTCTTTTGTAGGTAAAAGCGGGTGAGTTCTTTTTGCCTTATGGATTCCTGTAAAATAAAAACAAAATGTTTTACATATAAGATTGAAATTAAAAATATCACATAGAAAATTTAAACTTCATATTGATAAGAACACTAAAAACTGAAAGGAGAATTAAATCAAAAGCTCCATATATTCTTTACTCCAGGGATTATCTAACATTACTTATAAAAGGCTATTATATATTTTATTTATTTCCTATAAGGAAGGTAAGGAAATAGGTGATTAGTCGATGCATTATTAAATTCATACTATCATCACAGTTTTTTAATTGTTATGCCAAGATTCAGTGGGCAAAAATGTCTTTTCATCAAAATTATCAAAAAAAAAAAAAGAGAGAAAGAAAAAAGAAAATTGAGAAGAAATTCTAAAATTCTAACACCATGGCCACCTTTCATTTACCTCCATTTAAAAGTGTTTCATTAATTGCACATCTTTGTGGTGATAGATACTATGCAAAATATTCGCCTGCATTTGATCAGTTACTTTTTGCCACAAAGCAGGATCAAGATGAAGTGAAAATTCGGATGTAAAAGACAAAGGGTGAAGCTGATTGATATATAGTTATTCATCTGCTTTAAAGTTTTGCTTTTTCAATCCATATGACTCCTATTCTGATCGTGGCAGGCTGGGTGAGTGTTGCCGGCGTGAAACTAGTTTAACCCCACAGGCAAGTCACAAGTCTTGCCGCCTGCCTCCTTCCTTCCTATCTTGTGTTTCTCAAATTATTTTTTCATAAATTTTGATAAAGTTTATGGTTTTAAGTTAAGATTTGTTGTGTTACTTTATTGATTCGTTTGTTTTGCAGGCTGTTAATTAATAAATCTGGTTTCTTTACATTAGTGTATTTCATCCACTGATAATTTTTTTTTTTTTTTAAATCTTATTGGTCATTGGTGTCTCAGTGATCTTGCGTCAGTTGCTTGGCTTCTACTATGCTTAATAGATCATCATTATTATATATATATTATATATATCATCATCACTATCTAATTCAGTTGCTTTGATAACATCAACATTGACCATTTCATTAGACAATGAAGAATTTAAATGTGAAAAAAATCATGTCTTGGATTTCAGAACTCTTCAACTGTCTACTAATAATATTGACTGCTTTATAATTAAATGTACATATCATGTTTAAACAAGAAAATACATCAATGGCTTGTCGCAGAAAGCATAAAAATATTCTGTCACAGGGTTGGAATCCATATCATCAATAGATTTAAAAATCTGAAGACTGTGAGATCTTTTGTAACTATTTTCTTTCAATAAGAATTTCGATAATGAACAATGCAATGATATTTTTTCTTTTCTTTCAAAGCTCCAGTTTATGTTTATCAGAACCACACAAATAACTTTGCTTGTGTTTCGCTCATTTTTCAGATTAAAAAAGCAAGTATTAATAATAATAATGCCAAATATCAATCTCTATCACACAAAAATAATCTCGGCAAAAATCAATGTGCTTGATGATCACACATCATGGTGATATTGACTTTATAAAATTACTTCATTTTGTTTTAGAATTCTTATATGAGATCATTTATTCAATGAAATACTTCCAACTCGGCACAGCACTTCAGATAGACTATTTGGTAATTGGTATGATATCTACAATGCAGACTTGCCAACCAATTTTAATAAAAAAAGGGAAGATTTTTGTTGAAGAACCAGAAGATTTCATAAAAAAAAGGGAAGATTTTTTTTTTTTTTTTTTTTTTTACTTTTTTGCAACATATAAATATCTAAAAAACAGAATCTGTAAGAAATGTATTTAACAATAGACAAATAAAACTTAGTTAAGTTAAAGTATAACTAATTTTTTAAATAAATATAAAATATGATTTTTGTGTATATACATTAATCATACATATAAAAAAAAGTAGCAGTAACTAATTATCAGTTTCAAACGTGCATAAAACCAACTGAGTATTAATTTTCTTAAATTGATTTGGGAAAAATTTTCCTACCTGAAAAAATTATTCATTTTTTCCCATGTTTACACATTTGGTATAAATGTGACATACAAATACTTTATTTAATTGAGAAAAATAAACATATTCATTAAATTCAGCAATAAAGATCTAAAAATAATTACATATGTGAGAAATATTGAGCACTTCCATTGCTTTATTGTTTCAAATTGATCATTGATCACAATCCGGGAAAGGGGGGGGAGGATACAAAAATAATGACAGTGTAAGAAATATTAAACTCTTTCAACTCTACTTCTAGAATCTAATGTAAGAACTTTAAAATTAATATTACCATTTATGTTACGGATGGATAAAGATTAGGAAACAAAAGATTTCTTTCTGCAGAACATTTGATTGCTGATCACTAGTTGGAGATAAATAAAGGGGGGGGGGGAATAATTACATCAGCAAGAAATATTTAACAATTCTATTTCTTTAAATGTTTTAGAATCTCATAAAGCAAGTTTGAAATGAATATTGACATTTATGTTATGGATGGAGAAAGACTGGGAATCAGGAGTTTTTGCAAAACATTTGGGTTTCTTTTTAAAACAAAAGATTTCATCATCTGTCCAGAAAACCGGAAGATGCATTTAAAAAACCGGAAGTCTTCCGGGAAAACCGGAAAAGTTGGCAATTATGACAATGAAATAGGCATGGCTTTAAGACACTGAATGCTTTAGATTATATTACAGAAATTCTGCAGAAATTTGAACTGTAAAATAATATCTCCTACTATAAATTGAATTTTTTAGACAGGTAATATATTTCAAATTCCAAGAGGCAGACAATTTGAAGGGCCCTTTTATAAATGGAAACCTGAACAATTGTTCAATGCACTGTAGAAAATCAAGCCCTGTATGTGCAATTTTTTCTTTTAAAATTTCCAGAATTGATTTAACAGAATGGGTATTGAATTCAGATGAAGTAGTATGGTGAAAAAGAATAAATTAATGCTACATAAAATTTTTTTTAATGGCATACAATTTTGTAATTTATGATATTTTAAATACCTCAAGTATCAATATTTAATTCTGATCATAATTATTTTGATAATTATAAAATTATTTTAAATTATAATAAAAATTTTACCCTAGCAATATTTTTCAATAAATCCCAAGGTCCTTCTTGATTGTCCATTGCTCGTTCGTGAACAGCTAAAACATAAATAAATTATTTTAGAAACACATTAATGTACTAATATTCAGAATAAAAGTAAATTTGCATATATAGCAAATACTTTAAAAAAGGGGAGGGGGGTTGAAGAGGGGGGAAATGTTATTCGATACTTCTCATGCTTAAAATAAGATACAATTAATGCTCTAAACAATTATATTATTGAATATTAATTAGCATACTAATGATTAATATTTAAATTTTATAATTAAAATTAAACCATTACCTCACTATTTCTTATGAGAAATTATATGATTTAGATCATAACCTATCTGAAAATTGTATGCATGTACAGACAAAAATAAACTGTAAATGTGTCAAAGAGTTTAAAAAACAGTCATATTTCTATCACTCAGTTTCTTTCTGTTTATTATATTCTTTTTGTTTTTTGAAAGACTGTCTTCTGATTAACACATCTAACAGTAGCAACTAAAAAATATTCAACTGAACATTTCAGAACTTTTCAAACTGTATAGCTGCATAATTAAATACAGTAATAATAATAATATGCAGTTAGTTGTCATATGTTCTTTTGTTTTCTGATAACTTCAGGATTTAAAGTTTAAAAATTTATCCAATGAAAACAAACCGGTACCTTTTATAGAAAATCAGCAAATTAACTTTATATATATGCTATAAATGGTAAGCAAGAGCCAGAATTTTTAAACTAAAGACATGCCAAGCTTTGAAGATTACATTCACACTCTCAATAAAAGAAGTGTAAACACATTACGCAAAATATGTATTTTCAATTTTATCTGGAATGGTCTATGATATTTTATTGAAAAGAAAATTAAACTTTTTGTTTTCCATTAAAATTATTTATGGGTTAAGGCTGCTCATAGTTAGATTCCCATTTCTCCAATCCCATGTAATCGTATGGGATTGTCATTGCTTCACATTTTAAGAATATCTCACTGAAAAAGAGAGGGTTTTTTTTTTAGTTCTGTTTTCTGATT
Source organism: Salticus scenicus (assembly GCA_963930645.1). Taxonomy (NCBI): domain Eukaryota; kingdom Metazoa; phylum Arthropoda; class Arachnida; order Araneae; family Salticidae; genus Salticus; species Salticus scenicus. Next base: position 168,619,864 of record OZ005659.1, read on the forward strand.
TCCGCTCATTAAACATATTGCTTTTTACCTTAGTTAGAATATTTTAAACTTTGCCATGTAAGCACAAAACTCAAATCTTAGAAAATAAAAATAAAATTTGGTTTCTAATTAAATTTTGCTTTATCAAAAAAAAAAAAAAAAAAAAAAAAAAAGATTTTAGAATTCAGAATAATTATACTTACAGCCTTTATCTAAAGTCACTTCACTTAGCCTGTATTTATTTATATCTGAAGTGTCTAGTCCAAATTCAGTTAGTGTCGCAGCCATTACATCTTCAACACTAGTATCGGTTGTAACAGGAATGACTTTATGACTATCTGTAGACCTGAAAGCAGATAAAATAAAGATCTTTAGTAAACATATATTTTTAGGATATACACAGTATATACTTAATATTTTACCTTTTTCTCTCAATTCAAAATTTCTTTTTTAGATTCCTTCATTTTTACTATGTTTGCAATGCATTTCAATTCTTTCTTTTACACTTATGAAATTTTGAATTTCCTTCTATTTACACTTATGCATGCAGCATATATATACACACTGTGATTCAATTAAGAAAGTAATGTATTGTGAAATTAAAATGTATGGAAGATTGATTCAAGGAAGGCAGGGGGAAATGTTATACTGAAAAACATAATAGACACAGAAAAAGAATAGAAACTAGAAAAGCATTTGCTACAGATAAAAGATGAATGAGCTAGAAATTCCTCAAATTTTTTTTCGTTATTTTTTTTTATTTTTATCTGACTTTTTAACTGATATTTGTTCTTCCGAGCTTTCTTCTGACTTTTTAGCTCAATTTTTCTTTATCTTGACTTTTTCAGGTTTTTATTAACCCATAGGAGAACCTTGGTGTTTGTGTATATTATTTAATGAAATGGTAGTATAAATAAAAATAAGAGGAGATATTTAGTGCTGCAATATTAAAGAAAAACAAAAAACATTAAAAGGAGCACAAATTTAAAAAAAAATAGCAAACAGCCATTTCTAAAGTTCCTTTCACTGGTGCTAATGAAATTTTTTTTTAATAAACATTAAAACGTGATAAAATTTGTAAAAATAAATAAAAAAAAGCCAGAGAATGAAAATCAAAACCCAGGAACTTGCTAAACAAGCCTGGTCTAAAGAAAGGCAAGTTACATTATGTATTTTAAATATTACATAACAAAACTTGTTTTACTTGGCCAAAACGGGTCTTTCTTACTTTTCTTGAATATAAACGGGTTCAACACTTTGGTTTCTTTTGAGAAACAGGGAAGAACAGCTGTCCCTGGAAGGTGAAAGCATATCCAGGGAAGCGACGTTTTGACTGCTCTCCATGTAAATAAGCGCAGAAGTGAGAGACACCTGTGAATCACATGGACCCACTAGAGCTTAGTCTAGTTGATGCTCAGTCCCGTTTGGGAGTCTGAACCTTTGTCTGATGACCTCAACTGCTATACTATGCATGCTCAATGCTACACTCTGTGATGCAAATACTGGCATATTTGCTTCTGTTTCGTTTAGGGTAATCTTTTATCACATGTCTTTCAATTAATATTAGATTTTATATTGGATGATTTTCTACTAAGACTTCTTCACACACCATAAGTTTTAAGCCAGCACAACCGGTTTCGAAAGGACGTAGCCTTCCTTCATCAGGTGCAAAAAACATGTGCTACTGCCTTGGAGGCAAAAGCAAGACTCGAGCAAGTGTCTTGCTTTTGCCTCCAAGGCAGTAGCACATGTTTTTTGAACCTGATGAAGGAAGGCTACATCCTTTCAAAACCGGTTGTGCTGGTTTAAAACTTATGGTGTGTGAAGAAGTCTTATTGTCTATTTATCGTTTGTACACCAGTTTTGCATTTAGTTTTGGTGCTTACAGTTCTATTCAATTGAATGTACACTACATGCAGTACTAAAAAAATAGAAGTTCCATATGCAACTGTGATTTCAGAGAATAGCAAATATTTTGTCTTACTAGGAAATAAAACTTAGTTTCTAGTGAGAGAGATGTTAAAAGATAGGACACATATTACTGTTTTAAACAATAAACATGTAAGTTCTCTTTTTAGTGTTTTTACCTAAATACTAATATCTATTTCAATGATTTAAGTTTTACAAAATAATAAATTGCTAATAAGTAATGTTTCCCAAGCAAACATACAACAACAAAAAGGAATTGTGAAGAAAGGAATTCTTTATTTTATTTTTTTCTTTCTGGTTAACAAAATGACAAAATTTGTCTTTTTTTTTTTTTTTTTTTTTTGGGGGGGGGGGGGGGTTAAGAAGGCTGCTAGAATCTAATACATTCACAAGTCAATTGAACATATCTAGGGTATATTACCTTACTTTAGTTGAGAAAAATCATATAATTGACTTTTTTTCTTCATTATTAACCCTAATTTTCTACTTTTAAGATTTTTCTTCAAATTATAAAACTTGACAATTTTTGAGTGTGTGCTTTTCCAATAAATTTTTTAATTTCCTAAATTTTTCCTGTTTTTTCAACAATTTTTAAAATTCCCTGAGTTTTCCCTGTTTTTTATTTATTTTACTTTTAAGAGTGTTTTCAAATTTCTAGAATTTTCCAGATTTTTTCTTAATCCCATGTACTTTTGCAACAGTATATTAAAAAAATCTTGAAACAGAAAAAAAAAAAAAAAAAAAAAAAACTTACCTAAATTTACCAGGATAAACTTTAATACTTCCTGAATCTGTATTAGGAGGCCTATACCTAAGTAGTATACCAGGTCGTTTACCTTCTTTTCTTGTTAAACTTTGAACAGGTTGAAATTCATCAACTTCAGTATCTGGTATTTCACCTTAAAATAAATCAAATACTTATTACAATCAGTACTTATCAAGTAAAGATATTAAAGATAATTATTAAAAAAAAAAAAAAAAAAAAAAAAATGCAGAATCTACTTTTTTTACTTTCCGAACACTATAGTGAGGAAAGTATTGTAATCATGTCAAAAATCCGAATTTGAGATTTTGATGTTTCTATACGTTTTGAGGTACCCTGAGTCCGTTTTCACTATTTTTACGATGATGTATGTGTGTGTGTGTGTGTGTATGTGTGTATGTATGTGTGTATGTCTGTGAGTGAACTCGCTAGCGTCTAAACGCTTTGTTCGATTAACCTGAAAGTTGGTACGCATATTGTAAGTCACCATAGTACGAACCCTATAGATTTTGGTGAATCTAGCACTTATAGTTTTTTTACAGGGACACAAAGAAAAATTCTTTATCATTATGGCCTATGGGGGCAAAATCTTAAAAGTGCGATAGCATCTAAACGCCTTATTCAATTGAGCAAAAAATTTATACACATATTATAGGTCACTGTATAGATTTTGGAGAATCTAGTATTTATAGTTTTTTTACAGGGACACAAAGAAAAATTCTTTATCATTATGCATATGAGGCCAAATTTTTAAAAGTGTGATAGCATCTAAACGCCTTATTAATCTGAGCAAAAAATTTTTACACATGTTATAGATCACAGTTGAACTAACTGTATAGATTTTGGTGAATCTAGCACTTACAGTTTTTTTACAGGGACACAAAGAAAAATTCTTTATCATTATGGCCTATGGGACTAAATTTTTAAAAGTACGATAGCATCTAAACGCCTTATTGAATTGAGCTGAAAATTTATATGAGTATTATAAATCACTGTTGCACTAACTATAAGCATTTTGGTGAATCTAGCATTTATAGGTTTTTACAGGGACACAACGAAAAATTCTTTATCATTATGATCTATGGGCTCAAAGTTCAGTAGTGTTAAATAAAACATCGTGTAATAGATGGAGAAAAATACTCAAACACTCTATTATGGTTTTCTCTCTTTTGTTTGTTTAACAACTCATCTTTCTTTACTTTATCTACAAAACTGTTAATTACTCAATGTTCGGAAAGTCGAGTGGAGTCACTCCAGATTTTTTTTTTTTAACAATAATTATTTTTATTATCTTTACATTGTAGATGAAAGAGTACAACTGAAAGCATAATTTTATGTTTTACTAATTTTATTTATCCTTATTATTTTCCAATTATTCATTTATAAAAAATTTCATAAAAAAAGCTTGGGTTTTCAAATTAGAAACATTTCAAATTTAAACTGCATGTTTAATTTTTTTTTTTTTTTTTTTTTTTTATCAATATTAAAATGTTGTTTTAAAGTAATACAAAACAGAAATATACATACCATACACATCAATTAAAAAATAATGTTTTGGATCATCAGATATGTGAAAAGCTCTTAAAGCTGCATTCTAAAATAAAGATGCAATAAAATAATATGTGTATTTTTATACATTTATTAACTCTAAAAACACATTAAATATCATACCAGATTAATGAATGTATGTATGATCATTTAGAATAATAATAATGGTAAATAAAATATCTCAGACAAATAGCTTAAAATTAACAATTCTCTAAATAAAATGTACATGGAAAAGTAAGATTTAATATTAATAAATTAATAAATAACACTATGCATATAAGAGTTTAAAATTAATTGATGGCAGATATATCATATTATAAGCTTTAATAAACCATCAAAATTAATACATAAAAAATATGTAAGTGTTGCAACTATTAACATTTAAAGTATTTAATTAAATATTAGCTTTTTCATTGGATATACACTGTAAAAAAATAACTATTACCAGCTGCAAGAAACTCTCTGTAATTGGAGAAAATAATTATTTTCTCCAATCACAGAGAGTTTCTTGCAGCTGGTAATAGTTATTTTTTTTACAGTGTAGCAACACAAGCTCTTTTGGAAATTTCTATTATCTACAGTATGTTTGTAACTAATTATTCATTTGCAAATACAGTTGACTCGCATTACAACGACCCCATCGGGCCAACTCAATTTATCGTTATATCAAATACATAGAAAATAATCACTCTCAAATAATGCCTTTTTCATTAAAGGTTTGATAATGGTTGCAAATGACATACTGCATGTAAAACATGATTTGCATTAGAATTTATAATTTTATTTTGATAAGTTTGTGATGTTAAAAACATCACTTCTTTTTAAATTTTAAATAAGATCGTTTTCTGCACTTAAATGCATTGTTTCTCTCAGCTGGCTCAACTCACCCTGTTGTGTTTGCTTTACTGCAATACACACACAGGAGAAAAATTGGTTCTTCTTTACTAGTGGTGATGTCATCTCACACCATTCTAAGAACCAATAGGGTGATGGTTCTGACCCCACCTTCTGTGATCCCTGCAGTTTTAAATTCAGTTGGGTTTCAGCAGCTCTCAAGAGAAGAATATGGGGTGAGAAAGATTTGTTTTGCTTCTGTTTTAAAATAATGACCATTTTATCATTTAGAGAGAGAGTGCCTACTTATTAATAATAAATATATATATATTAGTTTATATGAATACATATTCAAATTTTAAAAACCATTAATTTTTATATCCTACTTAATTTGGAATTACTAGTGTGGTTTGGAAAATAAAGAAATTAATTTTGATGCAGCAGTTAAGTTTTATTACAAACATTATTTTTGTATGCATTTTTCTTTTTACAGCATTCTAGCCAATAAGTAAATTTATTCCTCTTTTCTCTTAAGTAAATAAAAATATTTGACATTCTGACCCAAAGAACAAAAGGGTTAGCGGTCAAAATGCAATGTACGCCATGAGGTTTTTGATTCCTCAAAAACGAAATTCTTTGATAATTAAAAATTAAAAATGTTAATAAAATAAATTAAAATATGAAAACATAAAAAGTAAATGAATTATTTACATCACATTTGGTGCCGGAAAGGAATACTTGATTATTGTTCTTAAGAATAAATGATACTGTAGAGATTGTTTATTTTGAATAAGTTATTTTATTTTTATTGCTAGAATTACTGAAATTATTTTTTTAAAGTCATACATTACCAATTACATTTTTTTTGGTGATTGAATATGATTGATACCAAGTGACCTATAAGACAATTCCCTGTTTCAAAAATTGTGATATGCTGGAACTTTGTACAAATGAAAAATTTTTTTTTTTTGGTTCAATATATTTTGAATAACTGATTAAATAAATAATAACCAACAGAACTTTGTATTGTTGGCTTAAAAAAAAAAAAAAAAAAAATTGTAGGTATCTCTCTCTCTCCTCAAATACGTGAATTTATTATATGCAAATAGCTATCAACACATGTAAAAATCAAGAAATTTAAATAACAAGCTTCATACATCTGTGTTGTTTTTTTTAAACCAATATAGTAGTTTCATATATATACACAAAAAATAATGGCTTCTAACAAAGGATTGACAAGAGGTTTACCATTCAAAACTTTAGTAACGCCATTTTCTGGAGACCCTCATTTATTGGATTTTTTTATTGAACAAGTGAAATTTAAAATTGAGAACAACAGCAAATGGGAAGAATCCCATGCTTTGGCTTTTGTGAAATCAAAATTGGCAGATACTGCTCTTAAGTTTTATGTCTCCTCCCCAGCTTGCCAAAAAGCCAAAAATACAAAAGAGTTATTTAATATATTTAAGAAATATTTTAAGGTAGAGTCGGCAACTGCAATAGCACAACAATTTAACGAATTTAAGTTTGAGTCCGATGTCAATATTAATATTTTTGCTAATAAGCTTGAAAATTTAGTGAGAAAACGATTTCCTGATATGGAAGAAAAAGCCCTTGAACAATTACTAATCGCAAAATTCAATGATCTCATTCCGCCCCACTTTAGAATTCATCTACTATCACAAAAAGCCACAACCTTTTATCAGATGGTGGAATGTCTCGAAAAATTCCAGGAAATTTATAACTTGCAAGTAAACCCTGTCTTACCAGGAACATCTTTTGCTACTATTCAGAACTTCAATCATAAAATAGAAGTGAAGTGATAGGTACAAACTCAGAAAACAATTTGACTAAGATTAACAATTCATCTTATAGCAAGCGGCCATACAATAAATTTCCACAAAATAAAGGTTCGCACACGATTCAATGCCAATGGTGTGAAAGACCTGGACATTCTGCTCAGAGGTGCTTTGCACTCAGAAAATTACAAAATAATAAGTTTTCTCACAGATATCGTAATGGGCAAACTTTCTCTAGACCTTATAGAGACATGTCACGGAGAGCCAGGGCCCCTAAAACATTTAAATCCAACTCCCCTCAAACCAAAAGTAATCATTCACAATGACTAGAAGTGGAGAATGGTAGAAGTGACACTAAACTCCTAAATACAAAGAGTTCCTCATATAGGTCAGGTTTGAATAAAGTCAATTACCATAACAACTTTTCACAGACTAACTCAACATATTCTAATCTACCTAATAATTTTTTTTGTAAATAACAATGAAATCATTCTGAGATCTCCAGACACACAGGCAAAGTTCCCTTTGTCATTAGAACGCAAAGTAAAATCTGTTGCAATACAGACAACATCTCCTGTACTGGTAACGTCCCCGAGTGTGGAGGAAAATGGAGACTGCATATTAGTTAATTCACTGGAATTCTTGTTACACACAGACAATGATCTGCCCAATCTCCCCATCATACAATTACTGTTAAACAAAACATTAGAGAATTTTCTTCTCGACTCAGGAGCTTCTGTGTCATTACTCTCAAAACATTACTTCTTACAAAATCAAAACAAATTATATTACAAAAGAATTGCTTCAAGAGTCAAGATATCTACAGTAAACTCTATAGTCCAATGTGACGGATGTGTTTGCATTTCCTTTAAAATAGGGAAAACTTTTTACAAACACACTTTTTTTCTTATTGAAATACCAACTGAATCTAAATTTATTGGTATACTTGGCTTTGATTTTTTAAAGTCCCATCATGTAGTTATCAATTTACACAATAACAAAATACAAATTAATGAAAATGCTTTAGATATTCTAGACACTGTACCCTCTTGCAGTCTTCTATCATCTGAATCTGATATGAATCGAGCATCACATAAGATAGCTACTCATATGGATTTCCCCCAAACTGGATATAAAAAATCTAAAATTGATGTTCATAAAGAGAACTTACCCTCTTATCAAAAATGTTGGCTTACCCAGAAGATTATGATTGATCCACAGGATACTATATATGTGCCTGTGCGGTCCACGCTTATTCCAGAAAATCAGTTAGTAATGTTTACATCGTCTAACAAGCATTGTCCACTTGTGTCCTATCCTTCTCTTATGGAGGTACAACATATCAAGGAAAATTCTACTAAACAAGAATTAATTCAATTTTTTATTCCTATGTATAATAATTCGAGCAAGAAACTGCATATAAATAAAAATACTGTTTGCGGATACATTTCAGAGATAGATAAAATAGAAGAAAATACCTTGGATCTTGCAACAAATACACCTGATCACATGTGTAATCTAATTAAGGCTACACCAGAAGTTTTATCCTTAAGACAGAAAGAATTTAATGTAAATAATTTTTCTATTCAGCATTTAAAACCTACAGAAATCGTAATAATACAAGATATTCTTCAGAAATTTAACTCTGTATTTTCATGTTCACTAAAGTCGATTGGACACACCGATCATATCACTCCACATATAAAATTCATTTCAGATATTCCCTTAAAAACTTACCCTTTTCCTATTCCACAAGCTATTCAAGAAGAGGCAAAAGATCAACTTGACAAATTACTGGATGCAGGGATCATTGAGAGAAATATCTCTGAATGGGCATGCCCAATGCTCATGGTTAAAAAGAAAGCTGTGTCTAAGGAGGATAAACCTTCCTTTAGACTGGCCCTAGATTTAAGGTTAATCAACTCTATGATTCGATGCTCCACTTATCCTCTTCCAAGAATTGATACGATAATAAATAACATCTCAAAATTTAAATATTTTACAACATTAGACTTTCCCTCAGCGTATCATCAAATTTCATTACCTAAAGAATACAGACGACGTCTCTCATTTACTACACAATGGGGAACTTATTCATTTAAAAGATTAATGTTTGGGCTGAGATCAGCCGCATCAACATTCCAAATGCTTATTGACACAATTATACAAGAGTGCAATTGTTCAGGCATATATGCTTACCAGGATGACATTATTATAGGAAGTGACTCTTTCCAGGAAACAACAGAAAAATTACAAACACTTTTAGCTACTCTACAAAAGTACAATCTGACTTTGTCTCCAAAGAAATGTAAATTCCATCAGTCATCTATTGAATATCTCGGTTTCAGCATCCAAAATCAGAAAATACATCCTATTTCTTCCAACATTACAAAAATTACTCAATTTCCTATCCCAGCAACCAGAAAACAACTAAAAAGATTTATAGGATTGTGTGGATTCTACAGAAAACTCATTCCCTGCTACTCGCGATTAATTGATCCTTTGATAAAATTAACATCTCCGAAAACTACATTTAAATGGACAGAGGAACATGCTGAAGTCTTTAAACAAATACAGAAAGTTTTTTTCTCTAAACCTTTTCTTTCTTTACCCGATTGGTCAAAACAATTTTTTCTTAATACAGATGCTAGCAAAATTGCTATTTCAGGGGTTCTTCTACAAGAAAAGGAAGGCATTCTGCTTCCGGTTAGTTACTTTAGTAAAACACTATCTAAATCAGAACAGCGATATTCAGCCATCAAGCTTGAGCTGATGGCCATAGCTAAGTCAGTCAGTGTATTTAAATTTTTCCTTTTCAACCGACCTTTCACCATTCTCAGCGATAGCAGACCACTCGAACACTATAAAAAAATTTCCTCTCCTGCTGATCTAACTACTAAATGGCTAATTGAATTATCAAACTATCAATACACATTCAGATATGTAAAAGGTAAAACGAATGTTTTGGCAGACTATTTTTCAAGAGAAGACTTTTCTGCATACACTCAAGATCTTAACTCAAACCCAGAATTAATTAAAGAGGCTAACAATTTACCCATTTCTTCAGCTTCTCCAACAATTGAACTCCATCATTTCAATGTCACACAAAAATCTGATAAGTCACTCACCTCATCAGAGCCTCATCGTTCTTCCTTACCTCAGTTGTTAAGCAACGATGCTGCTCCACTCAGTCGTTCCTTAAACAGCTCTGACGCAGATAATCTTATGATGGAAATCTCGGAAGAATGTTTTTTTAAAGAGCAAAGAGAAGATGACTTTCTGCTAAAAATTATTGTCGATATCACTTCGGAGAAACCTTCTCCTAAATATAAAAATTATTTTGTCCATCCGGACACTGGTCTGTTAATGGTCAAACGAAAGTTTCACCAGCCTGAAAACTCTCCAAAAACAAAAATTGTAGTACCACAGAAGTTAAAACCTAAAGTATTAAAAATTTGTCACATGCCTCACTTTGGAATTAGAAATACATACAGAAGAATACTTAAACACTTTTATTGGACAGGATTATTTGAAGATGTGAAAAACTTTGTTCTGTCCTGTACATTATGTATTCAATATAAACCGCACAGAATTCCACCTGCTCCACTGCAGGAAATGTTTGTTCCTTCTGCGCCGAGTATGTTAGTTTCCATGGACTTTTTGGGTCCTTTCTCTAATGGCTTCCATGTGTTAACATTCCTCGATCATTTTTCTAAACATATTGAATTGGTACCAGTAAAAAATGCAACAGCACAAGCTGTAGTTAAAGCCATTACGGGATACATTACTACCTTTGGTCGACCCTCTGCGATACTCTCAGACTTAGGCCCACAGTTCACAGCAAACATCTTTAACAACTTGGCACAGACATTGAAAATTACAATCTCCCATTCATCATCAGGACACCCGCAAACACAAGGCTCATCAGAAAGAATTAATACCAGCATTAAATCCTCAATTTCCACTCTTACCAAGGAAGGATTTGATTTTCATCAGGCTTTGATGATACACAAGAACCTGTATAACACCACCGTTCATTCTTCAACTGGATATTCTCCAGCCTTTCTGCATTTTGGCAGGTCAATAACAAGCATCTTTAACTTGTTTGAAGCTCCTCAGTTAGAAACACTGGAATTTCCATATGAATACCATAAATACATGGAATCAATGAAACAGATCTTTAGGCAAGTGCATCATAACATGAAGTTTTACCAAAACCAACGTAATACTAGACAACATAAAAAAGCAGTTCTCCGGAAATTCAAAGAAAATGATATGGTCTTTATAAAAACCAAAGATACATTTAAACCAAGATTCATAGGCCCATATTCAGTTCAAAAAGTAATATCTGACGTGTTACTCTCCGTCAGAGAATTCGAAAATGAAGGGGCTGAACCATTCACTATTAACATAGACCGTGTCATCCTGGCGCATAAAAGAAAGCAACATCTCCTTCCACAAACAATTCTGACAGGTCAACCAGCTGGGATTGTTCAATCGCAGTCTCATTATGATCTCAGACCAAGATGCAAAACTTAATTTTTTTTTGTTTTTTTTTGTTTCCATTTTCACAAATGTTCTTTTAACATGTTTTTTTTTAGGGGACTTAATCAGGTGATTCGCCAAAGTTGCCTGTTCTAAACAAAGGTGATTTTGTACAGGTATATTTTACAAGTTGTGTTATATATATTGTCCTGTTATATATTGTGTAATTATATATATATTTTTTTTTTTTCCTGTGGCAAATGTTGAGTATCTACAACTTAGGCAGTGTGTATTGTGTTTAATATGAATATAAACCTTCTGTTATGCTGATTTATTTTATATATTGTCTTATTTGTTAAATTTGATAAATATACTATAAGTAATTTCTGCTCAAAATGTACAGTATGTGTGTGTTATATGTATCGGAAACTTGCATATTTATATGTGTATACATAATTTTTCTTCTTTCTTTTCATATATTAATTACTACACATTGTCATGTTTGTGGATATATTGGGTTATTAAATACAATTTCTGGAAGCTTCCACACCATTTTCACAGACACAAACATCACTTATACAACACAAGTATACACTACATCCACACTATTACACAATCAAATTAACACACAATCCACACATGATATGTATATAAATGTGTATAATGTTTGATAAAATTTTTTGTTTATTGTGATTATTGACATTGCAGTTTTGTTTTGGTTATATCTGATAGTATGTTTATTTGAGTATTACTTGACGTTTATATTAAGTGCATTTTTGATTTTGTTTAGTAATCTAACTTGGTGGCCTCAGTAGCCACTCACATTTATTATTTCCATTTATAATATGTATATTCTTTAAATAATAATAATGGTAATGATAAAATTTAAAAAAATCTTATTCGAATATTATACTCGAGTACTTTGAATGCCTTTTCCGTAATGTAATATTTATCTGTAAGATTATTTTGACATTTGTATTGATACTTATTTTGATTTTTTTCTCCTTCATAATAATGCTTCAAGAGGTCATCTGTAAATATTTTATACTGAAATATAACTGATTTTGTTTTATCAGTTGTTAACAAGATTTCTTTGACATTTATTTAGTATAGTTGTTCTTTCATGTGTATATACATTGATTAATCGATAGATGGTATTTAATATCAAGACTATTGGTTAAATATTTTTGTTGATATTGCACATCCACTGAAATTCTTTTGTCATGTCATACATTTTTTTATTCTCGTTAACTAATTATTTTTACAAATTTATAAGAAAGCAAATTTTACAGCAATTAACATGCTTTTCAATATTTCTGTTATAATACTATTTTCTTTAAAAGGTATCAATGTTTTTTTACTCATGTCACTTGTTGATAAAAGCTGTGTCTGTTTGCATTTATAGATATATTTTATTAGTTGTCAATATCCTAATAAATATTGTTAGATATGTCACTGACCACTTTTGTATCAATAAAATCTTTTATTTGAGAATGTCTGTAACCACAGTGCTGAAATAGTATTGTTTTTGATAAAATGGTGTATTCCTCGCCTATTTTGGTAGAATTGATCACCTACCAGGGTAGGCGTTGATATTAGGTTGTTTGTCGGAATTTTATTGTTTCAGCTTTACTTATCGATTTTGTATTGTGTTTGGTTCAGATTTTGTGTCACATGTACATTGTTCTCAAAATTTCCAAATTTTTTTATCAAGTGCATGTTATTAAGAGTATTGTAAGACCTTTCAGTTGCTTAGAAATTTGCTTTGTTACATTCATGCCTTTAATGGTCGTTCCTACAATATTATGTAGTCAATATGGATATTTTTTTTTCACATGTAAGTAAAAAAAAAGAAAAGAAAAAAAAATTTGTAATCCTTCATGTAAATGTAGGTATGCACTCTCCATTCACATTTTTAGTCTTCCAAATTTTTTTAATGGTCGTTAGGGGTAATGTGATGTTAAAAACATCACTTCTTTTTAAATTTTAAATAAGATCGTTTTCTGCACTTAAATGCATTGTTTCTCTCAGCTGGCTCAACTCACCCTGTTGTGTTTGCTTTACTGCAACACACACACAGGAGAAAAATTGGTTCTTCTTTACTAGTGGTGATGTCATCTCACACCATTCTAAGAACCAATAGGGTGATGGTTCTGACCCCACCTTCTGTGATCCCTGCAGTTTTAAATTCAGTTGGGTTTCAGCAGCTCTCAAGAGAAGAATATGGGGTGAGAAAGATTTGTTTTGCTTCTGTTTTAAAATAATGACCATTTTATCATTTAGAGAGAGAGTGCCTACTTATTAATAATAAATATATATATATTAGTTTATATGAATACATATTCAAATTTTAAAAACCATTAATTTTTATATCCTACTTAATTTGGAATTACTAGTGTGGTTTGGAAAATAAAGAAATTAATTTTGATGCAGCAGTTAAGTTTTATTACAAACATTATTTTTGTATGCATTTTTCTTTTTACAGCATTCTAGCCAATAAGTAAATTTATTCCTCTTTTCTCTTAAGTAAATAAAAATATTTGACATTCTGACCCAAAGAACAAAAGGGTTAGCGGTCAAAATGCAATGTACGCCATGAGGTTTTTGATTCCTCAAAAACGAAATTCTTTGATAATTAAAAATTAAAAATGTTAATAAAATAAATTAAAATATGAAAACATAAAAAGTAAATGAATTATTTACATCACAAAGTTTTACATAAAAGAAAAGAAGAAGAAAGAATATGAACTGTATACATACTGTATAAAAATCAAATTCTCCTATCATTTTATGAACATCCAGTTGCATGTTTAATATTTTGTGAAGAAAGCAATAATCGAATTTCGGTGTAATTTTGAAATTGCAAAAAAGCATTTTTAAAAACAACTGGTGTTTTCAAATTATTCATTTACATTATCTTGATTTTTCAAAAACATCTAGAAGTTTGTTATGTGTTTTCGCAGCTTTGATTGTAAGATTACTAATTACTGGAATAAAATTGATATTTTCAATTATCATCTACAGATATCCCTTTTGCCTTTCCACTGCCAATAATCTTTACAAGGAATATCTGATGAATTTTCTTCACACTTTCTGGATTGAAGTTATTTTGGTAGTTTCTTCGAAAATTTCTTGACAAACAGTGTATGTGGTTTGGACTGCAATTAAAAGGCTAACATCAAACTGCATCTCATTTTCCCAATGAAATAAAATTTGTCAGATTTCCAAGGAAGTACAGTCATTTTGTGGGTCGTTACATTAAAAGTCTTGTCTTTCCCTAGTTGTTATACCACATGCAGTGAAACTTGAATAATTCGAACTTGTTTAATTCGAAATTTTGGATAATTCGAATTTTTTAGTTGGTCCCTTGAATTTTGTATTAAAATAATGCTAAAAATTCATGGATAGTTCAAATTTTATTTTGGATAATTCGAATTTTTCATATGCTTACGTTAAAAAAATTACAGTAAAATTTTATCCCGAGATTTTTCTTAGCTAAGTGCATTATGTTTTTTAACAGTCTTTCAAAAGAAGGATAAGGAAATACAAGAGTATTTCCTATCTACACTGTAAAAAAAATGTCCTATAAATTTACTGCCAGAAATTCTCTGTAATTTGAGAAAATACGCGTAATTTACAAAAAAGTTACGTTGTCAGAACGTATTTTCTCAAATTACAGAGAATTTCTGGCAGCAAATAGGATATATTTTTTACAGTGTAGTGCATCAGAAGATATGATCCATATACATGAAATTCGAGGATTTTTTTAAATGAAAGTTATGTCTAATGTAGAAGATTCTGTTATTGTATCAATTCATGGGTTGAAGTCCTATGCTATGACACAAAGATTGTACTTAAAGAAGCAATCAAAACTATCTGACTATTTAAAAAAAGTGTTGAATAATTAAGATTGTAAAAAATATTGATTTAATGGGTGGGGGTTAATAATGCAGTATTCTTAGATATAAAGTTTATGTGTTAAATCTTTGATCATAGAGTTTTATATTTTTAATTTATCTCTTCTTTTTGACAAAATAGTACATGTAATTTGAATTTTTGGATATTTCGAATTTTTCTCTGGTCCCTTCAACTTCGAATTATCTAAGTTATACTGTATGAAATGACATCTTAATTGGAAGTCAATCGGGACATTTCAAAAGGTCTTTATATCGTGTTGTGTCGTTATAATGTGAGTCGACTGTATAAACATAATATGTCATTAGAAAAAACTTACAGTTGAAAATATAAGTGGATGAATTCTATACATTAGGTTATGAAAGTGCAATTTTATAATTCATATACTTGATTTATTTTTTCAATTCGCACACTGATATTTAGAAGTGTTAAATACTAATTATCAATTGAAATAATAATTTAAAAATATGTTGTTTGTATATTAAAGTCTAAACTACACGCATTTCTTTATTTAGAAAAAAAGAAGTTTCAGAACTATACATGCCATAATTTTTTTCTAAGCAAAGCAAAAGGAGAAACAAACACTTTTTGTTATTAGTATAGATATACATAAAAATAATCAAAAATAAATATCACAAAATTACTTTAAATACTAAATTTCAAGAACTGTTATATTCTCAGGCCCTTGCAAATATTTACAGCTGAGAAATACACGCAATCATTTGTATTTTAATAACCAAGATAAATAGTATTAGTATTATTATTATTTTTTTTAATTATTTTCATTTCTGAAGCTTTGTTTCAAAAGAAATTTTATAATTAAAATTTAAAATCATTTTCTATATGATAGAAGAATAAAAAAAAATATGTGAAAAATGTGGAAAAGTTGAGCTGTTTATTTTGCAAGTAATATAGCTTTTTAAAACCTAGTGTTTTATTATTATTTATTTATTTATTTTTAGAGAACCCACTTTTTATTATAAATAGAAATGGTTCAATACATACTATCATTTCTTCTTTTGTGGCACTTCTAGAAACTGTGATTGTCCTAAACATTCTTCGTTTCATAGAAGCATTGCCATCATAAACATGGATTACTTCTACAAAGAAAATTGATATAATTTATGCACATAGTTGCCAATTAAAAATTTATTACATTATTTGAATTGTTCTGCACTAAAAGCACTTTTTTCCTATTTAAAAGCATCATAATTTAATAATCATACAAGAATTATCTAAAATATAATTTTTTTAAATGCAAGAAAAGCTATGTTCATGCCTGTTTGTCTCCACTGTAGTAACAGCAAATAGAATAAACTTTGTGTTAAGTTCATATTAAAAAAAATTATTCAGCAATTTAGAAATAAATTCTACATGTATTGGACATGTCAAAAGCAAGAGACTTTGATAACAGCAATGTAAAACATGCAAAAAAGAGATATCTAAATTAGAGCTAAGCCATTCAATGTAATAGTATAAAAAAAAAAAAAAAAAAAAAGGGGGGGTGGACAATCTACTAAAAGAACCTTTTTAATTACATCAAAGAATAAGCTGCTATTAAATATTTTTTGTCACACTGTGTCACATTTCAATTTTAGTTTTTTAACGTGAAGTAATTTGTAAAATAGTCTAGGGGCTAACTCTTTTCATCTTTGAACTTCAGAGTTGAGAAAATTAATTTGTAGATCTTTACTTTTTAAAAATAATGAATTATTTTATTATTATTTATTTATTTTTTGAAAACTTGAGCTATCTACAACTCTTATTTTATTATGATATTACAGAAGATATACAAATAATTTCTTTTCTATGATCATCAAAATAATTCAATATTTATAAATCATTCAGTGTGTTTATATAACTTTTATAAATTATATGCTTTTTTTTTTTTTTTAAAATAAGTACTTAGGAAACTTAGAGTCGAATTTTCAATTAAGTAATAATTAAATAATTTTAACCAAATAAAATTATATGCACAGCAAGCATTATTTGAGTTATGTATAAACTAAAATATGTTCATTCTAAATGTAATTTTTTTTTTTAAATGTGTAATTTAGATGCTGATACACATTAGAAGATGTAGTGAAAATGGCAGCCATATATGCACCCAAGATATATTACACTTTTTAAACCCTTGCAGCATTTTTAAAATGTGCAAATAATCAAAATCTTGAAAACAAAATATATAAATAAATAGTGCTTACACAACATTTAACCTTCACATGCTTTTTCTTCCCCCCCCCCCAAAAAAAAAAAAATAATAATAATAATAAAAATAATAATAATAATATGAATTTATTATTGCCGAAAGTTAACATAGATTCTATCCTGAACCCGAAAATACAAAATATTTTTTTCAATAAGCAGTTTTTGTTTGATCTGCCGGTGGTCATACATATGATATCCTGTCCACTAATTTTCAGTTTTCATTGCAATGCCTTAAATTTTTAAAGTATCACAAAATACATTTTGTTGTTATTTTTACCAAATATTTTGCTTTTAAAGCATTTAAGATAAATATCTCCATAAAATGAGTTATAATATATATGTAAATATTCTGTAAAATGCTTTTTCAACTATACCATGAAAACAGCTTTACACTTTTCCATTGCTTTCAGACTGAAAAAGCACATTGATTCAATTTATTGCTTACTTTGTCCCCTCCCCCCCCCCCAAAAAAAAAAAAAGTGTAAGTTCTAATTGATAAATTGTTGTGTGCGGAAATTTTCAAAACATGGCACAAAACCATTATTTTTCTCTCAAGATCTCACAAAAAAATATAAATAAATAAAGTAGGACAAGCCCTTCATCATTTAACAATAGTCAGAAATAGAATAATCAAAGAATATACTGTGATGTATAGTAAGTAAATAGCATTAAATTTAATTTCAACAATACACTTTTTTTTTTTTTTTTCATCGCATGACGGATGGGGACCATATGGGTACAAAAAAGCTGATTATATGGTATGCAATAACAACTGTAGAGGGATTAACAGAAAAAAAAAAAAACTGCTGCAAAATTTATACAATTTTTCAAAAAATGGACTTTGAAGTTTTAAAAAGTACAAAAAGAAATAATATAAAATAAACTAATAACAATAAGAACAAAGAAAAAAATATCTACAACATATTGTATATAGTTTCCTACTTTTTAAAAGGGTAATGTATACAAAACATTCATGAGTTTTTAGTATGACTAACATAGTATAACCATTATTTAAATAAGTTTATATGTACACATAAGCATTGTTAACCCTACTACTTTATCACAGACATGGGATGAAAATTCACAAAATCTATTATAGTTGCACAACTATACTTTTAACTTGAATTACAGATGAAATCTAAAATGTCACTGGCTGTGACTTCTACTCAGAATACAAACTATACTATTATTTTTGACAAGTTAAAAATGCCTCGAGTTCCTGTGAACCCCAGGACACAGATGATACTACAATCCATATGACTCGAATAATCATGCATAACATACTAAAGATTTAAAATATTGGATACCTGGAAAATGACATAAGTGAATCTAACAAAACATTCATTTATTTCAATATTGTGCTATAAAATAAATACGCTTTCATTTTCATCAAAATGAAATAGAAAAAAAAAAAAAAAAACACTATTAGCATTATATTTTTCAACAAAAATCTGGCGCTTTTATTTCAACTCCATTCATCTTACCTTCACTTGAAGAGTTTCTACTAAAGCTTTTTACATACACTGAAAAACCTACACTTTTGCTTTTTGACTTACCCTAAAGGAAATTCCAGTACATTGTAACTAGCACAGACATTCAGTCTGCTCTTTCATAAATTACCACAGCACTGAATGAGTGCATATTCATTCAGCTGCATCTTGAGCGCCTTATCAAATGTGGACTAATTTTTTTAAGCATAACACAAAAGGCATCATCTAGCGAGAAAAAACTGAAAGAAAGTGATACACAAAAGATAAAAATTAATAAAATGAAAATGAAAAATTTAAATAAGATTAAAAAACAAAAGAAACAAAATAAATAAAAGCAAATCATAAGAAGCTGAATCTGGTTAGATTAAGGTCAATTTTTTTAAACCGTTCCGGATTTTGAATTGCTTAAGATTTCCAAATACAGTGAATATTTCAGATTATAAGTAATAATATAAGAAGCATATTTAAAACAAAATAAATGCAAAGAAATAAAAAAGAAATAAAATAAAATGCTTAGCAAATAATAATGTATTAAAAGAAAAAGATGGGCATTAAAAATTACTTTAAATGTCATTATATTGATCTTTATTAGAAATATAAACTCATCTTTTATGCACTACTACCATGATAAGGCATATTTTCTTTTACACACAACAAAGAAAAATGCATTTTGGTGCTGTATCCTTAAATTTAGTGATATTTTCAAGTAATACTGCTTCTCATAAAAGTATTTTATTTCATCGACAGGTTGTGGTGAACAAAATAATGAAAAACACTTTAGATTTTATTTTTTGGGTTATCTTGAAAAATACTCGATGCTTTATCCTGAAACTTAGGGATGTAAAGAACTTGTTATACATCATTATTTTGTACCAAATGCAAAAAGGGGACCAGCAACAAATTAAAGGGAAATTAATAATGTTTAGGATAATCCCATAAAAAAAAAAAAAAAAAAAAAAAAAAAAATGTTTGAAATGTGTTGTAGTTGTATCATGTGATTACAAATATTTCTTTTAATTATCTGTAAACTGATGTATGAGATCAGCACACATATTCATGGAGATATAAAGGTTTCTTTAACAAAATAAAAAATTTTGTGAACATTTTTTATTTATAACATGCAGAATTTTCAAACCAATGTAACGTCAGTTTTAGGAAATTTGACAAACTACCATAGAGATAACATATCGCAATCAGAATATGAAAAATATGAGTATATTTGTACTAAATGATGTTCAATTGCATATGGCCAAGTGTTAGCGACATTTCTTTTGCTTACTTCATTAACCAATGCATAGAGTTAATATTGATATGTTTCTTTTGAAAGTGGCTAAAATTCAGAATTTCCAACCAGTTTGACTGGGTATTTTACAAGAGTAACTGAATAGATTTGGCTAATAAATTATGCAAAAGAAATTTTCTTGACACTTGTGCATTCATAGTTAGAATTTATTTAGTATTTATTTAGTATTTTTGTATTCTGATTGAATTATGTTGTCTCTACTGCAGTATGTCAAATTTTCTAAAAAAAGCAGTGCATTGGTTTGAAAACCATACATGCCATAAACAAAAAAAAAAAAAAACTTAAGAAAATTTTTTGATTTTGTAAAAACTTTTTAATCTCAATTAATTTACAGCATGCTATTCTCATACAAATGAATAAATGCACTACAACAGCAATGCATTTCCAGGTAACTTTTACACGGTGATTTAACATGATTTTTTTTTTTTTTTTAATTTGTTTACTTGTCAAACTTACTGCTTTAGGGTCAAAATTTTCACTGAAATACATGAAGTATAACATGTCCCTTAAGTTTCAGGATAATTCCCCAAATACTATTTTAGATATTCAACAAAACATATAAATCCAAAAAATGCTTCTATTTTTTTTTTTTTTTTGGGCCCATCACTTGTAGTGCTAAAAGCTTCTATTATATAATCATTATTATATTAGAGTGTTCGCTTTCTTTCCATTTCCTACAGCAATTTTAATAAATTCAATAAATGATAGCAATCAAATTAAAATGTCAGAATTTTAAATAAAATGCAATCTTTTTTCATGTAACCTTAAAAAAAAAAAAAAAATTTGCATAACTAAAAATTTTCCATTTATCTTCTCAAAGAAGAATAGCAAGCAATGCATTTCTATGATTTCCTGTTTTTCTTATTGTATTCTTTGAATACATTCTTCACTTTTAGTACACACTGTAGTTATTCATGCATTAAAATAAATAATAATATGTGAAGTCTCTCAAAATAAATAAATAAAATTAATTAATTAAATGCTTTTCTAAGCATTTAGTGTTCTACTGCACAATTAAAATATACCATTATTCCAGAGAATTAAGGATATACAGATATGTGTTGGAAAAAATAAAGTGACATGAAGATTGTCATTGTTAAGTTATTATTCAATTAAAAAAATTCACATCTTTATATATAAAAATTCCATGTCACGGTGTTTGTCCGCGATGAACTCCTAAACTTATGAACCAATTTTAATGAAATTTTGCATATTCACAGTGTGCAGTTTGGTCCAACTTGAGAGATAGGATAGTTTTTATCTCAATTTATAGTCACAATATTTTTTTTTATTGCAAATTATTTGTTTATTATATAACAAAGGGTTATAATTATCTGTGAGTTCCATAAGTTTAATTGTTGCCAAAAAAAATTTATGACTTCATTTTTTTTCAACATAATAATAAATACATTTAATCAAACGTGAAAGTTTAAAAATTATAAAAAGTTAAATTATGCATCTCACAAAAATTGGTGGCATAATCACTTTAAAAATTTTATACACATTGATAAAGTGCTAATGTTGTTCTGTACACAAAAGAAGTGTGACGTCACTGATCGTCTGTGAAGCCAAGAAAAAGATTTCCTATGTTAATCGCCCATTGGATTTTTTGTAAAAAATTATTAAAATCGAGGAAAATTATTTCCTGATTTTAATCCCATATTTGGATATAAAAATGTATTAGTTATTGTGTGCATGCATTAGATTGAGTTATTTTGCTGTCAAATTGACAAAATTTTAATTTTAAATTTCAAAACTCTGTCGTCCTTGGTGTTTTTTTTTTTTTTTTTTTTTTTTTGTATTTGGCTATAAAAAATGTAACAAGAAAATATACATGCCAGATGTATATTTTCGTAATATGTATTGTACAAAATATTGTTTGATTCATATTACTCATTCTCTCTTAATATAAGTTGTTAAAATAATCATGATTTTTGAAAGGAATTAAACATGTTCACCAGATAATTTGGCAATATTTTTATTTTTTTTCTTTCCGCCAAGGATGACGGATATGAAATCTATTCCGCTGCAACTTATTAGTATTTTATATCAGATACTTTATTTAGACATTTGAAAACAAATTTGACTTCAAATTATGATATTTATCATTTTCCTTTTAATTAGTTTATTAGTTGGGTATTTATTGTGTAAAAATCATCCTTTGAAATGAAATGTTTATGTTTTCCATCGAATGTGAAAGTTTGCCATTTTTTTTTTTTTTTTTTTTCTAGAGTTCTGAAATTTAAAATTCAAATTTTATCAATTTTACAGCAAAAACAACTTAATCTAACACATGCACACAATAACTAATACATATCTATACCCAAATATGGGGATTAAAATTGGGAAATAATTTTCCTCTATTTTTAATCATTTTTTACAAAAAATCCAATGGGCGATTAACATAGGAAATCTTTTTCTTGGCTCCACAGACGGTCAGTGACGTCATCACTTCAACAGAAAATTTAAAAACGTGGTATATAAAATGTTTTTTCTTTTTAATCTTATAATTATTCTTATCTTAATCCTCAATGTTTCCCACATTTATTAACTTGAATTTACTACTAAAATTTTAACATACTCAAAAACTTCTCATCACTTCGTTAAAATATATTAATCTTTTCCAAAATCTTTTTCTACTTAAAATGATACCTGTATTTACTTTAAATGTCCAATATTTCATAAGATATCCTATTTTAAAGTTTTAAAATATTTATCAAATTCACTTATTTTTCTGGCTTAGCCTTTAGCCATAAAAATGTTTTCCTTTTTATAACTACAGCTGTTGCCATCTTTAAAATATTTAAAATGATGAGGTCATTTTATAGTAAAATTATCCATTATAGCATATATTATATTTCACTCCTCCATAAAAATTGATTTTAAAATTGTCTGCTTCTTTTATACTTTTATTTTAATAGAATTTTAATAAAAATTAAATTACATATTAGTAATTTTAGAATTTTAATCCAAAATAGCTTTAGACATATTATATTTCTCCCATCCATAAAAATTGATTTTTAAAATCATCTGCTTCTTTTATACTTTAATTTTAATAGAATTTAATTTATGTATTAGTTCTTTTAGCATTTTCCTCCTAAGAAGCATTCGAAATAATATATTTCACTACTCCATTAAAATTTATAAGATCCTACAATAAAATTAATTTGTGCTTAATATCAACTATACGGAAATTTTTATCAAATGCTTCCAAATTTTGATCTAAGGTTCTCAATCCCGTGGGTTTTTACATCAGCTACAACATTTTCGTCTTTATTCGTAAATAATAATTTGACTGTATTGAATAGTTTACTGCAATATAATTCAACGTATAACTTAGCCACAGCAACGTGTGGCCGGGTCTGCTAGTAAAATACTAAAATTATTCTAATGATTAACATTCTATCATTTTACAGATTTAAATTAAACGTTTTAGTATTTTCTGAATATGTATAATGGCTACAAAAAAGCTTACACAGGATTCACTAAAGATATGGAAAAACTTTCAAAAATTTATTGTAAACAAAATATTAGCAGTAAAAAGTAAAAAAGTATATGATTTCAAAGAGTGAGGTCGTAGTTTTTGTACATATCATTCACTTTACAAAAACATTATCTGACCATGACATCTGACATATGTCGATGTGATAATGGGGAATTTGCACACATGGGGGATTTGAACAGAATCCTATTTTTCTGGTAGTTTTAGGATCATAAATTTCAAAAAGTTTATTAAAAATGCAAAAAAAGTTCTCATTAATTAAAAAAATAACTTTAAAATTAACCAAAAATCACGTGACTTCAAAACGCTGCCTGACGTCATACTTTATGATGCTTCAATATTTACATTTTGTTAGCCTAGTTAGCAAGCAGCAATTCGTTTTAGCTTACGTAATTATTAATCATTTATGTGATTTCTGAGCATTTCTTTTTCATCTTACAATTATTTAATATCATTATCACCATTTTCCATTATCATTATTTTTAATTGTTTTCTTTTCATGGAGGTTGTCGAATGTTTTCTTTTAATAGGATCCTGTAGAACGCTAAAGAATGGCTTTTAAGAAGAATTAGCCGTTGTATTAGTGCAGAGTGGTAAAATACAATATTTATACTACAATTTTTTAGTATTCGACATAAAATACAAAACCTATTTCCCTGATTCAAGAAGCAAAGCATGAAATCAAATGTAAACAACGATTACTTCCGTTTGTTGTTTGTTGGCATAAAGAGTGACGTCATGATGCATTATACTGAGCTTTCTCGATAGAGTAAATAGTGCGATGATAAAACTGTTATAAATCCGTAATTAGATTTCAAATAAAGAAAATGTATGTATTTATTTTCTTACCTTTTCATTTTCTATCATTTAAGAATGAAATCAGAAAACATGCAAATTCTCTATTGAACTCTTGCCATAACCCCTTATTTAAATTATAACTTCACATCTCTTTACATAACCCCACAGGAAAAGTCATAAGATTCGATACCAGGGGTCTAAGAGGTCATTATCGCACACATTGATTTGTTGCCCTACAATAACCAATCTAATGATTAGGGAGCTGGCATATCCCAATCTAATGATTGGGATATGCCGTAACAGAAAGGTAGAAATGTGGAGAGGCCTTGCCTAACTGAAAGTCAGTTATCAGAGTCCATCACCAACATTACAATAAATATTTAAAAGTGTTTCTATATTTTTATAAACCATGTATATGGTATATCTTCTTTTTTACAACTCCACACCATATCTCTAGAAACACAAAAAAGAGATTCAAAGAAAAATCACTACGTCAATGTTTGATAAAACAAAAATATGCAAAGGCTTACTAAATTTACCACAGAATCTCAAAAGAGCATTATTTTATAAAGTGGCATGCTGTTATTTAGCATTTAAAGAAAATCTAGACACTGTTATAAATATACAAACGGCAAATATTTTTTAAAATGCAAACTTCAAATACCAAAGAAAACTAAGCAAAATGGTACCTTCATCTTTATCTTTTTCTTTAGGTGATGGATAATCATCAAATTCTTTGTTCTTATATTCTCCTCCTGAAGAAAGTTCTTCAGAAATACTCCTAGCTATAAATACAATTAAATTATCTTGAAATCTTGAAAAGCAAAAAATAAAATTTATTTAATTTGATTAAGTAACTTTACTTCATTTTGTAAAAAAAAAAAATAAATAAATAATAATAATAATCATAATTAAATATATAAATAAATAATTAAATAAATAAATAAAATTACATGGAAAGTATTTAAATAAAAAATAAAATATTAATTCAAGAAAGAAAACATTAATAAAGCTACTAAAAGATTTTGGAGTGTTTATAACAAATGAATAGAAAAGAAAACACTAATCTAGTATTAAGTGAAACTAACTGTTTACTAAAATGAAACTTTTAAATTTTTGAGAGAAGGAATAAACATATTAATTTCAAAGATATTAAGGCACTAAGAAACAAATTTAAAAAAAAAAAGGCCGCACTTGGATATTTTAATTATTTTTTTTTTCAAAAAACACCAGTTTTATCATTTAAAAATCTAAGGATGAAACAGACAATGATTTTGCCACACATTGAATTTCCGGATATCTAATGCCTACTGGATACAGATATCCAGCAAAATTACTATCCATTTCATCCTTATTTTTAAATGATTAATTAAATTGCCTGTTTTTGAAAGGAAAAATAAAATTATCAAAGTGTAGCTTTCTTTTTGTCCCTTATTGTGTAATCAAATATATGAAAATAGAGTGTGGGTAGACACATGTAGCATTAGTAGAGCATACTTTCTTTTTCGTTTTCTTTCTTTCTTTTTTTTTTTTTTTTTTTCTATATAATAAAAAAAAATTATTAAAATTTTTGAGTATGTAAATAAGCAACATTTAATCAATATTTTATAATTTTTATTAAAAAAAGTTGGTAGTTCCTGGTTTATGAAGACATTTCACAATAGCGGTAAACATGATGAGGATTTCTCAAACACTAATGCATTGGATCTTATTGAATTTTTGCACACTTTTTTTAAATAGAATAGACTAGTGCATGAATGATTTTTTTTTTTTTTTTTTTTAAATTACAACTAATTTTACTTTTTACAAGACTATACAGTAGGATAAAATGTACCAATTTTTTTTTTTTTTTTTTTTTTTTTCTATACAATTCCATCAAAAATTCAAATTTATTTATTTTTTTTTTTTTTCTTTTTCAATTCTTTGTTTAAGCACTAGTCAATTCTAATTTGAAGAAGTGTTAAAAATTTCAATACAATCGTTGCATTATTTCTGAGAAATCATGTCCACCACTTTTCTAAAGAGTCTTACCGTCTGAATTTTCCAAAATTTTTAACGAAAATTTTATAAATTATTGCTTGAATGTTGCTTTTTTATATGCTCAAATTTTTTAATAAAAAATATTTATTACATTTGAAATAATAATAATAAAAGAGAAAGAGAGAAAATATGCTTCTTTTAGCCTTTAAAATCCATGTAATCCTTTAACCCTTTAATGTTTACTACTTAAATTATTTAAAAAATTACTAAACTAATTTTAAAAATGGCTTTTAGACATGTAGCTGATCATAAATATTTAAAAAATAAAAAATTAGCATTGTTCCTTTTCGAGAATTTTTGGTTTGAAACATCTATAAGTTAACCTTATTAAATTCAAATAATATTTAATTTAATACATAAAACACTTTGTAAGTAAACATTATCGACTATGAAAACTTGTAAAAGTTGTTTCAGGTGAAAATAATAGTCAAGCTCTTCATTAAATGATAAAAACTAGACATGAGTGCATCATCAAACCAGTAATTCACATCCGCACACACTAAGAAACGTCAAGTGACTTATGCATTTAGCTTCCTTTGAAGCATTATTTGTTAAATTTTGGAACATTGCTGTTATCTACAGAACAGAAAAGGGACAAAAGTTTAAAACCTGATTAAAACAAGGGAGAAATAATAAAAAATCTGCTGCATGTTAAATTATGTCAAATGTTTGGTTTTGCTGCAAAACCAATGATCATTAAAGGGTTAATACTTTTGTATCAGAGTCCTGTCATCTGCATAAATTTGCTCATAGTTTACCAGGAAGTCTATTTAAAAATAATTAAAGTTGAAAATGACCCTTTCACAATAGCACATAGTCTTTTTAAAAATTTTATTTAACTTGGTTGCTTTATCAGGATCAAATCTTGCATTAAATTTTAAACTCACTTTCATCGAAACAATTTTGTTCAAAGTTTGCAAGAGAGTTCATAGTTGATGACAATAAAATATGCAAACATTTTCAAGGATCTGACTCATCAGGGGCAGGTTTCATGGACAACAAACTGACTGTGTCAAATCTTATTCATTTTTAATGTACTACTACTGAATACAAATTTTAGACTTGATGTCATAGCTGATAACAGAATATGCAAGCATTTTTAGGGATGTTTCACCAGGGAAAGATTCCAGAGGCAAAAATTTGTCTGCCTAAGGCATATCTATACCTTGCAATTCCTTTTTAATTCCCCCACTGTCAAAGTTGATACACAAGTCCTTAGATAATAACAATAGTTGACAATAATAGACACCACTATTTTTAGGAATTGATTTAATAAATGGCAGCTTCCAAGAGAAAAATTTAGCAATTCATTTTTAATGCACTTCTGCCAAACTGATTTTACTAAAATTTTAGACATGAGCAGAATTTTTAATGTCAATATACAGCACCATTATCAAAAACAAAATCTTATTGGTGATCCAAAACGTGTTGAATGATCCCTACTGTCAAGGAACATTATAACAAAAAAAAAAAAATGTATATGACGAATACAAACAATACACACAGAAAACACACCTAAAATTTAAAATGGAACCTGTATTTATTATAATATAGTAAGAAGAAAAAGGGAAATAAACTTAAATGTAAAATCAACTTGGACAATTAATTCTTTCAAAATAATATAATGTATCCTTACTTACTGTTATTAAAAGTATGGTAAAAAAATTTCTAGATTATATTGAATTCTGCAATTATTTTTAGGTTATAGCAAATTTTAATGTAATTTTCTTAATATATGAAAAATTTTAGAAGTAGGATAGAACATACTTCTCAATTAAGGCAGTTTTTAAAAATTTGTATACATATTACATATGTGCGTTAGATAAAATATATATCTGCTTGCAAAAGCATATAATATATTATTTTCTGGCATATTAATTCAACATGCAATGCAACATACATTTAGATACACTCATATATACACACACAATGAAATCTTATCTGCAAAGTCCAAATTGATCTGCAGCACTTGCTGCTTGGTTTCTGCTACTGGGAGTTCAAAGTCAATTGGCAATATAATACCAAAGTATTTTTAGAGTTCTATCTCATTAGTGCAGTTCCAAGGGAAAATTAGTTTGCCTGTGTCAAATCCTGCAATTACTTTTTTAATTGGATACAGCTGAATTGGAGATTTCTACACGTTTTGGAATGAAAGAACTTTATTTTATTTATGTGGCATTATTTCTCTTTAGTTGTACGATCTTCCACTAGGTTGACTGAGTATGGAGATTAATTACTCAAAAAAGATTATGACAATTTATTAACTGGTATCAAAATTTCTCCTGGATCTCTCATGTACCAATAGAAATTCCCCATTAAACATAAAATACTGAGAATGGCAATTAGCTTGTAACTTTAATTCATATTTGGTGTCAAACAGACTTAACCAACTTATCAAGAAAACTTAACTCTGAAGACTATGTTACTACTCAAAAGATTACGTTTCTATTAAAGTTATTGGAAAAGAAATTCAATTTTAAATTAAAATGTAAATTAAGATATTTCATTACTTTTCATAAGTATTTATTTATTGGTTTACTAGTTATTCTGATTGCCCTTTACTGTCAAGTACAATCTATTAAATTATTAACAGATATCCAGGGATACCATCTTAAGTAATATTTTTTACTTAGTAACTTAAATGGTTTTCGTTAAATCTTAATAATAATAATAATAATAATAAAGACAAAGAAAGGAGGATGAGTACATAAGCTACATGTGCACACACATTTAAATATACATAAGAAAAATACGCATAAGAAAAAAATAAAAATAGCAAGCTCACAATAATAAATTAAGCAGCTAAAAATAATTTCAAAGACATCTATAAAATCTTGGCTTCTAAATATATTTTTTAATGCAAAAGAATATCTGAACTTCTCAAAACTAAAAGAACATTTATTTTACATAAATTTGAATTTTAAACAAATTACTCTTTAATAAATAGCATTTCTGTTTAATATTATTATTTTACAAAATAAAACACAAAAATATAACTGATAAGTAAGCAACTTACATATACAATGCATTCTTGAGTCCCTTTTCTTGAATTCAACTCCAATAATTGTCTCCAGTGGAACATCTGTTCGAGGAATACTAACAGAACTTGGTGGTAGCATTATGCTTTCAAGGCAGCCGAAGTTGCACTCAATAGGCAAGTTTTTGTAACATGTAGCATGTGCCTTCATAAAGAAAGTAATCAAGAAATTAATTTGCTCCAATACATCTTTACAGTATATGATTTCTATGACTGATATACATATATTTAAGACAAATTTGACTAAGCTTTTTTCTAATAATGCTAGCATATTGTTAAGGGGAGACTTCACTTAAACCTAATTTGATTGGCAGTCTCATGTTATTAAATGGAGAGATTAGTTTTTTAAATAACTTATTACCTAATGTATCCCCCCCCCCCCTGTTTTTACATTTGGAAAATACACAACCATTAACATGTTTCTTGTTTTCCAAAAATTGATTTTTTATATTTCATTTTGAAGCTAAAAATTGACAAAAATGATCATAGTTTGATTTTTCACATATTACAGCTTTAAAACAAAATGTTAAAATTTTAATGGTTGTCAATTTTCTAAATGTGAAAACGGAATTAAAAAAAGTACATTAAGTAATTAACAATTTAGAAAACAAATTTCTCCATATAATAACAGGGAAATAGACTGCTGGTCGAATTAGGTGAAGTATTCCTTTAATAACAAACAACTAGTATCCTGTGGCCATCACAAAACTCTCTTCTATAATATCAGCAGAGCCTGATTAAGGGGGAAGCACACATTATCTCCGCTCTCACCGGAATATTTTTACAATTATTTTTTACTTCATGTCATAGAAATTCCACGCTTTGACGAGGAAATATTTTTTTATGAAAAATGAACGGTGTGAAACAATCCAATTTACTCACTGTTATTAGACACCAGAATTCTTTTAAAATAATTTTTAATGAGAATTTTGTGTTTATTATAGGAGGAAAGTATTTGTTAAACAATAACGGTGTAAGTATAAATAATGTGTGCTTCCCCCTTAATCAGGCTCTGAATATCAGTTTACATGACAGTGCTACCTACCAGTATCATGCCCAAATATTTAATCATAATAGATTCTGACAAAGATTTTACATATGCAGTTTAGTGTAATTTTAATCAATAGAGGCTGAGATATAGCCACCTAAAAACTGCAGAAAGTGAACAATAGCAGTGTCACCTATCATTTGATATACACCCAAATTGAATCAGCATAATTTTTTATTTTATCTACTTCACATACTAAGTTTGGTGCATTTATATATCATAGAAGCTGAAAGACTGCTAATGGGAGATTGTGAATAGGGTTATATTGATGTACAGAAGTGCCACCTGTTGACTAATGTGAATCCAAATTGCATCAAATCAAAACAATCTTTCATCATATATATCATTTTGTGTATTAACATGTTGAGCGCCATGCAAGTTCTTAAGGAAATCCACGTCAGGCCGTGCGAGCTGCTTAAGCGTGTTATGTTTACTGTGTGTCAATAAAATCCATTAAAATTCGTAAATGATGATATAATCCTGTAATAAATAAAAATTAAGTAATTTTTAAATAAATTTTCAGTAATTACTTAAAACAATGTTGTGGTGCCTGCTTTTTCGCACCTGGTTCTTTTCTTTCGGTAAATTCATTTCGAGACACATCAAGACACTGATCACACTTGGTTTACTTTTAAACGTATATTTACTTACGGCACAAACATAAAAAACATAACGAATACAGAAATTAACATCAAGTAAAGTATTTTCTAAAAAACATGTAGAATGGAACGTTAGTCCATCTTGATTCACATACGCACACACACTGTTGCCACACTTTCGTACCAAACTTTTTAGTTCTTGTTTTTTAATACTCTCGAAATCAGAGGTGCGGCGTTCACACCTTCCCTCCAGTTTCACTTGAGGGACAATGGCCTTCACAGTGAAACTACTAACCAAAATTTGTGGATAATTTATTATATAACTGTTCATGAAAGTCTAATTGTCCTTTTAAATTCTTAATTATTGTTTCACCTTTAAATAAATGTTCATGAAAGTTTAATTGTCCTTTTAAATTCTTAATTATTGTCTCATCTTTGACCTAATATGCGATGTTCCATCAAGAGCAATAACATTTATATTTCACTTAATATTTAAATATTTTCTATGGTATAAAATAAGTAACATTTAAACACATAATAGAAACAAAATATATATATAATATATATGAATAAACATTTATCCTGACATGGATTTTCTTATGCACTTTAAATAATCTTAATGAATTAATATACTTGAATATAAGAGACAAAATAAACACACACATATATATATATGTAATAACAAATACAATATTAAACTAACTTATGACTTTATTCATGAATGCGTGATAAAGCATCTGCAATAGTATTACTGCTTCCTGGCTTATGAGCAATAGTCACTTGATAGCGAGATAGAGCCAATGCCCATCTTTGTAATCTGGCGTTCTTAGGAACTGTTTCTGTCAAATATTTTAAAGGGTTATGGTCCGTGTGTAAGATAATAGTGGCTCCATAAGTCCACATTTCGAATTTACCTAATGCCCATATTACAGCATAAGCTTCCCTTTCAATAGTGCTCCACTTTGATTGAGCAGGGGTCAGTTTTTGGCTTGCAAAAGTTATTGGTTTCAGTTTATTCTGCTCATCTCTCTGCATTAGACAGGCTCCAATTCCGGTCACTGAAGCATCAGTATCGATTTCAAAAGGTTTCGACATATCAGGTGTATACAGAGAGGTTATAGAGCACAAACAATTCTTTAACGAATTAAATGCGCTTTCGGCTTCTTCTGACCATGGAAGGTCGTTTGGCACAGTTTTTCGAGTTAAGTCCGTTAAAGGTTTTGCTATATTGGCATACCGAGGCACATAGTCTCTGTAATAGTTAAATAATCCTAGGAGTGACTTCAAGGTTTTCTTAGTTTTAGGGGCTTTCAAATCTTTAATAACTGATATCTTGTCCGGATCTGGGCCGTGCTCTCCTGAGCCTACGACATGTCCTAAATATTTTACTTTCGACATCGCAAACGAGCATTTCTTTAAATTTGCCGAAAAATTCAATTTTTTCAGAGTTTCTAAAATGGATTTAATATGATTAAGATGATCTTCCCAGTTTGAAGAAAATATGATAATATCATCAAGAAAACTTTCGGCGTAGTCACTATGAGGTCGCAATACTTGATTCATTATTCTTTGGAATGTTGCTGGTGCTCCGGATAACCCAAATGGCATCACCTTCCACTGATACTGACCCTTTGGAGATACAAAACTGGTTAATTCTCGGCTTTGCTCTGCTAAGGGTATTTCCCAATATCCCTTAAGGATATCTAAAGTTGTCAAGTAACGAGCTCCACCAGCTTTAAATCTAAGATTTTCTGAATTCTGCATAGGAAAAGGTGGAATTTTACTAACTGAGTTCAGCTCTCTGTAGTCCACGCAAAGTCGGACAGTTCCATCTTTCTTGGCTACACATACCAATGGATATGCTATTTCTGCTGAAGAGGGTTCTATCAGGTCTTTTTCCAATAATTCTGCTATCTGTTTTTCTATATTAGATCTTAATGTTTCTGGAACTTTATAAAGATGAGGTTGTTTCCTCTCTACTCCAGACTTTAACTGGATAACATGTGGAGGAACTTTGGCTTTCTTTAATTCCCCATCAAATATTGTTAGATATTCTTTAATCAGATTCAACAGCTGTTTATATTGCTTTGCTGATATCGAATTTGATTTTATATCAGCTTTTAGTTCTTCATCTGTTACTTGCCGTGATTCTACGGGCGCATGTTGTATATCTCCAAACTCTTCATCTGTTTCGTAAATAATTCCTACAGCTCTGACAGGTTGAATATATTTACGCAATTTATTTTGATGAAGATGTCGAACACTTCCATCAGGTAGTTTGACATAAAAAGAATGTGGAGACTTCTTTTCTACTATTTCTCCTGGTCCTTCCCATTTTGAACAAAGACGATTTGTTGAATCAGGGATTAACACTACAACTTCATCCCCAACAGAAAATTCGGTATCTTTTGACCGTAAATTATGATAATGTACATATTTCTGCTGCTGTTCTTGAGCTATGCTATTCGCATACTGTGCCGCGTCTTCTAAACGTTTCCGGAGATTCAACAGGTAGTCAGCTACCGATTCTCCAATCCCTTGAGGAAGTACGACTTCATCCTCCCAACTTGATTTGAGGATGGCTAGAGGTCCTACAGGTGGTCGCCCATGAACTAGTAGGAATGGGGCAACACCCGTTGTAGCGTTAGGCACTTCTCTGTATGCCCATAACAAGAATGGCAACTGTTTATCCCAGCCTCGACCTTGTGAATTAATTGCATGATGTAGCATGGATTTCATAGTTCCTATCCATCTTTCAACCAAACCATTCGATTGTGGATAACCTGGAGTGGAAAATTTAGGAACACATCCTAATCGTTTTAAAAATTCTTTTGTCAGCTGTGCGGCAAAATTTCTTCCGTTATCCATTGCAATTACTCGAGGAATTCCAGTTCGTACAAATATTTCTATAAATGCATCACAGGCTGCCTTTGCTGTTAAAGACTTCAGAGGTATTGCTTCCGGCCAACGACTATGCTGGTCCATAACGCACAGTACATACTGATGGCCACGTGATGACTTTGGCTCTATTGGGCCTAAAATATCGGCATTAACCACTTGAAATGGGAGTTCTGGCCTTTCAACAGACTCGATAGGTGTTCTATCGTTTACTTTTCCTTTCCTGCGCATTTGACAATCATGACAAGAAGCACATAATTGTTTGACTTCTTTTGGCATTCCTTCCCACCAGAAAGACATTGCAATTCTGTCTCTGGTCTTCTTAGCTGCCAGATGTCCACCAGTAGGAGTTTCATGAGCTAATTTCAAAATGTCCTTTCTTCTGCTTGCCGGTACGACCAATTGAATATATTTCTGTCCGCCTACTTTACCCATATGATATAATAAACCTCTTTCAATCCAGTAACCATTTTTATATTGTCTAGCTTCTTCGAAGCACTTTTCCAATGTAGGACAGGCTAACTGTTCATCCCTAAACACTTGTGCTTGTGGAACAGGGATATTTTCATTTCTTTCATCCTTACTATCGGTTTCGGTCAATGTCTGTTTAACTACTGAGTTATTAAAGACTTTGGTTTCTGGATGATGCGACTCGCTGTTGTTCAGCTTTGCCTTTCGAATAGTCTCGTGACTTTCTCCCTCCATACAGAACATACACTTCTCATTATCTTCTGTGAGTGGGGTACTAATTGCCTCATCCCCAAAATAATTGTCGTTTGAATTATTCTCAGGTACACTGAACAAGGATTGTTCACAGACTTCATTTATTGTGATTACTTCAACCTCTTCTTCTGAAGAATAGTTTCCGGGAGACCTTCCCTCCACTTTGAACAAGGACGGTTCATTGTTTTCTTCCACTGGGGTGATATTAACCTCAACCCCTGAATTTCCAGGATTTCTTCCTTTCACATGGAACAAGGATTGTTCATCGACTTCTTTCTTCGGGATATTCACTTTATCCCCTAAAGAAATGTTTTCGGGAGACCTTCCCTCCACACTGAACAAGGATTGTTCATCGACTTCTTTCTTCGGGATATTCATTTTATCCCCTAAAGAAATGTTTTCGGGAGACCTTCCCTCCACACTGAACAAGGATTGTTCATTAGCTTCTTTTACTGAAGTGATTCCTGTATCATCTCCCAAATAAGAACGCTTTTGTTCCTTCAACCATTCATATACCCTGGGAGTGATTAAAGCTTCCTCATGCAGCCCTTCTACTACTGCAGCATGCACTTGAACATATGGAATGATTTCTTCATCTGTATGAAGACTTAGCGGAACTGACACAAGTTGTGCTTCCACTGGATTACCTATAGCAGGTCTCAAAAGAATTTTCCCACTTGACTGTAAGTGTTCCTCAGGTACAACTGATTTTCGTAGTACGGTGATTTCTGCACCACTGTCCACGATGCCTTGAAATTTTTGACCTCCGATTCCTAAATCCACTTTCAGAAGCTCGCCATCTTTCTCGTTGACTGGAAATTCCCACTCGAAACAAGCGGTATTTAGATTAACACTGACCTTATTAAGGCCCTTACTTTCTTGACTCTTTTTGTTTGTTTTCACGTAAGATGTACTTGCTGAATTCAATTTGGGGCAGGATTTTTTCATATGGCCTTCCTTTCCACACAAATAGCAGGAGAATTTCGGACGAATGTCTCTTTGTTCTTGCTGTGGCTTAGTAAAAACCCTTTTCTCATCTCTATTGTTATTTCTGAAATTCGCCCCTTTGGATGGAAGATTCCAATTTTCTTTATGCGAAATTTCTCTCGGTTTTTTATTGAAAGTCATTTTGACATTTTCATAATCATCTAATTTACTGGAAATAATATCAGATGACTTAAACAATGACCATTCATCGATGAAATGTTCTTTAATTTCTGGAGGTACTTTCCTTTTAATTTGATCTGTAATAATCAAATCATATAATTCTTCAAATGTGTTAACTTCTAATCCCCGAATCCATTCAGTAAAATAGTTTTTCAACTCGTAAGCAAAATCTCTCCATGTGATATCAGCTTTTTTAGTATGCTTAATGAAAAGTTGTCGAAATCTTTCAGGAGTAAGTTTATATCTCTTTAACAATAACTCTTTTACTTTTCCGTAATCATTCGTGATTTCTTCGTCTTCCCGAGCTATAACTTCCGCGATTTCGTATGGCAGTAGCCCAATGAGATGAGAAACCCAATCATCTCTTTTAATTTCGGCACGTTTTGCCTGCCGCTCAAAAAGAACTAAATACAGGCTAATTTCGCATGTTTTAGGATCAAATTTTTGTAAGATGTTATGTAATTTTACGCGCGTTTTCTCAGAAGTTTCATTTGTAATTCCTTTCTTCTCAAGTTCTATTCTTGCATTTTCCAAACGCATTTTTTCCAATTCTATTTCTTCTCTGCTTATGCGTTCCTCCATCTCTCGTTTCCTCTTACGTTCCTCTATTTCTTCCCTTCTTATGCGCTCCTCCATCTCTTCTTTCCTCTTCCGTGCTTCAAGTACGTTCGCTAATGTTTCTTTAACAAATTCTTCATCGTAATTCTTTGAAGCCAAAATAGCATCTCTTAACTCATATAACTTTAAATGTTGAGTTCCTTCCACTCCAAGCTCCGTAGCAACTTCTTGCAAATCTTTTTTATTCCCTTTACCCAAAAATGCCATCTTCGGATGGATGAAATCAAATCAAATTCAAATTTTCCTTAAGAACGCCAGATTTGACATCTTATTTTTTTATCTTAAACAACATTTTCCCCCAAATTAAATAAAATAATCATTAAGTCGGAATGCATACATAAAAGGAGAAAAAAAAAAAAAAATATGTATCGAAATAACAAAAATAAAAAAAAAATGTTTACACAATCAACTCTTTCATTAAATAAATCAGAATATACTTTATTACATAACCAGCTTTCAAT
Source organism: Salticus scenicus (assembly GCA_963930645.1). NCBI lineage: Eukaryota > Metazoa > Arthropoda > Arachnida > Araneae > Salticidae > Salticus > Salticus scenicus. The sequence continues at coordinate 168,657,008 of OZ005659.1, forward strand.
AAATTAGAAATAATGTTGCCATAGCAACACAATCAACTCTTTCATTAAATAAATCAGAATATACTTTATTGCATAACCAGCTTTCAATAAATTAGAAATAATGTTGCCATAGCAACCTTTAATCAAACTTACTTTTAAACAGAAAAAACAAACAATTTCCGATTCATTCCTCAAAGAAAAAAAATAAACAAAACCGGACATTCACAAGAATAATTCACTAGTTTTTTTTTTTTTACTGAGATATTTCATTAATATTCCAATAATAATAAAGATAAATAAATATAAATAATTATCAAGGTCTAACAAATACACAATCATTCAATAAAACAGAACAAATAAATCAAAACAGAACTCTCTCTTTTTTTTTTTTTTTTTTAATCTGCTTTAATGAAATCTTATTTATTCTAAATCACGTGATGAATAAAAAGAACACACAGAAATTAACAACAATGATCTTGCATAGCATAAAAATATATTCTTTTCAACATTCTTTTTACCATTTTCCGGCTTTTTAAATACAAATAAACAAATGTATTTCTATTTTTCATTTTTCAAACACTAGAATTATTATTATTTCAACATTACGAAATATTTAATTTTCATTTACATACTCTTTACCTTGTTGGAATACAAAATCGGAACAAAATATCTAAATGCTTAATCCGAATTATTTAATATGAAACTTATACAAAATATGACTCTTGATGGAACATAAAAAAAAAAACATACCCTTTTTTTTTTCCATCACTATCATGACATAATCCATACGAGTACTAGCTATATCACATATGCTTGTCGACTGCGCCAATTGTGGTGCCTGCTTTTTCGCACCTGGTTCTTTTCTTTCGGTAAATTCATTTCGAGACAGATCAAGACACTGATCACACTTGGTTTACTTTTAAACGTATATTTACTTACGGCACAAACATAAAAAACATAACGAATACAGAAATTAACATCAAGTAAAGTATTTTCTAAAAAACATGTAGAATGGAACGTTAGTCCATCTTGATTCACATACGCACACACACTGTTGCCACACTTTCGTACCAAACTTTTTAGTTCTTGTTTTTTAATACTCTCGAAATCAGAGGTGCGGCGTTCACAAATGTAATTTTTTTAGTTTTACATCATATTTTATACTTGTCAGCCACCAATGGCTGACATGGCACTCAACGTGTTAAATGCAAAGTAGATGCTGAGATTTAACCTTTTATTAAATAGGAGAAATTGCAGAATAATAGCACCATCAGTTGGGTGAGACATTCCAAAAGCTAATAAACATCAATTTAAATCAAGGTTAAATTAAATATTAGTTATAAATACAGACCTGCCAACTGCTACGAATAATTCGTAGTTGCTACGAATTTGGGCCGTAAACTACGATGCTACGAAAATCGGCTCAAAATTACGAATTTTTATGTAGCACCAAAACTGCAACATTTTTGCCTATCAATCTTTTGACTTTTTAATCTTTTTCCATCCACTCCATAAATGTCAATTTTCATTTTAAACTTACTTTATTAGATTCTAGAATGTGTAAAGAGATAGAATTGTTAAATATTTCTCATTTGTGTATTTTTTTTGTGTGCCCCCCCCCAAACGATCGGCAAACAAACGCCTTGTGGTGCCTTGGGATAATCTTTTTCCATCCACAGCATAAATGTCAATATGTCAATGCTCTTTTTAAATTTACTTTATTAGATGCTAGAACCTGTAAAGAAGTAGAATTGTTCAATATTTCTCACTGTTTTTTTTTTTTTCCCCTTTCTTTCCTTTTTTTTTTTTTTTTTTTTTAAATCTTCTCCTCCCTCCCCTAACAATCGATGATCAAACGCCTGCAGAAGCCTTTGAATGTGCTTAATATTTATATTTTAACATTTTTTAAATAATTATCCCAGTGCTAAGATTATATTCTTTTGCAATAATTATAATTTATATTTAAAATTATACACGTAATTAAGCACACAACAAAAATATTTATTAATTGGCTAGCAATTTTGCTGAATTTTAATAACTGGTTGAATATAGTGTAAAAAGAGTAATTCTGAATTTAGAATAAAATTATTTTACACCTGATTTCATAAATCGTGTTTGTTTCTTAAACAATACAGTTTTTCATTATATATGAACACTAATGCAAATTATTTTGGTAAAAATAACTTTAAAAATATTTAATATGAGGGGGAGGGGGGAGGGGTAAAAAATATTTAACATAATGTGGCCGGATTGCTGTGGCAAATAAAAGCCGGATGTCTGGCATCCGGCAGTGCATATTATGATATTATCTATGGAAAAATTTTCATCAGGTCTGAAAATAGTACCCCGTGGATTATATGCAAGAAAATACAGAAATATACATTTATTTGTTTAGGATTCGTGTGTTGCATGATAAAAATGAACCAACCAACCATCCAATCCATTTTTAAAATTGATGTGCTACTAATTGTCATTTTCAAATGTTGGCAGGTATGTAAATATTATATAATTATAAATGTTATGCATAAATTATTAAATTTTATTTAAAAAATAAAACAATTATTAATTCAACATCATAATCAGGGTTCGACAAATCCTGAGCACCAGGTCGCTTGGGCAACTAAAAATATATTATTGGTGACCAATTATGGTAGACTGACGAAAACATTTTATGCATTTACAATATTTTGTATCTATATTTTTGTTTTTCCTCTCCTCTTCTCTTCTTGCTACAAAAGATATTTCTTATATATATATTGAACGAATGTTTTTCGGGAAAATTTTACAATTACTTCTGTTTTTGAATGATGTTTTTCCATAAAAGATAAATTTCCATATCAAATTTTTCTTACTACTATTATTCTGATACTTCCCAAGTTAACATTTTGGTGTGAACAAGGTTCAAAAGCAAACTGTATTTGAACCTTTGAACTAAAAGTGAGAAAATGTAAATAGTATGAAGTTCATCAAGTTAAATGGACCCTCTTTAAAGAAATTCAGTCCTGAAAAATCAATAGGCAAATAGTATAGCCAAAACTCAGACACACTTAATATATTTGATGTTCATATATTAAAGGCACAAATTATACTTCATCCAGTGTCTCCCCCCCCCCCCCCCGCTAATATTTTCCTTAGTTTGCATTTTGAACTGAATAGTATGTAAAATAATACATGAATGACTTGCATTACTTTTAAAATAATGAAATATCACCCTTAGACTCTCTATGTTTTGCTGTGAGTATTGTCATAAAAATAATTCGTTATCTCTGGTTCCTAGAATTTTTCCCTGGTTGGTTCTTAAGATATTGGAACTTTTATCAGTTCCTGATAATAACATATTGAAATAGATTACCTAACAATAATAAAGTTTTGAAAAGTAATAGTATCTAAAATATTAATACACAATATAAAATGAATAATAACAAACTTACAGTCATACCACACCACTCGCACCTCATACCCGCAAGGCACTCAGTAGACCAGCAAGTTTTTTTACAATGATGACACTTAGAGTTTCCTGGGAGATTACCTTCTCTCCAGTGATGATACTGAACAACTTTTGCCTATAAAATTCAAAAACAAATTGTGAGACATATGGAAACATTAGGCACAACAACAAAACCTTTTATAGATGTTATTAAACATGTAGAGGGAAGAGATTAAGAAATCTATGATAATAGCATAAATTGCATTTTTTATCTTTTCCCAAACAGAATCAGAGGCAGTGCTAACAGCTTGCCATTCTCCTGAAAAATACTTGAGGGAGTCCATCTCAAAAAATAATACATGAAATGTTCAATAGTTTATTTCTAGTTACTTATAATTTATTGAAATGTAAATCTATCTTTTAAGAAATAAGGTCATGCAATTATGTCAAAAAAGTTGTTATACTTTAACCTTTATTCGAACAATGTGATGAAACACGCCAAGATAATACAGCGGAGACACATTTATTTTTGCAATTTCCACTGTTGACACAACAATAAAGTTAGGTGCTCATAAAAATATTTTTTATTTAAAGAAAATTTCAATTTTTGGTTACCTGTTGGGAGCCCCTTAAGTCTCGAAGCCCTTCTACATAAACTGCAACATGCATAATACATACTACATGCATTAATATTTTGTATTCTTTGGAAATATATTACATAAGCCTAAATCGTTTCAAACAGAAAGATGCTTATTATATATATTTATGTAATACTGTTTGATTTACATTTATTAATTAGTAAATTTAAAACTCTCAATCAGGAGTTGTGAGGTTGCAATTCTAACGTGCTTACAATGAGAGTTACACTGGTTGATTATATTGTTTGATTTTTGCTGTATTAAGAGAAGATATCTGTTAGTATATCTTTAAATAACTACTTAACTTAATAAATGCATTATAATTAAAATTTTTAGGTTTACTTTACCTCCTCAATATGTTTTAACATCTTTTGGATAAAAACATGCTAATGATACAACAAATTACCTTTGGTATATACGATTAGTTGTAAATAATGTGATTCAATAACCCTGTGTAGCGGTGATTGCAATATCACTGTTCCTTCAACAATAATGACTTTTGAATGAAGCAATAGCCTTTTGAGTTTGTCCTTTTAATTTGTTTTGACTTGTTGACTTTAGCTTGTTCTTTCCAGGTATGGCAGCATACAGTATCCAGTATGAAGATGTTTTGTTTGAATGTAGTATAAGCTATATCGAGTATTCTTTGTCTTGTTACCTTATTTTTCACTGTCTACTGCAGGAGATAAATACAATTTTTTTCTATGTTTTTATACTTTTGGTTTTCCATCCAAGTGTTGGACCATTTGGATTATAAAAGTTTCATAATAAACATTAGTTTTTCAACCTGTACTTTTTGTGTTGTTTATGAAGTCTTCAATGCATATACACTCTGCTAAAACTTTTAATTAATGAAGTGATGACAATCTATATAATATTTCTCTAACGTGGAGCAGTTACAATTAAATTTTGTCAAAACTATATGATAGTGATGTAATTAATAAAATACGCAAGGATAAAAAATATTTATAATTGGACAATACTTAAGCACACAGACTCAGCTTAACAATCTAATAAGAAAATACGATGACATTTGTCTGATGACATTATTTTATGAAAAAATGTACTTTTAAAAGTTGCTTCTTCAGAATCTTTGCAAGTTTCCTTTTAAACCTAGCAATACTTTAAAAGTATATACAAAATATGAATGATTATCATAGATTGACTAAAAATCCGCAATCATAAAAAAGTATAATGAAAATAGGAATTAGTTTTTTTTTTTAACAAAAAATTATGCCAAAATAAATAAATCAAAAGTCATCGCCAACATGACGACAAAAAATTAAAAGCCGTCATGGGGGTCCTACACTAAAAATGTACTGTCTATGGAAGTAAGAAAACTGGGTTGTCACCCATGAATTTTATTTTGAAACTTTTCTTTAAATGATTTGATTCTAATAATAATTTGGCTTCTGGTAAATTAAAATTTTAATTACGTGGTGAAATTGGTATAATATTTATGAGTTTCAAATTTTAAAGGTAAATAAGAAAAGAAAAGTGTGAAAATTTTGCACAGGTTTGATATTAATTTATAAATTTTGTGAGCATGAATTCTGCTGTGGGTATCAAAACTTTATTAAGCAAGGTCCCAGTTTAACCACCCATGACATAGACAAACAAATAAAATAAAAATAAAGAAATTTACTTGGTCTCGACTTGGAGCGTATGTAGCACATTCTTTACAATCAGCAACACTGAAATCTTGGCACTCAGCATGAACACAATATTCACAAACTGAAATGAAACAGAAACTATATCAACTTAAGTAATGCAATCAGCACTGACTCTAGATTAATTTAGCAGGGTGCAGTACATTAATTTTAGCGCAGGGTGGGAAAATTGTGTCTTAGGTATATTAGTTTATGCCAAAATTTTTAATTTAATCTGGAGCATCTTTAGCCCTGTCTCTATTTTGCACCACTTCACTTTTAGGGTATTTTTCTGCCAATCTAATAAGAAAAATTTACTCTTTTAATAAAATTGGTATGGAATATAGGCTTGTATTTATATATTTGAATAGGTGCAACAAGATATTGTTATTCAAGAAATTTTATGTGTTCAAGTTATATTTTCAAACATTTTTCTACATTTAAATAAACCACTATTTCTGAAAATTTTTTATAATAATTTTTCATAATTAAAAAATTACTAAATATAAATGTTACTACTGGAAAAGTTTAAAAAAAAAAAACAGGTGATTGACACCTGAATGAAAGTGTATAATCAGTCGGCTGAATAGTTACTATTCAGTTTGAAAAGTATTTGGTATTCGGCCAGTCAAAACTGCTATCACGGCATCATTTAAGATTTTTAATTAATTAATAATTTAATGGTGTGCGCATGAAATTTAATTTGTTTGAAAAAAACCTCTGAATCAAAAGTTTTACAGTTCAAAAAATAAAATTTAAAATTATGCCTGAAAATTTGCAAATTTAATTTATATAATTTAGTGATTTATAATAAATATGTTAAATTTAAATTAAAAACCAAAATAACAAATAGCTTAAAAATGAAATTTAATTTAACTTTGTGATTGGTTACTCATTACATAAATTTTAGAATCAAAATGAACAGTCAGTCTTATTTTCTGATAAAAGATCAATTAAGCTAACTTCTTCAATGATAGACAAATTATCCAATTCTTTATCATCAATATTACCTACTTTGTATAAACTCAACTGTTTTTGTTTTTTATTTGTCTTTTAATTTAATATTGTCTACATACATCAATTTGCCACTTTTTTTCTACCAACACACCTTTTCTTTTTCATTTGAAAACAATGTCATATGTTCACTCTTTAACCCGTGAGTAGTCGCTATAGACAGCGCCACCTATTACAGATTGAGCACTTTTTATTTAACTGCCACCAATAATTTTAAGAAGTGATGTGATCGACATTTCTTCGATTTTATTCGTGTTTTATGTATATCAAATGCCACATCTAAAAATTTTTGGTGGCTATTGAATAAAAAAATCTGGTAACACTGAAGGATGGGCGGCAAATCGACCAACTAGCAACTACTAACGGGTTAAATAGCTGTTGGATAAATTCATTTTTATCTTATACGAATACGTTTTTTTTTAATGTCATCTTTTAAAAATAATATCTTTAATCGAATAATAATAAAAAAATAAAATAAAAAATTAATTTAATGCTCTGTCACTTAATTACTTGGATTATCACTAGATTTCATGTTCAATAATCTAAAAGATTTTATCTTTTAGCCCCAAAAAATTCCTTTTTATTTTAATACCTACAACTAAATAAATTTAATTATTCCTTTAATCAATCCAATTATTTTATTAAAAGCAAAATTTAAAAAAAAAAATTCTAAATTTCCACATAAATTAATACTTATACAGAGCACACATTTCAAAATTGCCTGTTATTATAGCTTCTATAAGAATATTCTCGATTACTCTCTTCGAGGAGAATATTCTCAGTAAGATTATTCTCGAGAATTTTACAACTCTATAGATTCCTACAAATAATGTCTAGATATAAATAAAGTCAGAAAGAAGTTATGATATTACAAAAAGTAGTAACAAGTATAATTTTCTATACATATAAAAATAGTGGAAGAATTTGTTACCTTCACATCTTACAGCACAACTGTCTTCAATTCGCTTACGACAGACGCAACAAAATTTTCTTTTTAAGTGGCCTCTTTCTGACCAACAATGGGGAACAGGTTTCTAAAAGAATTAAGACACATATTTTAACTTTATATCAGTCTTGTGAATAATATTGAAGCAATAAAATTTAAATAAAAGTAACATATATAATCCTTAACTTCATAAATAACAATAAATTTAATACATGTGATTCAACCACAAGAAAAACATTATGACATAAAATGAATAAGTATGACTGTGCAGTAAAATAAAATTATGTTGTTTGTACTACAAAACTTTCTTGTATATGATAATATATAACAGCATTGCTAAATTCATAGAAAACTGGAAGTCAAAAATATTTATGAATCTAATGCTTCTTCTATGAATGTAGAAGAAAGTAAAAAGGAAAGATTAACAATGATATGCCCTGTTTTTTATTAGTAAAATAGAAAAAATTGGATATATCTTTTTCTTTTTTTAGACAGTTTGATTTATTAATCTTCCCTAGATATTTAAGAACTAAATTTTTAAAAAACATTACAAATTTTGAGAACTTTTCAGGATATAGGACTTTCTGGGCAGATCCGCCCTTTCATCAGCAACCATCAGTGTGGTTCGCTTGCTGCTGTCAAAACTGTTTCTTGATTCCTCTGTTGTTGACTGTTGATGGTTGCTGATGAAAGGGTGGATCCGCCGAGAAAGTACTTCAACCTATGATGGTTGCTGATGAAAAGATGGATCTGCCCAGAAAGCACTTCAACCTATATCCTGAGCTTTATAAGGTATAACTTTAATTATAATTAAATATGTTCTAAGTAAAGTTAAATTAAATTTAAGCAATGATAGCTTTGTTACCTTAATTACATGGGATGCTATAGTAGAACATGGAGATACTACAGTTTTGACACATCTGTCATGTACAACAAAATTACAAACTGCAAATAGAGAAAAAGAGAAAAATTAGCACAAAGTACAGTTACAAAAGGAAAATTATTTTGCTGGTTGAAAAGACGAAAAAGGTAAATATTGCCAACTCTAATCCACAACAATTTTTAGTGTATACAATGGGCTGTGGTTAAAAAAAAAAAAAAAAAAAAAAATGTATATATATATATATATATGCCCCTCCCCCTCCTTCAAGATTTTGTGGGAAAAATAGAATTTTTTTTTCATTAACTTAATCAAATTTTCAATGTTAATAGTTCTTTTGGAACCATAAATTACAATGTAACATTTATTACTGCAGTATACACATGTTGTCCAATGAATTAAAAACCTTAGATTAATATCTAATTGGACCTCTTTTTTTATGGATAACAGCCTGTATTCTTGACAGCATAGATTCTACAAGCTACTGGAGTCAATTTACGTCCAGAGAATACTATGCATTGGCTACAGACTTAAAGATCCTGTAAATTGGATGGAAGAGGAGAATGTTGTCAGATGTGCCTATCCAAAACATTTTCTATAGGATAAACATCCGGGATTTGCAGCAGCTAGAATAGCTGTTGGAAGTCAGATTGATGTTCACTGAACCAATCTCCAACTATTCTGGAACGTTGTTAGTTACATTATTGTCTATGATGTATCCACCACTTTCGGAGTAAAAATGTAACATTGCAGGATTCACTTGATCTGCCAATATGTCATGGTATTGCATGGCTTTTTGTTTACCCTAAAACTCAAGTAACACCAGGTATGATGAACGAGTGTAGATTTTTGAAACAAATTCTCTTATATTTTTTTACTCTTTAATTATTATTATAAATACCAGATATGAATATATACAATGAGGTTCAATTTATATAATGTGAATCCATATCTGCTCATTATCAAAACAAATAAAATAAAAGAATGAACTCTAACTCGGATGCGCCAATTGCATCCTACTTCACGGGCCGAAAGCCAAAGCTTCACTAACTGCCAAAACACCTTCTCCCGCTCACAGCGGCATGGAAAGTTGGTTTTTATAATAATATTTTACAATACTAACTTGTTATTTTTTATGCAAGAGTTCAAAAAATTAAATTTATATATATTTAAACAGCATTTGATAATTTTATATTCATATTTAAATTTCGTAAACAAATTATTAATTGCGCCAGATGAAAAATGTACAAAATTAAATTTTACTTCCAAATGAAAAGTTTATTTTTTCACAAAAGTATTGCACATAACAATGTTGTGAATGTGTGTACATATCATGTATATGAGTATATCATGTATATACACATGCATATGTGTAGTGTACAACATACAAAAACTTCAAGAGAAATAAGAAATTGCATGAAAAAGAATGTGAACCATTAAATTTCATTATGCTTAATCACAAAGTTTTAAAAGATATTTATGATGATGAGAGAGAAAAAGATAACATACTTGAAAACAGTGGAGAAGGGATTAAAATTGTTTTAAAAAATATTTATAATCATAAGGGAGAAAAAGATAACATACTTGAAAGCAGTGGGAGAAGGAGTTAAAACTGAAATTATGAAATATCACTTTTGTCTCCATTCTTAGAAAATACATATATATTTGTTAGTTAAATATTGTTAATTTATCTGATTTTATGTCTATTTCTTAATATTTAAATTTATTACATATATACACATAGATATATTAATAAAGAATTGTTTTAAACATATGTAATGAATCAAGATAATTTTTAATTTATTTAGAAAACGCAAATGACTAATAGTGGACAAAAGTCGATGAACTGGTGTTTTGACTGAAACAGTGTTAATCAGGTTTTTCCCAGTATGGAAAAAACCCGAACCACTCTGGTTTCATTTAAGAGCAGCTATATGTACTATCTAACAATATTGATTAGGTAATAGAGAAAATATATATATTACATATTACATTTATTGTATAAACTAACCAATTAACTAATGCTTATAAGCATATAGCTAAAAAGGGACTCTCTGCTGAAGCCTCTCTTAGTTTTATAAAATTGACTCATTTCTTCATAATATATGAAATTATCAAATATATTCCTCTTAATAATCAAATATGCATGTATTCTAAGCATCTATCTTGTGAATTATTATTATTGTGTGTGTATATGAGTGCAGGGAGATAAATTCCCATATTTTCCTAAGCTAGACCAATTTTTATTTTTTTGTTGTTACATCTCTTTCAATGTCTTTTCTTTTCTGGACAAATTACTGTCTTAATAGTAGATTTAATCATTTAATCCTTGATTTTCAGTATGTATAAGGAGTTGGCGTAATACATGTTTTGAATGTGGTCACATTTCTTAATGGTAAATAATTTATTAATAAAAGAGGGCTTTTTTGGTAATTACTGTTTTTTTTTAGAGTGTAATTCTCTTATTCAACCTTCCTACCTCTATAAAATAAATTTAATTTTTCAAAAAGGGTAAATTTTCTGTAAAATCAATTTTTTACTTCAGTGTCCCTTGAGAGCAGTCACCTATTAAACAGTAATCCCTTAACTTGAGATTTTCATTTGGAATATATTAATACAAACAATTAACTTGAAAAACATTTTATATTTAATGAAACTATGTCTCTGGAATATTTAAGCTATTTAAAGTCCTTTTGACATACAAATCACCTTGATTAACCAATTTTAACAATGATTTAGCAATGTAATGATATTTGATGTTTTGATTGAACATTACAATACAAATGAATAAATCTTTAGCTGAATGCTGTCCCAAGTTCCTGTCCAGCTTTCTACTTTTCTTTTTCTTTCTCATATTTTTTAGTCTCAATTGGTACTATTTGACTGAATATACTTGGGAAAAAATGCAATTCATTTTAAAGGAAAATCTGGCTACATGTCTGTTAATGTAAGTTTATAGTACTTGTGAGATTTTTATTATTTTCTCCCAATTTTTAACTGTTAAAACTAAAGTTACTATACAACGATTTCCTACAAATACACTAGAATACTATCAAGTTTATATTTGAAAAACAAACTGAACATGTAACTGATGTTTATAAATGCAAAAGATTGTTAAACACATAGAAACAATGTTTCAATGCAATAACTTGATAATAAATATCGTGTGGGATGCTAGGGATTTTTAATTAATTTAATAAAGCAAATGCATATTGTTTTCATGAGGAAATAATAAAATATAATTATGCCCAGAAATAAAAAAAAATATTAACCTTCGCAAACGTAGCCTTGACCTATTAAGCCCCATAACATATCTGTGCAATGGTGACAATAAGTTGGCTTATGAAACGTCTTTTTCGTAAAATAGTGCCCATTTCCATGTTCAAAATCGGGCAGAGTTTCTGCAGTAGGACTAGTCAATTCAGCCGTTCTGTCAGTAGGATTAGGCCTACTGGCAGCAGCCATATTGTTCCGCCAGCGGAAAAAATTAGAAAACGATTTGACGGCCAGGCTATCAGTAATCTAAAACAAATTATCCATTTTAAAATAAATTTGCCACTTTTCCAAAAAGAGTCGTTTAAACGTGATCATAATGCAGAATGATACATTTTTCATTCACAAGATAAATACATAACAAAAACAAAAATTTCATTGCGACCATCCATTTCAAAACAATTCTCTAGCGACAGAAAATGCAACAACATAAACCGCATGCGTTAAAATACAAACGCAACCGAAACCCGATTCCGAAACTAATATTTCAGCCGGTTCCTGCAATTCGCAACTCCAGCGCTCGAATACGCCCTCTGGTGGACAAAAGCCTAAGTTATTGTGTCGGATGTCTATTTAAAAACCTTTTGATGCATATGCTTTGAGTTATTAAATTAAAAATCATTTTCTATTAAATATTTAAAAATTTGATTCATATTAACCATAAACAATAGTTATTAATAGGCACTTTTTTGCAATTCATGGGGATTTTATTGATTTTGTACTAGCTTCGATTAATTTTCAAGAGTAAAATATGCCGATCAGTGTAGTGTTGTAAACAATGGATACGTATTTTTAAAATCAATTAAATAAAGATAAATAATCGCATATGGTAAAAAAAGCTTTCAGATTTTATTGTTGTTGTTGTTTAACGAGGATGTATTTAATATATACTTATTTGAGCTTTAATAATAATAAAAAAAAATGTTATATGTTGACCTACTCACACCTGTTACAATTCTCGTTGATTTTCATTTTAAATTATTGTGTTTAAAACTTAAAATACTACAAGTTCAATAAAGTTACTGTTTGAATCGGCAGTGTAATCTGTTGCGAAAAATCGTAAGATGTATGTCAGTAATTAATACAGTAAAATATTATGATCCTGTGCAATAGCGTTTGTTTACATATTCACAATGTAAATAAAAACTATGGTACTGGACTAAAAAGTTCAGTCGCCAGATATTTTAGAGCAATATAGAAACATTTTAAACACATACATGAGGTATAACCTTTCTATTTGTTTTTATGTTACATTTTCACATATATGTATAATAAGATAGAAAATGGATTAGACTAGGTTTTTCATTGAAACTCCAAAGTACTCTGAAAATGTGTAAATTGTATTGTTTTACATAGCATGTCATATTTCATTTGCAATTTTTATTGTTTAATTAGTATGTAAGGATAATTATTTTCACTTGCATACATCCTCATTTCAATAAAATTATATTTTTATTTACATTTTTAGCTTATTACACATAAGTCTATTCTTTGAAAAACTTTGTGTAATATTGGTTTCATACTTTTACAATATTTAAGTTACTCTCTTCAAAATAAAATACACGACCCTTCACTTTTTTCAACACCACAAGTGTTCTTTGTGGTGTACAATATAAATGAATTTATAAAATATGGAAATGCAGTTTTTGTTATGAGTTGAAATTATCTAAATAAAGAGTATGTATGCTGATGAGTTAGCATCCAGTTGGAAAAGCTGTAGTAACTTTGTTGATAGCTGTTAAAATGATTGATTATACTTTTCTGTTAGGAATAAAACAATTTCTTTAGGTTTGTTATTCAGCGATCCACAAAAATGATTTAAACATCAAATTCCCTTTTTTTTTTTTTTCCCTTTTTTCTTTTTACAATATTCAGAAAAGAATATTGGTTAAGTGAAAGTGTATTTTGTGAGATTGTAACTCATTTTTAATTTTGATCCTACAATTTATACTATCACTTGATAATCAACAGATTTTTAATAAGAATTTATTAACTCTAAATGTAATGAAAGTAAAAATTCTTTAATAATTTTATATTAGAAGTATTTTCTGTATAATATCTATTGTAATTCATATTAAACTATTAACATTATAGGATGTATGTTATGTATATCATTTATAACAAGTAAAACATGATTCTTTTTAAAGGAGTTCCTAGATTTTTAAAATTTGATGCCATGCACAATGTTTTAAATATTTTCAGGGGTGGCGTCAGAAGGGGGTCCGGGGGGGCACAGGCCCCCCCCGTCGGGGAGTTCGTGCCCCCCCATCGGGTCAGATTTTCAAAATCTGTCGGGGAAAAAATACCCTTTTTTTCCCCTTTGTTCAGCAACAAATTATTTTTTTCCTTTTCATCATTCGGAGTTTGTCTTTCTAGAGAAGTTTTTTTTTTCCCCAGAAAAACTAATGGCATGCAACTGCTTTGTTTTGCTAGCATTGATATACTGTGTATTCCTCTTCTATGTAAGTTGGTGGGAACGACAACAGGAAAGTAAAGAAAGCGGGGAGTATTTATTACAAGGATTGACCCATTCCTTATCTATTTCTTATCTTCTAAAATCACACTAACGATGCTTCTGTGAAGAAGTCGCTTTTTTATTGCCTATTATCCAGCTCTCTTTGAAATGGACAAAAAGCATGTAGGCTACGTATGTTTGCATTTCCCTTTTTATCTGTGAACAGACCACACACACACATAAGTTTTTTTTTTCTTCCCTGGAAATTTTTAAGAATAAGATATCACTTTAAAAAGTACAACGGAAAAAACAATCTTAACCCCCCCCCTTAATAAGAGCAAAAAAGAAAGAAATTTCATTCAAATAGATCGCGAAAATATAATTTGCATATTGATTTAAGTCACATTTCCTTTAATTCTACTAATTCTTATTCAGGATACTGTTTTCAAATATTGTGTGTCTATGTCGGCTGTAGGTGTAGGGCGGATCATACATCCAAAGAAAATATCTAAAAAATAAGATGAAAATGTGTCGCTTTTACTTTAGAACTTAAAGACAGCTTTAACAATGAGAAATGAAATAAGTAAAATAATTGAGACCTTTTAATAAGATTTGTTTTTTGCACTCTATTTCTAAAGAGAAAATTCTTTTAACTATTTGTGAAATTTTATAACGATAATTTGTTTAATATCTTTCAAATTCAAAGCATTAAAATATTTCCATGTAATTAAGAGTCGTTTTAATAATTATATGAAATTAAAATTGTTATATTTATTTTACATCGCTACACTCTGCATCACCAACAAATTAAAAATGTATTTCTCTTTTTAAAATTTACTTTTAATTACTTTTTGCTAGAGAGTCAGGGAACAAAAGGGAAGAAAAAAAAAGGCAACCGGGGAACAATACAACTTTTACCGATTTTTAATGCTTGTTTGTATGAAAATCAAAAATTTCGGAAACAGTAAAGAATGTTCTTGCTCTATTTTATCAATTCAGCCGCTCATGAATGTTTATATTTTATTATTATCTTCAAAAGTCATATTGCAATTTTTCATTCAGCATTTCTTTTTTTCATAAAAAAATATTATCGCCTCTGTGGAAGATCAAAATTGTGATGGCATGTTTCCGGGCCATCCTTAGGGATAGGGTGTGTCTCAGACTGTCGCCAATTCTCTATTGAGCAGTACTAGTGCAATGTTAAAACCCAACCAACTATAAAATATATTAATAATTATGAAATAATTCAGCCAACGATTGAAACATCTGTCGGTTCAATTTATAAATGTTAGAATAGTGAAAAACTACCTCAGAACTTGCAGTGCAGAAAGCAGGTTGCAAAATTTGATGATTTTAGGGCTTCACAGTGCAAGATCAAAGAAATTAGATTTAGAAAGAATAGTAACAATATTTGATAAAACCTATCCCAAAAGCCGAATTCAGTTACAATAATACGTAAATGGATTTTATTTTTTTTAATTTAAAATTTAAATTTAATGTGTATGCAGCAGATTCCCAGAAATCCACACAAATTGGAAAAAATTATGTGTGTTTTGGAATTTTGTGAAAATTAGCATTTATGAAACGAGATTTTGATACTGTAATGCATAAAAAATTAGAAAAAATACAAATAAGTATGCTTTGAAAATAATTAACATAATTAAAAAATTAAAGAAAAAATTAAAAAGAATAAGCAACTTAGTAAAAAATATGCATATAATGAAGTTTAATTTAATTTTTTCTTGAATTAAAAAATTAAAATT
The DNA here is from genome assembly GCA_963930645.1 of Salticus scenicus. Classification (NCBI taxonomy): domain Eukaryota; kingdom Metazoa; phylum Arthropoda; class Arachnida; order Araneae; family Salticidae; genus Salticus; species Salticus scenicus. Next base: position 168,673,032 of record OZ005659.1, read on the forward strand.
TATCTAATAAAATAAGATACAAAATTTACACAACATGTGATACAATATAAGCTTCTATTACAAGTATATTACCTTTTATTACTTTTTTTTTAAATATAGGCAAAAATATTTTTTTATTTTATTTATTTATTGTTATTTATGAGCAATTATTATTTCTTGTTTATAGCATTAATGCATTCAAAATTTATCATAAACAGAAAGTAATCTGCATAAAATTAACTTTCTGTGTTTCGTGAGATTCAATTTCTGATGAATCATTGTTAATATCAGTGCTATCTTGAACTTTTCATATTAAAAATTTTACTGTCGGTTTGATAGTTACATTGGTTACAACATACGGATTTCTGGAAATCTACTGCATTTGTTCATGAAGTATTTAACATCATGAAGATTAAATAACGTAATTTTAATATTGATGTTGTATGATTAGAGAAAATTTTACCTTAAGTGCATATTTAAATCAGCATTTTGTAAATAAGAAATTTGAACATTTAAGAGAAATGTAATATGTATATACTTGGTTACAAATGAAATGTATACCATGTTAAGAAGGAAGTTTTATCTGACATTTGTTGGATGTCTTTGACTCTATTTATTTTTTCACAACTATGCCCATGCTCTAATATACATGATTTACTTTTTTTTTTTTTTTAATATACATATTGCATATATATTATTTTAGGAGGGTAGGGAATAGCTCGATATATCGACGAGATGACACGGCGATTAAGTGAAAAGCTAACTTTATAAAAAAAAATCTACCTTGAATTTAATACTCTAATCTTTCCATAAAATCTCTAATTTTCAGCTGGGAGAACACAAGCTTATAAATTATGAAATGTGAATGTGGCACTGGTGATGAATTTAATTAAATATAATTTTTCTTTAAAAACTCCAATTTTCAACTGAATTTAGGAGTTTTTTACTGTGAAATCATAATCATTATTTTTAATTTTTGACAAAACCAATTAAAAATTTCTTTTACGTTAAAAACAGCACATTTCTATAATATGATAATAATATAACGTGATTTATCATCTAACATGAATTGGAAGTTAAAAGATTGGCAACTTGTAAAATTAATTTAAAATGTCAATGCAAAGTGGCCTGAAAGGGAAAAAAAAAAAATCACATTTTAAATTATTTTAAAAATATCTTAAAACTCAATAATTTTGAAATGAATTAAAAAAAAGTTTGACTGTGAACTCATATTATATTTAACCAATTTTTAACTCTTGCCAAAATCGGTTTACAGTCGGTTTACAAGATTTTTAAAATATTTGTTTTTCAGCTCCAATGCAAAAAAAAAAAAAAAAAAAGGGGGGGGGGGATTTGTAATCTAACATGATTTAAATTCGGAAGATTGCAAGGTCGCATGTCTTAGCCGAATAATATGAAAAAAGGAATACTGCTAGCACGCAAATATTAAAATCTTAATGCAAAGTAACCTGAAAAATTACATTTTAATTAATTAATTAAAAAAAATCTATCAAACAGAATTTTACTAAGAACCATCCCGATCAGGGCCCGACTTAGACTACCTGCAGCCCCGGGGCAAGCCTATTCTGGGGGGCCCCCTTGCAGTGGCATAAGAGGTCTTTAGGTTGCAGAATTTCTGTATTCGCCTGTAGGGGGGCCCCTTCCAGAAGGGAGGCCCAGGGCATTTGCCCCGTATGCCCTGACGTAAGTCAGGGCCTGATCCCGATGAAATCAGCCTTTATTTATTTTATTATTATTATTTTTTTTTTAATAAGGGGAAAATTGCATTAAAGACGGTTTATTCGTTCGGACGTTACAGTGGATCAAACACACAAAGACTTCAAACTTATCATAACCCCCTCCTCTTTCTTATCATAGTCGGTGTTAAAAATAATACGGAAGCACTTAAAAAAAAAAAAAAAAAAAAAAAAAACAGACAAACAAACAAAAAATACCATTGTATATTTGACATAGCGGATAGACACTGACAAGAAGGTGCATGGTGTTAAATATGCCTGTAAAAATGTTTCTACATATAGTGCCCCCCTGTCGGGGAACCGGTGCCCCCCCGTCGGAGAATTTCTGACGCCACCACTGAATATTTTAGACACAATATGCTCTAAAAGATAGATGTTCCAATGTAATAATAATAAAAAAATAAAATAACAAACAACTCTTATAAAAAAATTTAAAAATAAAAGCTCTCAGAAGTTCTTTTTGATCAAAACAATAACACAAAGCTTCCAGGGTTTAAGCTGAGTAAAAATTTTCTTTAGCAAAATAGCTAAAATCAGAAAAAAAAGCTTCAGCAAAATGCTTAAATACCAGAAACAGTAGAAAAAGATGAATATCAGTTTACACATTACTCTAAATGCCTCGATATGTTTGATTTTCATTTGTAAATTAAACTTAAAAGTTTTTAATGAGGTCTAAAGAGTTATACACAGAAGGTGATTTTTTTTTTAAAATGGAAAACAAAAGAGTAATTAATAATTGTACTTACCACTGTAATCAGATCAATTCGAATATGGTACAAGCATATATTTTAACACATTTATTGGCAGACATGATAAATATTAAACTTTTTAGATTATTACTTTATATTGTAAACTTTTTTAAAGCAATGGGAACATCGTAGATACGACTTACATTCTTTTTCTGGAGATATAATTATCACTATAGCATGTAAAACTACATTAAGCTTATACCTTATACTGTATCTGAAAATAAAAACATAACTTACAAAAAAAAAAAAAAAAAAAAAAAAAAGTAATATAAGTGAAATTTGTTTATAACTATTCAAAGCTTTTTGGTTTACAATTTGTAATTTTTTTTCTTTCATATTAGACCACTTTACAAATGCCTCATGTTTATTTACAAATTGATTTCCTGTATGCGATTCTTATGCATAATTCAGCTTTTGATTTTCCTTATATGCTTGAACCAATGGATTTTTCTTGATCAGTGTTGCGATTTTTTTTTTTCCATGAAAGATTCGTTGTAATATTTTCGCCGAAGATTTTTTTTTTTTTTTTTTTTTCAATTTGTGTTTAGTAAGATGCTTTAGCAAAAAAGCGAAAACATGTTATTTCGTTTTCGCATTTTGGATAAGTCTTTTAGCATTTTGCGAAAAATGCTACCATAACAGAAATACGGAAAGCTTCACTCGTCGAACCAGACGAATAACACTGCATCAAAGCTGTGGCGGATTTAGGGGGGGGGGGGGGGGGGCTAGGGGGCTGAAGCCCCCCCCCCCAAAAAAAAAAAACACTGACATTCACAATTGAATATTGCAATTGTAAATTTTTTATTGGTCTAGAATAACACTTTGAAAAATCTTAGCCCCCCCCCCCCCCAAAAGTCAAGTTCTGGATCCGCCACTGCATCAAAGCTGCACTTGTATCTACATTTGCACATGATGAAGAGATGTGCTATTATTTCGGCTCAAATCAATTGCCGTGAGATTTTATTTTTTTCTTTCTTTGTCTTCTTTTTTTTACTTATGGTATTTTTATCAAAGACTTATTTATTATTCTAAATTTATAGAGTTCAAAAAATAATCATCTACAAAAAAGAAAATATCTTGCAAAAATTTTAGAAAATCTCTGTGCAAGAATCACTTTTTTGTTAAATTATCATTCTAATTATTTTTAAGCTATGTATTTTTTCAGAGTTAAGTAAGTTTCATAAGTGCAATTGAAAACCTCATTTTATAAAAAAATTAATTGTAAATAAGAAAATAAAAAAAGAAAACGAACACCATTCACAACAGTTCTTTCAATTAGAAATAATAGCACAACCCTTCATCAGACGAAAATGATAGGTACAAGCGTAGCATCAAAGCAGCACTTATAGCTACTTTATAAGTACACTGCAAAAAAATTGTCCTATTTGCTGCCAGAAATTCTCTGTAATTTGAGAAAATATGTGTAATTTACGAAAAAATTATGTTGTCAGAACATAATTTCTGGCAGCAAATAGGACATATTTTTTACAGTGAAAGAAATGATATACTGTTTTTCAGCCCAAAACAATTATTGTGAGAAATGTTTTTTATTTTTTCAACTTACAATATTTTCTTGCAAACTTTTTTTTTTATGTAAACATATAAATATTAAGATATAGTCAACTACAATGAAAAAAAAAACAGTTTTATAAACTTTTTAAAGTCATTGTGTGAGGAGCACTTTTTTTAAAATTGTTAATCCAATTGTTTTTTATAATCTTTTTTTTTTTTTTTTTTTTTTTTTTTTTTTTCAAAGAATATGCAAATTTGATAAGTGCAATTAAAATGCTGATTTTATAGTATTTTGATTGTATTTATTTATTAATAATATGTGCTGCAGGACTAGTGCTCAACAGTAACAAATAATAATGATGAAAAAAAAATAAGCAAACACCATAAATTAAAAAAAAATTACAACGTTTGTTGCAGGTAGAAATAAAAGCAGAATGCTTCACCAGACGAAAAAGCTAGGCACTAGCACATCATGAAAGCAACACTTATATCGATATTTACACTTTACAGCCCTCTTTACTTACTGTCGCCGGAAGCCCGAGTCAATGTTATTCAATGGGGAAATTTTCTTTACAAATAACTTATTAACTAATACATATTTTTTAATTCTGTTTTCACATTCAGAAAATTCCCAACTGGTCAATTGACGGACCCTTTTTAAAAATGTATTTGTTTTTTAGTTTGTAACATTTTATTTTGAAATTGCAAAATGAAAAAAATTCACATATTGAAAATTTGTATTTTGCAGCTTCAAAATAAAGTATAAAAAATTAAAAAAATAATTTTTTAAAAAAGGTTCGTCAATTTAACAGCTGGGAATTTTCAGAAGGTGAAAACAGAATTTAAAAATATGTATTAGTTAATAAGTTATTTGTAAAGAAAAATTTCTCATAGAATAACATTAGCTTTGGCTTCTGGCGGCGGTGAGTGAAGCGGGGGCTCTATTCTCGTCTAGTTGCCTATTAACCACCACTTGTAACCGTTAACGACAGTTTTTAACTACTCTTCTACCCACCGTAATAACCATCTTCCGGGAAAGTGCTATTCTGGTCTGTCGTTGTTATCTTGAGTGGGAAAATAAACGCTCGCGTTTCAGGGTGACATTTTAAACCAATCAGTTGCAAGGGGTCATTCGTAATCCGTTTTGGGAGGGGAATTTTGTGAATAGCGATGATGACAACCTGTTTTCAATGGTGGAAAATATGAAATGTGCCTTTAACTGGGCAAACTAAAACATTATACAGACGCGCCCATTTCTATTGTGATAAACGACGATTTTTAAGCTGAACAACTGCTTCCTAGCTGCCGGTAACTTAACGACTGTAAACAAGCTCGAATGAGAATAGCAAATCGTCGTTGTCTCGCTTCACAACAACCGGTTTCCGCGTAACGACTAGACGAGAATAGAGCCCCGGGTCCTTAATGAAGGGATGTGCTATTACATCGGCCCAAAACAATTCTTGTTTTGGGCTTCTCTTTTTTTATCTTTCTTTTTTTTTTTTTTTTTTTTTTCAATTAATGGTGTAGCAAAAATAAATAAAAATTCTTAGCAGTTCTTTTGGATAAAAATAATAGCACAAAGCTTTACTAGAGAAAAAAGATAGGTATTAGCACAGCATCGAAGCAGCACTTTTCATGAAGGTGTGTGCTATTTTTTTTTTTACTCAAATCAATTGTGAGGTTTTTTCCTTCTTTTTTTTAAATCAGCAATGGTATGTTTTGCAAAATCTTATTTATACAGTTCAAGAAATAGTCATCTACAATGAAGAAAATAGTCTTGTAAAGTTTTAGCACATTGTATAAGAATCACTCTTTCTTAAATTATCATTTTAACAGTGGCGTAGCGTGACATTTGAATCTGGGTATGCTCTGAAGCCAACGATGGCTAAACACTACTCATCAAGGCGATACCATTTCATCAAATTTAAGCTTGGATTTTTCTAGTGCCTTGGTTGTAGGATTGAAGTCTGACTACACTTGGGGTTGGGTCCTAGGCCATTGGGTGGAATACCGTCTGTGGAGGTCTTTCTGAGGGATCTTAGCCTGTATTTACATGAGTTCGGAGAAAACCATGGAAATCTCCGAACGGCTAGGTCGATGAGCGCGACCTTGGATCGAACCCGGCTCTTCCCATCTGCCAACTTTGAGCACAGAACTGCTCGGCCACTGGTGGGCCTCCAATTTCTCGGAATCGTATATAAAATTTTGTCGCTTTAACTTTAAAGCATATATCTAAAGGACTCTTATATTAACTTATTGAAGGCCGCTTCATTGATCGCTGTATTTAAATGAATTTTCAAAGAAATTTAATCACATTTTTTTTTATATACTTTAGAAACAAAAAAAAAATAAATAAATGGAAAATAAAAGAAAGAATTGTGAGAAACGGAAAGAAAAAATCCACTGAAATCACTAAAAACTTGGCTTCAGGTCCTCGCTGCTTTCTACTGTGTCTTCCACAACCGCACTATGTCGGATTGGTGACCCCCACTGCTAGTGGCAGCACCTTAAGTTACCGCTTAAGGCGCTGGTAGTCTTATCTGTTCTCTGATAGTTCTTATACAAGAAATTAATTGTTACATATTTTAATAAAGTTAAAAATTTAATAAGTTTAATTCTTCCTATCATATTACCATTTGATTTCGATAGAAACTATTAAAAATAATGAACATTCCTCTTCAAAAGGAGGTATTACACCTTTACATGAACAATTACCATTGAAAACGCAACTATTATGTGTATTTAAAAAAAAAAAAAAAAAAAAAAAAAAAGGAAGCAGTATTAAAATTTTATTATATGAAAACTATTTGATCGCATTATTTAATGTGAAAGAAGGAAAAATAAATAGAATAGCGATTTTTACTAAGGAATGCAAATGATGAAAAGAAAAACACGCAAATTAAATAAAATTTAAGAAAATAAAGCAGAAAAATTAACGGAACATTCCAAAATAAATAAATAAACAAACAAATTAAATAATTTTAGAAATTCAGATTTGAAAAAAAAAAAAGTAAACAAGGAAAGAAAATAAACCAAAAAAATAAATAAATAATTCTATGCACACCTGCAAGATCAAAGCTAAGCATCTGTCAATTTTTTGTAAATTTGGGATCCAGTGGCCTGAACTTCGAAGCGCATAGAGGCACACATGAAGAAGATATTTTGCTTTATTCATATCTATAATAATAAATGGAAAGGTTTGTCTGTCTGTTCTTTTATACGTTCAGCCCCTATTGAACGCAGAAGTACAAGAATTGACATACGGATGCTCTGGAGCCTTTCCGAGGTCCTCCTTGAAACAGAATTTAAAAATCTTAATTAGTTTCGGAGATATTAATTAAAACATCGACCCATGCCGATTGAAAAATGACAAAAAATGCACGGTTTATTGCTTAAAAAGAAGCATTCTATCAGCAGACGATTTTAACCGTTGTCTGGAATGGAAACAAAACATCTGGAAGTAATTAATGTCACATGATCTTGAACTGGGGTTAAAAATTACAAATTTCAAAGTGCTTCAAATTTTCTTTTTCGCACACAGCACTTAATATACAACCTATTCAGCACAAAACCAACCTGCAGTTAAAATTTCATCAATTTTCATTAATAAACAAAGCAGTTACATTTTAATTGCAAATTAAATTTTATTCTAACACGAAATCTATCTTTCAATAGACGATAGGAGTTTCCATAGCAACAAAATACATTTGAAGGAACTAAAAAATACTATATTTTTGCTGACTGATTCTGAAATGTTGGATATTATGATGTTGCTTTACTAAATTTAGTTTTAATTGTAGAAATGCACAATGTTTACATTGACAATGGAATGATACTCATTTTTATGATGGACATGGGAGGGAAGCAAATTATTAAAGTCACCGCTTTATCTTGTTTATTCACTATGTGGCAAGTGAATATTTTTAGGTGGTTTAGTTCATTGTACATTAACCTCCAAAATACAATTTGAAACTATGGCAAAAAGAAAAAAATCCACTTATGGACCACTAGATACTGTAAAAGGTACATTCCCTCTTACAATTTTCCTGCTTCTGGTCATAAAATCCCATCAACTCTATGGCAAAATTTATTTATAGAATAACTCATTACCTAATGTTATTGAATAAATTGAAGTACTAAAAACAAAGCTTTCGAGATGTCACTTGCCTTATTAAAAATAACGAAATAACAGAAAGTTAGGCATAACAAATGATGACTGGTTGTAAAATCACGGTCGTCAAAACAAAATTTATAGTTGCAAAATAAGACTAGTGACCACGAATTTCTAGCTCTGCTCAGGGGTCTGTCCAGACTTTTCAGACAGGGTCCTGCTTTTACGAAATTGTGAAAAATATGTATGTAGTTTTGTAAATCTAAATTTAGCGTGAAAATAAAGCTCTTGCAAACTTCTTGGCATGAGTCCTCTTTTTGTGAAATTGTGAAAAATGTAATTTTGAAAATTAAAATTAAGGTTTCATTTAAATAATGACAGTTCATTTTTATAGAGCTAAGCCCACAAATATGAATAGAAATCTTTTTATAAATTAGAAACTGAATATCAGATTTTTGGGAGAAATACAGCAGAGCGCATTTGATTATTCAGGCAGTCTATTCATAGCAGGGAAGATTAGCTTTCAAAATTAAGCAGATTTATCAAAGGTCAGTTTTTATTTAAGGAGAAAATTTTTGTAATGGGTTCTTTAACAGACCTAAGTTTTCCTCACAGACCCCTTCATCTTGAAACTTGATAAGCTTTTCACCCTTCACAAAAATAAGCTAATTCAAACAAAACCCTTCACAAATGTTGAATGATTTAAAAAAGAAAAAAATCAAAAAACTTTGATAAGAAAATTACATTTTTCGATCAGTTGCAAAAATACATTATATTTCTACAATAAAACATCAAACTAGAAATAGCTGAACAATCCTTGTATTGAAGGTATTTAAAAAAGAAAAAAAAAAAAAAAAAAGACTACATGTTTAAACAATGAAATGCATTTAAACTCAAATACATCCTATGAGCTGTGAAATTAGACATAATTAGCAATCACAATCACTCCAATGTATTTGACATTTGTTGTCATATACATTGTAGAAGTCTGAAAATGAGACCAATATCCTTGCCATTCATAAAATTAAAAAAACATTCTTCCTTTTTTTCAAAAAAAAAAAAAAAAAAAAAAAAAAACCAAACAAACTGTACAACTGAAATATATGTAAACAGAGGAAGAATCTTAAGTAGTAGACTATCCAAAACTAGCAGCTATATATTAACAAAAGAAAAAGAAATGTTAATTTTTAATAGAAAACAAATACACATTAATCCAGAATTTTATTTATTTGTGTATTTTTCTGTTCTCACATTCTTTTTAAATACCTCACTTTGTTTCTGAGTAATAGTGTGAAATTCTCACTCAGTTTTTATGTCTGATGAGAATCCTACAACTTCAATTTACTCATTCAGTTATTTCCTTGTTCTATATAATTAAATTTATATTTTTTTTACATTAATAATATAAGGAAAAACTTAATTCATTTATTAGTGTTTTAACTAAAGAAGGAAAGGAAAGTTGCTAATAGTTTAAAAAATATCCGGGCATTGAAAATATTAAAAATATATGCCAATTAAATAGTTAGATTATATATATGATCTAATTAAACAAGTAAATATACATGAAACATATTCTTAGAAAAGTAAATCAAACAAATCTAAGTGCATAAGTAATAAAACCAATATTCATAAAAGTATAAAATCAAATAAAAAGAAAAAAAAATCATGAAAATACTAAATGTAGTTTAAAAAAACAAATTTTTAACATACCTGAGAAAATTTTCTGTGGGTAGCATGAATGTTTCAATTTTTCAATTCTGTATTTATGCTGATTTAAAAAACCAAATTTTTAGTATAAGAAAACTTTCCGTAAAGCATAGCATATTTTATCAAATCGCAAATGCTACAGGAAAGTTCACTTAACTTTCAAAATTTGATCACTTTCCGGGGAGAAATATAAAACAATAAACAAGCTGCTTTCTTACCGTAACAAAATATCAAAAACTGATTACTGATGCTTGCATCTTGCACAGGAGTTTTACAGGAAGTTGTAAACAGACAGGAACATCTAAACTGCGATATTATAAAATCGGATTTCGCAATTTAAATCATTTATCATCCGTTTCTTTTATAGTATGTAGGGACATTTTTATTGCACTTGCTTGTAAGCAAATCGCCAAAATATCAAATTTGTTTTCGGTTAATTTGATTCCACCAAAAGCGATAAGCCTTTCTAATTTTAAAATCACCTCCGCTTTAACTAAATTTCTTGAATTCGACGTAATATTTGCACATTAATAATGTACTGAATACTCAAAATAGCCATTGCTTACCATTGTACACGCGTAGAACGCTGGCCGTTATCCGACACGACTTTTGAAGCAGACGACAATAGAACGCCCTCTATAGTTCAATTGAGTCGCGCGCAACTCCAGCGCTCGAATACGCCCTCTGGTGGACAAAAGCCTAAGTTATTGTGTCGGATGTCTATTTAAAAACCTTTTGATGCATATGCTTTGAGTTATTAAATTAAAAATCATTTTCTATTAAATATTTAAAAATTTGATTCATATTAACCATAAACAATAGTTATTAATAGGCACTTTTTTGCAATTCATGGGGATTTTATTGATTTTGTACTAGCTTCGATTAATTTTCAAGAGTAAAATATGCCGATCAGTGTAGTGTTGTAAACAATGGATACGTATTTTTAAAATCAATTAAATAAAGATAAATAATCGCATATGGTAAAAAAAGCTTTCAGATTTTATTGTTGTTGTTGTTTAACGAGGATGTATTTAATATATACTTATTTGAGCTTTAATAATAATAAAAAAAAATGTTATATGTTGACCTACTCACACCTGTTACAATTCTCGTTGATTTTCATTTTAAATTATTGTGTTTAAAACTTAAAATACTACAAGTTCAATAAAGTTACTGTTTGAATCGGCAGTGTAATCTGTTGCGAAAAATCGTAAGATGTATGTCAGTAATTAATACAGTAAAATATTATGATCCTGTGCAATAGCGTTTGTTTACATATTCACAATGTAAATAAAAACTATGGTACTGGACTAAAAAGTTCAGTCGCCAGATATTTTAGAGCAATATAGAAACATTTTAAACACATACATGAGGTATAACCTTTCTATTTGTTTTTATGTTACATTTTCACATATATGTATAATAAGATAGAAAATGGATTAGACTAGGTTTTTCATTGAAACTCCAAAGTACTCTGAAAATGTGTAAATTGTATTGTTTTACATAGCATGTCATATTTCATTTGCAATTTTTATTGTTTAATTAGTATGTAAGGATAATTATTTTCACTTGCATACATCCTCATTTCAATAAAATTATATTTTTATTTACATTTTTAGCTTATTACACATAAGTCTATTCTTTGAAAAACTTTGTGTAATATTGGTTTCATACTTTTACAATATTTAAGTTACTCTCTTCAAAATAAAATACACGACCCTTCACTTTTTTCAACACCACAAGTGTTCTTTGTGGTGTACAATATAAATGAATTTATAAAATATGGAAATGCAGTTTTTGTTATGAGTTGAAATTATCTAAATAAAGAGTATGTATGCTGATGAGTTAGCATCCAGTTGGAAAAGCTGTAGTAACTTTGTTGATAGCTGTTAAAATGATTGATTATACTTTTCTGTTAGGAATAAAACAATTTCTTTAGGTTTGTTATTCAGCGATCCACAAAAATGATTTAAACATCAAATTCCCTTTTTTTTTTTTTCCCTTTTTTCTTTTTACAATATTCAGAAAAGAATATTGGTTAAGTGAAAGTGTATTTTGTGAGATTGTAACTCATTTTTAATTTTGATCCTACAATTTATACTATCACTTGACAATCAACAGATTTTTAATAAGAATTTATTAACTCTAAATGTAATGAAAGTAAAAATTCTTTAATAATTTTATATTAGAAGTATTTTCTGTATAATATCTATTATAATTCATATTAAACTATTAACATTATAGGATGTATGTTATGTATATCATTTATAACAAGTAAAACATGATTCTTTTTAAAGGAGTTCCTAGATTTTTAAAATTTGATGCCATGCACAATGTTTTAAATATTATTTTAGACACAATATGCTCTAAAAGATAGATGTTCCAATGTAATAATAATAAAAAAATAAAATAGCAAACAACTCTTATAAAAAAATTTAAAAATAAAAGCTCTCAGAAGTTCTTTTTGATCAAAACAATAACACAAAGCTTCCAGGGTTTAAGCTGAGTAAAAATTTTCTTTAGCAAAATAGCTAAAATCAGAAAAAAAAGCTTCAGCAAAATGCTTAAATACCAGAAACAGTAGAAAAAGATGAATATCAGTTTACACATTACTCTAAATGCCTCGATATGTTTGATTTTCATTTGTAAATTAAACTTAAAAGTTTTTAATGAGGTCTAAAGAGTTATACACAGAAGGTGATTTTTTTTTTTAAATGGAAAACAAAAGAGTAATTAATAATTGTACTTACCACTGTAATCAGATCAATTCGAATATGGTACAAGCATATATTTTAACACATTTATTGGCAGACATGATAAATATTAAACTTTTTAGATTATTACTTTATATTGTAAACTTTTTTAAAGCAATGGGAACATCGTAGATACGACTTACATTCTTTTTCTGGAGATATAATTATCACTATAGCATGTAAAACTACATTAAGCTTATACCTTATACTGTATCTGAAAATAAAAACATAACTTACAAAAAAAAAAAAAAAAAAAAAAAAAAAAAGTAATATAAGTGAAATTTGTTTATAACTATTCAAAGCTTTTTGGTTTACAATTTGTAATTTTTTTTCTTTCATATTAGACCACTTTACAAATGCCTCATGTTTATTTACAAATTGATTTCCTGTATGCGATTCTTATGCATAATTCAGCTTTTGATTTTCCTTATATGCTTGAACCAATGGATTTTTCTTGATCAGTGTTGCGATTTTTTTTTTCCATGAAAGATTCGTTGTAATATTTTCGCCGAAGATTTTTTTTTTTTTTTTTTTTCAATTTGTGTTTAGTAAGATGCTTTAGCAAAAAAGCGAAAACATGTTATTTCGTTTTCGCATTTTGGATAAGTCTTTTAGCATTTTGCGAAAAATGCTACCATAACAGAAATACGGAAAGCTTCACTCGTCGAACCAGACGAATAACACTGCATCAAAGCTGTGGCGGATTTAGGGGGGGGGGGCTAGGGGGCTGAAGCCCCCCCCCAAAAAAAAAAAACACTGACATTCACAATTGAATATTGCAATTGTAAATTTTTTATTGGTCTAGAATAACACTTTGAAAAATCTTAGCCCCCCCCCCCCCAAAAGTCAAGTTCTGGATCCGCCACTGCATCAAAGCTGCACTTGTATCTACATTTGCACATGATGAAGAGATGTGCTATTATTTCGGCTCAAATCAATTGCCGTGAGATTTTATTTTTTTCTTTCTTTGTCTTCTTTTTTTTACTTATGGTATTTTTATCAAAGACTTATTTATTATTCTAAATTTATAGAGTTCAAAAAATAATCATCTACAAAAAAGAAAATATCTTGCAAAAATTTTAGAAAATCTCTGTGCAAGAATCACTTTTTTGTTAAATTATCATTCTAATTATTTTTAAGCTATGTATTTTTTCAGAGTTAAGTAAGTTTCATAAGTGCAATTGAAAACCTCATTTTATAAAAAAAATTAATTGTAAATAAGAAAATAAAAAAAGAAAACGAACACCATTCACAACAGTTCTTTCAATTAGAAATAATAGCACAACCCTTCATCAGACGAAAATGATAGGTACAAGCGTAGCATCAAAGCAGCACTTATAGCTACTTTATAAGTACACTGCAAAAAAATTGTCCTATTTGCTGCCAGAAATTCTCTGTAATTTGAGAAAATATGTGTAATTTACGAAAAAATTATGTTGTCAGAACATAATTTCTGGCAGCAAATAGGACATATTTTTTACAGTGAAAGAAATGATATACTGTTTTTCAGCCCAAAACAATTATTGTGAGAAATGTTTTTTATTTTTTCAACTTACAATATTTTCTTGCAAACTTTTTTTTTTTATGTAAACATATAAATATTAAGATATAGTCAACTACAATGAAAAAAAAAACAGTTTTATAAACTTTTTAAAGTCATTGTGTGAGGAGCACTTTTTTTAAAATTGTTAATCCAATTGTTTTTAATAATCTTTTTTTTTTTTTTTTTTTTTTTTTTTTTTTTTTCAAAGAATATGCAAATTTGATAAGTGCAATTAAAATGCTGATTTTATAGTATTTTGATTGTATTTATTTATTAATAATATGTGCTGCAGGACTAGTGCTCAACAGTAACAAATAATAATGATGAAAAAAAAATAAGCAAACACCATAAATTAAAAAAAAATTACAACGTTTGTTGCAGGTAGAAATAAAAGCAGAATGCTTCACCAGACGAAAAAGCTAGGCACTAGCACATCATGAAAGCAACACTTATATCGATATTTACACTTTACAGCCCTCTTTACTTACTGTCGCCGGAAGCCCGAGTCAATGTTATTCAATGGGGAAATTTTCTTTACAAATAACTTATTAACTAATACATATTTTTTAATTCTGTTTTCACATTCAGAAAATTCCCAACTGGTAAATTGACGGACCTTTTTTAAAAATGTATTTGTTTTTTAGTTTGTAACATTTTATTTTGAAATTGCAAAATGAAAAAAATTCACATATTGAAAATTTGTATTTTGCAGCTTCAAAATAAAGTATAAAAAATTAAAAAAATAATTTTTTAAAAAAGGTTCGTCAATTTAACAGCTGGGAATTTTCAGAAGGTGAAAACAGAATTTAAAAATATGTATTAGTTAATAAGTTATTTGTAAAGAAAAATTTCTCATAGAATAACATTAGCTTTGGCTTCTGGCGGCGGTGAGTGAAGCGGGTCCTTAATGAAGGGATGTGCTATTACATCGGCCCAAAACAATTCTTGTTTTGGGCTTCTCTTTTTTTATCTTTCTTTTTTTTTTTTTTTTCAATTAATGGTGTAGCAAAAATAAATAAAAATTCTTAGCAGTTCTTTTGGATAAAAATAATAGCACAAAGCTTTACTAGAGAAAAAAGATAGGTATTAGCACAGCATCGAAGCAGCACTTTTCATGAAGGTGTGTGCTATTTTTTTTTTTACTCAAATCAATTGTGAGGTTTTTTCCTTCTTTTTTTTAATTCAGCAATGGTATGTTTTGCAAAATCTTATTTATACAGTTCAAGAAATAGTCATCTACAATGAAGAAAATAGTCTTGTAAAGTTTTAGCACATTGTATAAGAATCACTTTTTCTTAAATTATCATTTTAACAGTGGCGTAGCGTGACATTTGAATCTGGGTATGCTCTGAAGCCAACGATGGCTAAACACTACTCATCAAGGCGATACCATTTCATCAAATTTAAGCTTGGATTTTTCTAGTGCCTTGGTTGTAGGATTGAAGTCTGACTACACTTGGGGTTGGGTCCTAGGCCATTGGGTGGAATACCGTCTGTGGAGGTCTTTCTGAGGGATCTTAGCCTGTATTTACATGAGTTCGGAGAAAACCATGGAAATCTCCGAACGGCTAGGTCGATGAGCGCGACCTTGGATCGAACCCGGCTCTTCCCATCTGCCAACTTTGAGCACAGAACTGCTCGGCCACTGGTGGGCCTCCAATTTCTCGGAATCGTATATAAAATTTTGTCGCTTTAACTTTAAAGCATATATCTAAAGGACTCTTATATTAACTTATTGAAGGCCGCTTCATTGATCGCTGTATTTAAATGAATTTTCAAAGAAATTTAATCACATTTTTTTTTATATACTTTAGAAACAAAAAAAAAAAATAAATAAATAAAAGGAAAATAAAAGAAAGAATTGTGAGAAACGGAAAGAAAAAATCCACTGAAATCACTAAAAACTTGGCTTCAGGTCCTCGCTGCTTTCTACTGTGTCTTCCACAACCGCACTATGTCGGATTGGTGACCCCCACTGCTAGTGGCAGCACCTTAAGTGACCGCTTAAGGCGCTGGTAGTCTTATCTGTTCTCTGATAGTTCTTATACAAGAAATTAATTGTTACATATTTTAATAAAGTTAAAAATTTAATAAGTTTAATTCTCCCTATCATATTACCATTTGATTTCGATAGAAACTATTAAAAATAATGAACATTCTCTTCAAAAGGAGGTATTACACCTTTACATGAACAATTACCATTGAAAACGCAACTATTATGTGTATTTAAAAAAAAAAAAAAAAAAAAAAAAGGAAGCAGTATTAAAATTTTATTATATGAAAACTATTTGATCGCATTATTTAATGTGAAAGAAGGAAAAATAAATAGAATAGCGATTTTTACTAAGGAATGCAAATGATGAAAAGAAAAACACGCAAATTAAATAAAATTTAAGAAAATAAAGCAGAAAAATTAACGGAACATTCCAAAATAAATAAATAAACAAACAAATTAAATAATTTTAGAAATTCAGATTTGAAAAAAAAAAAAGTAAACAAGGAAAGAAAATAAACCAAAAAAATAAATAAATAATTCTATGCACACCTGCAAGATCAAAGCTAAGCATCTGTCAATTTTTTGTAAATTTGGGATCCAGTGGCCTGAACTTCGAAGCGCATAGAGGCACACATGAAGAAGATATTTTGCTTTATTCATATCTATAATAATAAATGGAAAGGTTTGTCTGTCTGTCTGTTCTTTTATACGTTCAGCCCCTATTGAACGCAGAAGTACAAGAATTGACATACGGATGCTCTGGAGCCTTTCCGAGGTCCTCCTTGAAACAGAATTTAAAAATCTTAATTAGTTTCGGAGATATTAATTAAAACATCGACCCATGCCGATTGAAAAATGACAAAAAATGCACGGTTTATTGCTTAAAAAGAAGCATTCTATCAGCAGACGATTTTAACCGTTGTCTGGAATGGAAACAAAACATCTGGAAGTAATTAATGTCACATGATCTTGAACTGGGGTTAAAAATTACAAATTTCAAAGTGCTTCAAATTTTCTTTTTCGCACACAGCACTTAATATACAACCTATTCAGCACAAAACCAACCTGCAGTTAAAATTTCATCAATTTTCATTAATAAACAAAGCAGTTACATTTTAATTGCAAATTAAATTTTATTCTAACACGAAATCTATCTTTCAATAGACGATAGGAGTTTCCATAGCAACAAAATACATTTGAAGGAACTAAAAAATACTATATTTTTGCTGACTGATTCTGAAATGTTGGATATTATGATGTTGCTTTACTAAATTTAGTTTTAATTGTAGAAATGCACAATGTTTACATTGACAATGGAATGATACTCATTTTTATGATGGACATGGGAGGGAAGCAAATTATTAAAGTCACCGCTTTATCTTGTTTATTCACTATGTGGCAAGTGAATATTTTTAGGTGGTTTAGTTCATTGTACATTAACCTCCAAAATACAATTTGAAACTATGGCAAAAAGAAAAAAATCCACTTATGGACCACTAGATACTGTAAAAGGTACATTCCCTCTTACAATTTTCCTGCTTCTGGTCATAAAATCCCATCAACTCTATGGCAAAATTTATTTATAGAATAACTCATTACCTAATGTTATTGAATAAATTGAAGTACTAAAAACAAAGCTTTCGAGATGTCACTTGCCTTATTAAAAATAACGAAATAACAGAAAGTTAGGCATAACAAATGATGACTGGTTGTAAAATCACGGTCGTCAAAACAAAATTTATAGTTGCAAAATAAGACTAGTGACCACGAATTTCTAGCTCTGCTCAGGGGTCTGTCCAGACTTTTCAGACAGGGTCCTGCTTTTACGAAATTGTGAAAAATATGTATGTAGTTTTGTAAATCTAAATTTAGCGTGAAAATAAAGCTCTTGCAAACTTCTTGGCATGAGTCCTCTTTTTGTGAAATTGTGAAAAATGTAATTTTGAAAATTAAAATTAAGGTTTCATTTAAATAATGACAGTTCATTTTTATAGAGCTAAGCCCACAAATATGAATAGAAATCTTTTTATAAATTAGAAACTGAATATCAGATTTTTGGGAGAAATACAGCAGAGCGCATTTGATTATTCAGGCAGTCTATTCATAGCAGGGAAGATTAGCTTTCAAAATTAAGCAGATTTATCAAAGGTCAGTTTTTATTTAAGGAGAAAATTTTTGTAATGGGTTCTTTAACAGACCTAAGTTTTCCTCACAGACCCCTTCACCTTGAAACTTGATAAGCTTTTCACCCTTCACAAAAATAAGCTAATTCAAACAAAACCCTTCACAAATGTTGAATGATTTAAAAAAGAAAAAAATCAAAAAACTTTGATAAGAAAATTACATTTTTCGATCAGTTGCAAAAATACATTATATTTCTACAATAAAACATCAAACTAGAAATAGCTGAACAATCCTTGTATTGAAGGTATTTAAAAAAGAAAAAAAAAAAAAAAAAAAGACTACATGTTTAAACAATGAAATGCATTTAAACTCAAATACATCCTATGAGCTGTGAAATTAGACATAATTAGCAATCACAATCACTCCAATGTATTTGACATTTGTTGTCATATACATTGTAGAAGTCTGAAAATGAGACCAATATCCTTGCCATTCATAAAAATAAAAAAACATTCTTCCTTTTTTTCAAAAAAAAAAAAAAAAAAAAAAAAAAAACCAAACAAACTGTACAACTGAAATATATGTAAACAGAGGAAGAATCTTAAGTAGCAGACTATCCAAAACTAGCAGCTATATATTAACAAAAGAAAAAGAAATGTTAATTTTTAATAGAAAACAAATACACATTAATCCAGAATTTTATTTATTTATGTATTTTTCTGTTCTCACATTCTTTTTAAATACCTCACTTTGTTTCTGAGTAATAGTGTGAAATTCTCACTCAGTTTTTATGTCTTATGAGAATCCTACAACTTCAATTTACTCATTCAGTTATTTCCTTGTTCTATATAATTAAATTTATATTTTTTTTACATTAATAATATAAGGAAAAACTTAATTCATTTATTAGTGTTTTAACTAAAGAAGGAAAGGAAAGTTGCTAATAGTTTAAAAAATATCCGGGCATTGAAAATATTAAAAATATATGCCAATTAAATAGTTAGATTATATATATGATCTAATTAAACAAGTAAATATACATGAAACATATTCTTAGAAAAGTAAATCAAACAAATCTAAGTGCATAAGTAATAAAACCAATATTCATAAAAGTATAAAATCAAATAAAAAGAAAAAAAAAATCATGAAAATACTAAATGTAGTTTAAAAAAACAAATTTTTAACATACCTGAGAAAATTTTCTGTGGGTAGCATGAATGTTTCAATTTTTCAATTCTGTATTTATGCTGATTTAAAAAACCAAATTTTTAGTATAAGAAAACTTTCCGTAAAGCATAGCATATTTTATCAAATCGCAAATGCTACAGGAAAGTTCACTTAACTTTCAAAATTTGATCACTTTCCGGGGAGAAATATAAAACAATAAACAAGCTGCTTTCTTACCGTAACAAAATATCAAAAACTGATTACTGATGCTTGCATCTTGCACAGGAGTTTTACAGGAAGTTGTAAACAGACAGGAACATCTAAACTGCGATATTATAAAATCGGATTTCGCAATTTAAATCATTTATCATCCGTTTCTTTTATAGTATGTAGGGACATTTTTATTGCACTTGCTTGTAAGCAAATCGCCAAAATATCAAATTTGTTTTCGGTTAATTTGATTCCACCAAAAGCGATAAGCCTTTCTAATTTTAAAATCACCTCCGCTTTAACTAAATTTCTTGAATTCGACGTAATATTTGCACATTAATAATGTACTGAATACTCAAAATAGCCATTGCTTACCATTGTACACGCGTAGAACGCTGGCCGTTATCCGACACGACTTTTGAAGCAGACGACAATAGAACGCCCTCTATAGTTCAATTGAGTCGCGAATTTTCTGCTAAAATCGACAATAGGGGGCGCAGTAGGGGGTGAAGTGAGATTTTTTTAAAATTACCCAAATATCTAAGTCGGAAAATCACTCTTTATTTTTAGCAATTTTACCAGAGCAGCAGCGTATATTTAAAAAAAATAAGATTGGTTAACAACATTTGAAATAGCATTAGACTTGGCAAGCCTATTGTTTCCCAGTCGGAGCAACAGTACAAAGTGCAGTTAAACTTACTAACAATGTTTAACTCCTAATAAAATTACAAAATCAACCATGAAAATATTTATTGAACAACTCCATTCACCACTTTTCTTATCTGCTGTTAAGTACAAGTGATTTTCGCTTCCGAGGAGGAATCTACTGAATCAGCAGATATTCGCGCGTCTTTATCGGGAGTTGTGGTTGTACATGATTGGATTGCTTCATGCTTCCAGGTGTTGAAATCATAAACTTAATAGGGCTGCGGTAGCCCAGTCGGTAGAGCACCGGCCTCGTAATTGGAAGATTGCGGGTTCGGTACTTGAGCCGGCAAAAGACCGTCGTGTACACTAATGGTGGCTGGTGCACGTAAAATCTGTCGTGGGAGGAATGTCCTCCATGTTCCCATCAAAATTATACCTCTGGGGGTCACCGAAGCGGGAGAGCCATCCCTTCCGTGGAGGATCAAAATTGTGATGGCATGTCTCCGGACCACCTCTAGGGGTGTGTCCCAGACCGTCGCCAATTGCCATCTGCGCAGCACTAGTGCGACGTAAAAAAAACCCAACCCAACCCATAAACTTAATAAAAGCTAATATTTTCAGCGTTAACATAATGATAATTATAGTAAAAACTTGCTTTTCTGCAGGATTTAAGCTTATATATGACTACCATTAATGGTAGTGTGTGTACTCTGTAAAGTTTAAGGTGTTGCAGAATGACAACACACTGTTGGTGTTTACATCCACCGATTTTGCGCACTGCACTATGCAGCTGCCGCCCAGACGGTGGAGTGGTTAGCGTCCCTGACTTATACACAGTTGGGCCCGGGTTCGAATCCCGGAGAAGGCATGAATGTCTGTATTGTCCTTGTTCAAGTTCTTGTATCTGTTCTTGTAATAAAAACTTGTAAACCCTTGTGGTGTGGATTATTCGAGATATAAGCGGCCCTAGAGGCAAGCAATAAATCTCATGTACTCATCAAACTATGCAGCAACTTATCTTTTTAACATTAAATGTGCATAATCATAATTAAACTAAAATGTTCACGAATTATATGATTATTTCAACTCAATTATACTTCATAACACGTTATCAGCACGAAGCTCTGAAGAAATGATCGTAAATTTCGTGGATTGAAGAAGATTGCGTTTTACTAATCGCCGGTAGCTATCATCGCACGTTGACGAACAGGGCCTGACTTAGCCTAATTGGGGCCCGGGACAAAAACTTCTTTGGGGCCCCTCTGCTTCACTACTTCAGTAATGAAGAACCGAACTTTATGGATGTATTTAAATTTTTCACTTCATTATAGATCCATTTTATTTCTGATTGTTAACTTTGTCATTTAGCTGCGAAAAATACATATCCTTGCTGACATTAGGGCGGAATTCAGCTAAATTTTCGCAATTACGATGGCTCAATTAAGCCGAATTTTACACTGATGGATTTTGCATTGTACTGATATTTTGTTTAAAAAAAAGTTCATTAAAGAATGAAACGTAAAATAAGCTTTCTATTCGATTTGGGGGCCCCCTCTGGTGTGGGGGTCCCGGGCCCGGGGCAACTGCCCCTTATGCCCCTGCCTTAGTCAGGTTCTGTTGACGAATAGAAGATATTAATCGCACTTTGCCGAAGTTTAAAAGTGTTAAAAGAAGAAATATTCTTGTTGATTACTGTTTTTATTCCTCACACAATATGGAAGCTTATAGGTAAATTGAAGAAGTTAAATGGTGATAACTATCAGGGGCGGACTGGGACGCGGGCCCTCGGGCCGGTGCGCCCTCAAGGGCGATAGTCGTGAAAATTTTTATTGACTTTTTATTATAGATTATAGGCTATTTTTGCACCTTAAGTTAAGATCAATGAAGGTCCAATGCGCCCTGGTCATATAACACACACCCAGTGTGTATAAGAGGTCGGCTGTGTATCTGGATCAACATTCAAAGGTTCGTTTAATTGCGATTACAGTTATTAGGTGGAGTGCGAAAAGTGTTACTACTACCAAAATCTACGGCTCTTCAACTTATTGCTTCAAAGACATAAATGAATTATACCCAGACCTACCAAAAGGAATTTCTCTTGAGCTTGTGTTTTAAGTGTTACAGTGCTGGACAAAACTTTCGCGACCGACTGATTCTACAAAGCTACAAATCATGTACGGATGTGTTCCCCACTCTGACTTGAAGGGACAGATAACAGGCAAGGGAGGCGACTCACCTTTCGGTTTAGAGTCATGACCAAGGCCACCCCCCACCGAAACCAAACTTCTAGCTCTCCAGCGAGCCCGCGGACAGGGGCACGGGCCCGGGAGAAATCCGCGGGAAGGGAAGACCCACAAATCTCGCATTGAGCAACTAGCTGCTCTCCGGCGGGTGTGCTAGGCCGGGTGTCAGGAAAATCCACTTGAGCCTATTAGAGGAACAAGGCCTGGCGGTGAAGAGTAGGTGATAGATTACAAGTAGAGTAACCCTGGCGCCTCGTGCCACCAAGGCACCCGCAACATAACACATCACCTATTACTTTACGAGCGACGGATGGTTGAAAACCCCCAGGCCACAAAGGCATAGAGCACAGTGGACGCGGGGGAACATCTGTCCATCCGACATGCTTCTCGGCCGCGCCGCCTCGTCAGTTCACCGGCATAGCCGGCTATCCAGGGGCGCCACTTCGGAGGTGAGGTCGGCCGCCGCAACTAGCTCCCGCTACCTGAGTGGCAGCAGGGGCCAGGAGCCCCCGACTTGAAGGGACAGATATACACCCCCCCACCAACCAACCCGAAGGTTTATGGCCGGCAGAAGCCCAAGGGTGGGGAGAGAAAATCCCCCACTATCCAACGAAGCCACAACCAACGGAACGAGCCCGGAAAACACGGGCTTTTATTTAAAAGAAAAACAAAGTTACAAATTATACATTGAGTGATGCTTAACTCGGAGAAGAAAAAACAGCAGAGCACTGCTGAAAAAGATAGTTTCTTTTTTTTTAAATAATAAAAATAGAACCAAACAAATAAACAATGAATTAACCAAACAAAATTCTGAAATAACACTAAAAAATTCAGCTTGAGTAAAAATTAGAAGACATAATTTATGAATGAGAAATTCTTATTTAGTTCATTGTAGATCACTTTTATTTTGTTTATGTGAAATGATGATTTATCCAACCTGGTAATATAATCTCTCAGAGTCTCCCTGGTCTTTCTTTTAACAAAGATTTTGCTGAAATTACATTTAACTTGTAAATAATGCATTGAAGTACCGATCTGTCCGCATGGACAGTCTGGACTGTCTCTTTTTTTAATTTTGTAAAGATATTCCGGGATTGAGCCATGTCCTGTGAGAAAATATATAAGAATTTGGTTGTCTATTGGAAACTTGAGAGATACATCTGGAAAAACCTCGTGAGTGATTCTTCCTTTCTCGGACGAAGACCAGTGACTTTGCCACTTACTGACAGCCTCTATCGTCAAAACTTTTCTCAGATATGATTGCGGATATGTCACTCTGGTTGGTGCACCGGAGATAATCGCACACTTGGCCAAATGGTCTACTATTTCGTTACCTATTATTCCGGAATGTCCTTTGACCCAGCCCAATTCCAACGTGCCCTTAAAACTATTTATCATATTTAAAACATTCTGTGCTAAACTGGACTTAGGAATTAGGTTGTCAAGAGCAAATAATGCTGATAAACTGTCTGTTTTGACTGACAGGGAATTAACTTCATTTTTTATTGACCATTCGATAGCTTTTAGGATTGCTAGCACCTCTGCTTGAAAGACTGAGTTCTTCTCGGACAATTTATAACCAGAACTCTGTATCATTTGACCTTCATGAAAGACCAGGAAAGCGCTCCCGACACCCATATCGTTCTTGCTTCCGTCTGTATAGGCTAACATTTTGTTCTTGGTAGTGAATTCATTGTAATGTATTTTAAAATCTTTTCTCAAGGCCCCTGGGTCATTTAGCTTTTTTAAGTTCTTTTGCTCAAAATCGTGGTTATTTAGGTATTCGTTATCATAATATCGGGATTTAGCTTCCTTGAGTATGTTAAACTTGTATTGATTTCGCTCAGTCTCGATGTGTATTGGTAAGAAGGGACAATCAGAAGGGACAGATGAGAATTACTAGCGGGCCAACTCACCGTAAGGTTTTGAGTATACAGCACCGCCAGAAAAAACCTATGAAGGCGCCCATCTCTTAACCAGCGGGACCGCAGGCAGTGGCACGGGCAAAGAACTGCCAGCGGGGAAGGAAGAACTCCCCTCGCCCACTTGAACTAGAAAGCTCTCCGGCGGGTGTGCAAGGCCGGTTGCCAGGAAAATCCACTTGAGCCTATTAGAGGAACAAGGCCTGGCGGTGAAGAGAGGGCTGCAGTGGTCGAGGGACGCACTCAGATGCCTCGTGCCATCGAGTCTGATCCCCATCAAACAACAACCCATTACTTTACGAGCGACGAGTGGTTGTGGCCCCCCAGGCCAAAAAGGCATAAAGCACAGTTCAACGCGGGTGACCACCTGTCCACCCGACATGCTTCTCGGCCGCGCTGCCTCGTTAGTTCACCAGTCATGCTGGTTATCCAGGGGCACCGACTCGGAGGTGAGGTCAGCCGCCGCAACTAGCTCCCAGCTACCTGAGTGGCAGCCCGGGGCCAGGAACCCCCCAATCAGAAGGGACAATCAGAAACAAATATAAATATCAAAAACTGTTTAATATCTTCAGATTAAAGCATTTTACAGAAAAAAAAAACATAAAAAATTGCAGCCAATACTTTTCCTATCAGTAATTAATCACGCATGTGTAACAAATAAAAGATGACAAAAAGGTGAAATAGTTATTGAATTTATGCCTTTTCAACATCAACGACATTTAGCAAGCGTCAGGATTTGATCTATATAGATTTATTATGGTTTTTCCTATTGAAGTCTTTGCATATCATTCAAGAGCACGAAACGGCTCTTTACGGTCATCGTATTGCTTATTTCAATAGACAACCTCCTCCATTAGTTGCCGCACATTCTCGATGATGTGCAGATCGGGGGTGTTCGCGCGCCAATCTAAAGTAGCAATTTTACCATTAACTACCGGTTCAACATAAAATCTTGAAAAGTATTTAACCCTTTAGAGACGGGACCACGGTTGATTTTCTAACCTTTAAAGACGGGAGAATTTTGCAGTGTGAAAATGAACTTGGACTCTTCCACTTTCTGTCACCACGGAGTTTCTAAAAGAAGGTGGGGTAGCACCTGTGAAAATGCTCTCCTACAATTTACTATGACAATGGAGCCGGATTACAAGAGACTTGGGGGACGGGTGGGGGATTTTCAATGTAACGGTAAAGCGTAGCAAATGCCAACTTGTAAAATATATCAGTTAATAACATACTAGATGAAATTTTAATTTTGAAAGAAAGTACTTATTAAAATAAGTCTTGTTGATTGAAACTTTTCGAGATAATAATTTTTAACCAGTGATTCTTTTTATAAAGGAAACACTCAAATTTTAAATAAGATATTTAAAATTTGCTTTTATCAAGCAATAAATTATTATTATTGTTATTATTATTATTATTATTTCATTTCTTGTCTGCAAAACAATGAGAAGTTATGCAAGAGAAACATTGATTTTCTAACATATATTAATAGTAATATTTTTATAAGTTTCTTTTCCATATACTCAAATAAAATAATAAAGCAAAAATGTGTCTTTATACAGCTCCCATTAGCTTTTCTTATGCTATTAAGTAATTATATAGTTCTATAGAACCATTTCGAGAAGACCTGAATATTAAAAATTTTAGTTTTTCTCCAGCGACCGGTAGATACTTTGAAGCTTACTCTCAAATTCACAATTTTTTCAGTTGTTTATTTCAATTAGTGAATTTTCTCGACCGATTTTTAAGATGTTTTAAATAAAATAATTTCGTAAAAGATTCTGTAAAAAACCTTAATATAATTCAAAAAATCATTTCTTTTTTTTTTCATTTTATGTCCAATACTTTTCCTGAAGGGTCCATTTTAATTTCTCCAATAATTGTGAAAATGTAATTCGTCATTTAATTTTTTAAGTCTATAATTTTTTCTTTTGATTTAGTCACCATATGGAAAGTAGTGGCAAATGGATATTTCTGTACTTATTTCCAGAAATTTAACAATTTTGTAAAAAAAAAAAAAAAAAAAAAAAATATATATTAAAAGGTGTGTGTTATTAACAGTAAAGTAAATAAATTAAAATAAATTTTCGAAAATTAATTCCGCGTCTTAATTATAATTTTAAGTACCTCAAATTTACAATTTAATAATAATATTTTTTCTCAAAAGTAAAAGTATTTTGCATATTAAAAAAAAAAAAAAAAAAAACTTTATTTCTTCTTTACTTAAAATACTATGATATTCTTATCCAAAAAAAAAAAAATTAGAAACACTGACCTCCCATGAAGTGCTACATTAATCCTATATACTATATGATATACTGTATATAATATCCCACTTCTTAAAAAAATTACATCTGCTAGTTTACAGGCGATCTTTTTCATATAGAATTAGGTAAAAACATATATTATATGCATATATATATATGTGTGCGTGTGTGTTCCAAACAATTTCCAATTCGAATAAACATTCTATTGCCGTAATATAATGAAAATAATATACAAATCAGAGCAGGTAACACAATGTACCTTACTTCAAACACCTTTAAAGAATACAACATTTTTATTCACACTCTTTTTCTCAAGCAATTAATCAAGTGGTAAAAAAGAAATATTCCAATCCTCCCCTCCCCCTCTCTCTCTCTCAAAAAAAAAAAAAAAAAAAAAAAAAAAGGAGTTTACAGAAAAATTAACCATATTATTTGAAATAGCACATATTATACTTTGAATTAATTATATGAAATATTTTTGCTTACTTATAAAAAGAATTGGTTGATAAATTAAAACAAACAATAGTATTATGAGAAACTATTTTGTAATTTTGAGAAGAAAAAAAAAGATAATTAGTTTCTTTAAAATAAAATTTCATTCTGCCCTGTTGTCTTAAACTTGCAGGCGAGATTGTATTAATTCTAGCTGATTAACTGTAAAAAATTAAAATGGTTACAATGCTATTCATTTTTTTTTTTAATAACAAACTTTCAGAGACTAACAGATTACATATCTAATTTAGTAAGATAAAAAAAAAAAAAAAAGAAAAGAAAAGAAGCATGTGAATTTTTAAGTGCATATCATGTTATTGGATATAATGAAATAATTCAACGAGCCCTTCAATTCAGTAAACGATAATTGTCACTATTACATATAATATCCCCGTAAAAACTTTGATATTTCACTATATTTTTTCAATATGATCAGTAGAGGAAGAAGGAGAGTACTGCGCCAGCGGAGGGGCGGAGGGCCGGAAGTGAGGATCCCTCCTCCGTAGATAAGAGCCTGATCCCTCCTCCGTAGATAAGAGAGGGTTAGAATTAGGATGTTATCTTGAATGATAAGGAATATTATTTTAAGAGAACTTTAATTATTGATTTTTCTCAAACTTATTTTTTCTGTGGTGCTGACATCTATTGAGGAAGTATTGAACTCCTTTATTTTCAAAAATGATGCTTTGGCGTCACTTAGGATCGAACCTGCTACCTGCGGATTGCGAGCCCGCCGCGCTATCCACTCGACCATCATCTGTTGACAGCGAAAATTTTAATTACTTAGTGTACCGTTTTGCGATGAAATTTATTTTAAATGTAAGTTATTTTTCAATTTAAGAAATGAATGTATTAATATTAGTGAGGATTTTTAGTGCATAATTAATATTTTAATTGTTTTCGTAGATTTTATGTGCATAATTATTATTTTAATGATAATTTGGGATAAAATATTAAGAAATTTTTTCTTGTGTTTGAGTGATTAAAAATTTTCGTTCAAGGGTGTTTGATCAGTGGAAATATATGATTTTCTACTGTTATATGTTCAAACATTTTTTTTTTTTTTTCTATGTGAACATGTATTAAATTTCTTTTTTATTTAATCTTTGGAACTCTGCTAAAGAGTTACTTTTTTTTTTCTGTGAAATTCTCAAAAGAGAATTTCTTATGTATGTTCAAACAGATTTTTTAATCTGCGTGATCATATTTAGACAGTATTTTTAATTATGTAAAATATACGATTTTTCGCGAATGGTTTTCACTAATATTTTTTAAGGAAAAATTGTGGTATAATTTAAATGCGTACAAAATTTAATAAAATGATTACAAATTAAGGAAATTTTCTCTCATCTGAAATATTACCATATGTGCTGCCATCTGGCGATTATTTATTGAAACAGAGAAAAAAAAATTAATATTATTGAAGTAGAGAGTTAGAAAAAATATATTCAGGCAGAAATAGAGGTATTTATTTCATTTAGTAATAAAGGATTAGAAAAATTAACTAAGATTTTGTATATTTTAGTGCTCATAGACATATGAATTTACATTAATTATCAATTTTAAAATTAATTTTAAACTTAGAAAAAAAAAAAAAAAATAATAATAATAATAATATTGAAGTAGAGAGTTAGAAAAAATATATTCAGACAGAAATAGTGATAAAGGATTAGAAAAATTAACTAAGATTTTGTGCAACCAATAACATTTTACCACGCAACAGAGTTATAGTACATTTTATTTAACTTATCATAAGCTAAAATCAAACCATGTACTTATTAATCTTATATTCATGTATTTGCATATTTTGTATATTTATGCATCCTTAAGAATTTTAGTTATGTAATATTTTAAAATATTTTGCATTATAAATGTAATTTAAGTTTATGCACGCACACACATAGAAAAAATTAATTAATTATTTTTTAATCTTAATAGATTAAAACGGAAATAATTTTTTTTTTTTTTTTTGAACTTCCATTTTATAATAAAATAGTTATATTTCAAATAAATAGAGATTCTTCTAAATGAGTTGTCTTAGAAATTTTGTGAAAGAAAATTGAAATAATGTGGTAAGTGTGTATTTTCGGATATATGTAGAAATAGTGATTATCTTTGCATTACAGGAAATGTTTAAACATGAGATCTTGATTATATACTTTTAATTAGATAATGAGTTGTATTAGAAATTATGTAAGAAGATATTTTTATGTACTTAATTGTTAGATAAGTAGTTTTCGTTTAAAAATATGCACCTTAAAGTGAAAATACTATACTACAGAGTTACCATTTATTTAATTCATTAAAAAATATGCTTCTTTTCTACACTTCCAAAGAAACAAATGAGTGATAAGCTTATTTCTTATCGACCATGTTGATACTACGTAATACTACGATAAACTCATTTTGTTTGATTATCTTATATAGTTCTACTAAACTAGTTAAAAAACTTTTTGAATTATTCACCTTAAAATGAAAATACTATACTACAGAGTTACCATTTATTTAATTCATTAAAAAATATGCTTCTTGAAAAATAATGACCTATCTAGAAGTATTTTTCATTGATATATTTATTTAATAATATTAATTTAAGAACTTTATTTTATAAATTAACTTCTATCAACCAATACCATTTTACCACGCAACAGAGTTATAGTAGATTTTATTTAACTTATCATAAGCTAAAATCAAACCATGCACTTATTAATCTTATATTTATGTATTTGTATATTTATGCATCCTTTAGTTATGTAATATTTTAAAATGTGATTGAAAAAAAAAAAAAAAATATTTCGCATTATAAATGTAATTTAAGTTTATGCACGCACACACATAAAAAAATTTAATTATTTATTTTTTAATCTTAATAGATTAAAACGGAAATTTTAAAGTTAAGCATATGTACATTGCGAAATTGATTAAGATTTAATATTACAAACTTAATTATATTGAGTGAAATTAGGATGTAGCTTATTAGAGGAACAATAGTTATAAATATTGCAAAAATGTTGAAATACATTAAGGTTTATTACTTACTTAGTTATATTTTATGTGCATATTTAGTACTTTTGTGATGTAATGTAGCTTATTAGATATCCAATAGTTATAAATGATGTAAAAATGTTGATACACATTATGGTTTAATAGTTATAAATGTTGAAATACATTAAGATTTATTACTTACTTAGTTATATTTTATGTACATATATAGTACTTTTTGTGATGTAATGTAGCTTATTAGGTGAACGATAGTTATAAATGATGTAAAAATGTTGAAATACATTAAGATTTCTTACTTACTTAGTTATATTTTATGTGCATATTTAGTACTTTTGTGATGTAATGTAGCTTATTAGATGTCCAATAGTTATAAATGATGCAAAAATGTTGATGCACATTATGGTT
This sequence comes from Salticus scenicus, assembly GCA_963930645.1. Classification (NCBI taxonomy): domain Eukaryota; kingdom Metazoa; phylum Arthropoda; class Arachnida; order Araneae; family Salticidae; genus Salticus; species Salticus scenicus. The sequence goes on from OZ005659.1 coordinate 168,703,623, forward strand.
TAATAGTTATATTTTATGATAAACAATACTTATAAATGATGCAAAAATGTCGAAGTACATTAAGGTTTAATAGTTGCACAGTTATATTTTATGTGCATATATAGTACTTTTGCGATGTTTTGTAGCTTATTAGAGAAACGATACTTATAAATGATGCAAAAATGTTGAAATACATTAAGGTTTAATAGTTATATTTTATGCGGGTATATAGCACTTTTTGTGATGCGAAACAAAATATTCTCAGGGGATAGTAGTTTTCAAAAAATTTAACCACAGGAATACACTCTATTTAAGATAGAAATAGGTGCACTAGTATTGAACATGGTGGCTTTTTGGGGTCACGTGATTTTTTTCGTCCAATCAGAAGCACGGAATTTTAATGAATAGTATTATAAAATTAAGTGTTTTTTATATACAGATATTTTTGAGGTTTCATGAACCAATCAAAACCAGGGATTTTTAATGAATAGTATTATAAAATTAAGCACTTTGTGGAATTAAGTGTTGATTGTGTACAAATAATTTTGGTGTTTTTTCAACCACATGGATTTTTAATGATTATAAAATTAAGTGATTTGTGGAATTAAGTGTTGATCATATTCAAATAATTTAGGAGTACCATGAACCAACCAGAAGCATGGATTTTTAATAATTGTAAAATTAAGTGATTTAAGTATGCAAGTTTCGGAAAAAACCATGAAAAACTTCAAACGAATAGCCTACAAGCTTTAAAATCTGTGATGCACAAATTATTTGTTTTAACATGTTGATAAACTAGATTACATTAAAAAGTTTGGGTAATAAAATGATATATTTGGTGTGATTAATAGGGGTTCTAAAGAATTTGGCTGCTTTTCCTGGTGTATGAATTTAGCTTATATTTGGCGTGATTTCGCCAATAATTACAAATTTGGTGGTAAACCTGCAGTATAAATGCATTCGCAAAGAAAATTTTGTCAGTTGCTGCTGTATTTTTGAGGAGTGCGCACGTTTAATTTATCAACTTGTATTTTTTATAACACTTTACTTTTTAGTGAGAGAGATGGATTTATCTGCAAAAATGCCTATTTCAAATGAGGTGTCATCAAGCTTGGATACTAAGAAAGTACCAAAAACTTTTAGCTGTGTTTCTTGCAGTATGGTATTTAAACGAAAATGGGATTTGCTTCGTCACATGAAAATTCATCTCAACGAAAAATCTTTTATTTGCAATGTATGCCAGAAAGCATTTACCAGGTCAGATGAGTTAAAGAGACATTTAAAAATTCATGAAAAGACTTCTATTGAACATAGATGTGGGAAATGTGATGAATCCTTTAATCGCAAGTATCAGTTGCTGATGCATATTAGAAAAAATCATCGAAAACCTTTACCAGCGCATTCCTGTGATCAATGTGCAGAAACATTTAGACAGAAATATAAACTTTTAGAGCATGTTAGAGAAAATCATCGAAAACCCTTATCGCAAGCAACATTAAAGGGAATATAAAATTCTGACCGAGATTTTCTTAAGGAGAAAATTATGCATTTTAAAAGAAAAAATGCTCTTAATACATTTACAATAACCACATTTGATAATAAAATCAAAGATTTGGATTTAACGTCATTTTTTAATAATTTAAGAACAGACATTTTAAACGAATTAAACTTTCAATTAAATGATCAAGGATCATTGAAATGGTATATTAATGTAGAAGTTATTTTTAGTTGTATTTATGAAAATGGAGAGAAGGATTTTATTACACAAAATTTTAGGTCAAAAAGTATAACAACTCTTTTAATAAATGATTTGAATAATGATCTTGAAAACGCTTTTAACAAGATGAAAAAGTGTTTTGATGAATTTAGTGAACAAGGATCAGGTTGGACATTAACAGAAATTTTCAAATTAGAACTTTGTATGACTAAATATGGTTCTTTTCAAATGTAATATCTGATTTTACTATATATATATATTGAAAATTGTTAGTTGAATCTTATAAAATTATTGTAAACTTTGTATAAAAATGATGCATGTAAAAATCTTATAATTTGAAAAATAAAAGTATGTGCATAAAAATTGTATTTTTAACCGACTTCAAAAAAAGAAGGAAGGTTCTCAATTCAAACCGTATGTTTTTTTTATGTTTGTTAGCTCATAACTTCTGAACGGATGCTCCGATTTTGATGCTTTTTGTTTTGCTGAAAAGGTCTTGGTCTACAATAGGTCCCATTGTAATATCTTTACGATCTAAAGAAAATACAGGGTGCCCCAAAAAATCAGTCCCAACTCTTTTAACTGCTAAACGGCTGCAGCTATAGTGATAAAAATGGTATGTAAGTATAGCAAAGTGGCCATGCTGTAAAAGGTTAAACCGCTTGCAGCGCCACCTGGTGGAAAATAGCGGAGTTAGTGTTCCTATCTCGAAAACGGTGCTAAAGAAAAAAGTGAATTAGAAAGTTGAAGAGTATCATCGATAGTAGAAAAAGATAGTTTAGACATTCATGCTAGCGTTCCTATCTCGGAAACGGTTCAAGACAGGGGGAAAAAGTGAATTATAAAATTGCAGAGTATCATCGATTTAGTACGAAAAGATAGTTTAGACACTGATGCTAAAAATACAATGCTAAAAACGTGCATTTTTTTGTTCGCAATTTCTTACACTATACATACTTCAGCTACATTGCTCACGTTGTAGCGTAGCTGGGGAGACATACGCTATGTAGTTCAAAATACGGTTACTTGATACTTTTTGTTTTGTTGTAGAGATCTTGGTCTGAAGTAGGTCCCATTATAACTTCTTTACAATCTAAAGAAAATAAAGCGCCATCTGGTGAAAAACAGCGGAATTAGCGCTCCTATCTCAAAAACGGTTCAAGATGGGAGAAAAGTTAATTACGAAGTTGCAGAGCATCTTCGATTTACTACGAAAAGACAGTTTTTAGACATTATTGCTAAAAATAGAACGCTTAAAACGTGCAGTTGTTTGTTCGCTATTTCCTACATTATGCACACTTGAACTACGTTGCACACTTTGCAGCGTAGCGGATGACACGTATACTCTGTCGTTCAAAGTACTGTTCCTGTAAGCGGTCACATCGATTAGCGCAAAGTCGTTTTCAGCCAACTTCAGAAAGGAGGGTGTTCTTAGTTCAAGCTATGTGTTGTTGTTGGTGTTTGTAAGCTTATAACTTCGTAAGAGATGCTCTAATTAACCGACTTCAAAAAGGAGAAGGTTCTTAATTCAAAGCATATGTTTTTTGTTTTTGTTTTTGTTTGTTAGCTCATAACTTCTGAACAGATGATCCGATTTTGATACTTTTTGTTTTATTGTAAAGGTCTTGGTCTGAAATAAATCCCATTGTAAGATCTTTGCGATCACAAAAAAAATACAGGATGCCCAAAAGAGTCAGTTAAGTTGACATGTCCTACGCGATTCAACCGCCTAAAGTGCAACCTGGTGGAATAGAGTGGAGTTAGCGATCCTATCTCGGAAACGTTTCAAGACAGGGGAAAAAAGTGAATTATAAAATTGCAGAGCATCATCGATGTAGTACGCAAAGATAGTTTAGACATAATTGCTAAAAACAGAATGCTTAAAACGTGCATTTGTTTGTTCACAATTTCCTATTTTGTGCACACTTGAACGACATTGCATATGTTGTAGCGTAGAGGGTGACATTTATGCAATGTAAAATTCAATGTATGGTTATTGTAAGCGGTCACATCGATTAACACATAGACGTTTTAAACCGATTTCATAAAGGAAGAGGTTCTCAATGCAAACCATGTTTCTCGTTGTTGCTGTTGAAATTTGTTAGCTTATTTGTTAGCTTATGTTAGTTGAAATTTGTTAGCTTTGTTAGCTAAAGACTTTTTAATTTAACGTATGTTCGTTCAACAGATAGTTTTTTGCTCATATCCGATAAAGGCAAGAAAAGTAACACAACTTAAAAATGCAGCATTTTAGAAAAATCAACTTAAAAATAACTTTACTATAAAACAACTGGCACAACTGTCTCTCGAGTGGATAACTTTCTAGATGGAGATGTAACTTTTTTGTTCACATTGGGTGCATTTCATGTATTTTTCAGTGACATAAACCATTTTTTGAGTAATGTCACTTTTTTGGAACTTGTGATTTGTGAAACTTCCGTCGAATGTCTTCTGATGCTCTGCTATATAAATAAGTTTTCACTGAAAAGAGTAAAATAAAATCTTTTTGTAAAAAAATAGAACCGACTCCAAAAAGGAACTACTATTCAAACAACTAAAAATGAAAGAAAATTGGTAGAAAATGGAACTGTAAATTGCGCCTAAAAGTATAAAATAATTTCCTTCGCCAAACAACCTATAACACTACAATTAATCATAACTTTTGAAGTCGGCGCAAAATTAAATAAAAATTGATACCTTTATTCAATACAAAAATCAAATCCTATTCAAAATATACATCTCACATTGTTACCTGCAAAATGCAACCGAGAACTAATTTGATTCAAGAAAACAAATAAGATTTCGTAAGCAGCAAAAGTTGGCGAAGATGCTGGTATCTGACGTCCTTGGTGAAAGAAAAATCGCAAAATTATCTGGCAAACATATTTAATTTCTTTGGGATATCATGATTGATAAGGTATATCAAGAGAGAAATCTAGAATATGAAACAACACATCGTACAATATATATTATGAAAATATACATCTTGCGTGTATATTTTTGCCTTACGTTTTGATCACCAAATCCAAAAGCCATCAAGGATGATAGTTATCAAAGTTATACCAAATTTGCAAAGGAAACTCTAACTTCGTAGAAACATAAATACCGCATTGTGAAGAATGTTCACTGTTCTATGTAGATGCTACTAATGGACCAATTGTATACAGTGATAAAATAATAAAGGAAACATGAAAATGGATCATTCGAAACAACAGCATTTGTTGCTACCGATCTAAAGACAAACCTTTAAAAACTAATTAAATTTTATTTTATTTTGCGCCGACTTCAAAAGTTATGATTAATTGTAGTGTTATAGGTTGTTTGGCGAAGGAAATTATTTTATACTTTTAGGCGCAATTTACAGTTCCATTTTCTACCAATTTTCTTTCATTTTTAGTTGTTTGAATAGTAGTTCCTTTTTGGAGTCGGTTCTATTTTTTTACAAAAAGATTTTATTAATTATTTATCTTATATAAAAGTTTAAACTATTAATCGGATTTTTAAAATAAATGCACTTATGTTAATGTAGAGGTATTATTATTATTATTATTATTATTTTAATATAATTTTAAAACTATATATTTTAAAACTACACATTTTTTTAAAAACGTTATTTCATAAATAAATTGATATTTTATAGTAAATATATAATCATAATCTTACCAATTTTAGAGATTGTATCAAAAAATCATGAACTTTACATTTGACACATAGTCTAGAGTAATACTAATCTACTTAAAAGTTTAACTTTTCTGCGTGCTTGAAATTAGACATGAACAAATTATCTGTTTTAACACGTTGATAAACTAAAATAGTTTACGTGATTTTTTAATGGGATTGGGGATATTTTACAAGATTTGGCTATTAAAATAACATATCTGCTAAGATTTGGCGAGATTTTTTTAATGTATTTGGCAATAAATACTGATTTGGCATTAAACATAGAGTAAAAATTCAGTCTCAGAGGAAATTTAATCAGTTGCTGACTTGTTTTCATGGTTCAGTTTTCATATACCATTTTTAAAGTTTTACTTTGATTAAATTTATAATGGATCTATCTGAGGAAGTGCAAGTTTCTGTTCATCAACAACCCTCTTCATCATGTTTTAAAGATGAGACTTTACACTTAAAGGATGCAAAGCCATATGTTTGTGATATATGTAAGAAAGCATTTAGGAGATCGTATGATTGTAAGAAACACTTAAAAATTCATGAAAAACCTCGCATAGGATATGGGTGTGAATACTGTATGGAAAATTTTACTCGTAAACGGGATTTTTTAAAACATAATGCAAAAATTCATAAAAAGACTTTACATAATCACAGTTGTGATGAATGTAGTGAAGTGTTTAGGACTAAACAAGATTTATTGAATCATAAAAAAATGCTACATCGAAAGGTTTTACCTGAATATCTATGCGTAGAATGTAACGAAAGTTTTCGATATAAGTATGAATTATTACGTCATAACAGAAAAAATCATCGTAAAGATTCTTCTGCTTACGTATGTACAAAATGCAATGAACGAAATACTCTCAACTTAGACAGTGAAAATATGAACTTAACGAATTTTTTGAATAATTTGAATACTGCTTTCTTAACCAACAGCTATTCTTTAGCCAAAAGCTTTCATGATGAAAATAACAATATGTATTTTTTAATATTTTTAAATAATGAAAATATGAATACCGAACGCATAACACAAAATATTGACTCACCAACCAACAACTTTGAGAGTGCAAATGCAAACTTAATGAATTTTTCAGATAATCAAAATATTGTTTTCGGTTCATCAACCAGTGAAAATGTGATCTTATCAAATGTTTTGGATAATAATGAAAATGCATACAACGTTTTACCCACTGCTAATGGAAATATGAATACTGAATGTTTGACACAAAGTATTATTTATGACTCACCAACGAACAACTTTGAGAATATAAATGTGGACTTTACGAATTTTAATGTAGAGTGTATGAGTAATCAAAATAATTTTTTACCGGTGAGTGTTGATAACGACTTGTTGACATTTTTGGATAATTTTAATGTAGAGTGTATAAGTCAATGTAACCTTAACGATTCAACAACAATTTAGATTTATATGAACCTGTTTTTATATTGACAATAATAATGTAAAATAAATTATTTTAATCAAAAATTGTGTTTTTATTATGAAATTACTTTCTACACTCCATTTTATATTACAATAGATACGTTAAGTCACGAAAAAATCTAAACATGTGTAAATATATTTTTGCTTTCTTATTAACTAAATCGTTTAATACATTTATATACAATAAGACTTGCTGATTTTAATTCGTTTTAAAGAAATTCTCTCCCAACAAATTGGAATGGGACGAAGTGACTTATAAAAACCGTAAAATAAAGAACTCTAATATTGCTGATTTATTAAATATTTTCTACGAATAAGAAAGTGCCTATCAATGCACAGGGCGAATTGTTGTAAGCTCTTAATGATACGCCTAAAACCTTTATTAAAAACAAATTTTTATTATCTTCTGTACCCAAGGAACGAAAACGCCCAAATGTAGCCCCCCCCCTATTGGTTAAATTATTAATAAAAAATACTTTTTAATATAAAACACTGGTCTCTTTATTTGTGTTTAAATAAAAACATGTTTATGTTTATTATGTTTAAATATAAAAATTGGACTTACCTCAACACAGTTGTTAATTTCCGTCCTTCTCTTCTACTCGCACAGTGTGAAATGAGCGATAATGCTATTTCTTATCAAGATCACGTGGTAAGCTTTCTTATCTACTACGTCACATGACATTGTCTAGTATGACGTATCTACTACGTCACATTGACGTAGTAAGCTCTGTGACTGATAACACAAACCCTACACTAATGTAGTATATGTCAGTAGATACGTCATACTAGACAATGTCATGTGACGTAGTAGATAAGAAAGCTTACCACGTGATCTTGATAAGAAATAGCATTATCGCTCATTTCACACTGTGCGAGTAGAAGAGAAGGACGGAAATTAACAACTGTGTTGAGGTAAGTCCAATTTTTATATTTAAACATAATAAACATAAACATGTTTTTATTTAAACACAAATAAAGAGACCAGTGTTTTATATTAAAAAGTATTTTTTATTAATAATTTAACCAATAGGGGGGGGGGCTACATTTGGGCGTTTTCGTTCCTTGGGTACAGAAGATAATAAAAATTTGTTTTTAATAAAGGTTTTAGGCGTATCATTAAGAGCTTACAACAATTCGCCCTGTGCATTGATAGGCACTTTCTTATTCGTAGAAAATATTTAATAAATCAGCAATATTAGAGTTCTTTATTTTACGGTTTTTATAAGTCACTTCGTCCCATTCCAATTTGTTGGGAGAGAATTTCTTTAAAACGAATTAAAATCAGCAAGTCTTATTGTATATAAATGTATTAAACGATTTAGTTAATAAGAAAGCAAAAATATATTTACACATGTTTAGATTTTTTCGTGACTTAACGTATCTATTGTAATATAAAATGGAGTGTAGAAAGTAATTTCATAATAAAAACACAATTTTTGATTAAAATAATTTATTTTACATTATTATTGTCAATATAAAAACAGGTTCATATAAATCTAAATTGTTGTTGAATCGTTAAGGTTACATTGACTTATACACTCTACATTAAAATTATCCAAAAATGTCAACAAGTCGTTATCAACACTCACCGGTGAAAAATTATTTTGATTACTCATACACTCTACATTAAAATTCGTAAAGTCCACATTTATATTCTCAAAGTTGTTCGTTGGTGAGTCATAAATAATACTTTGTGTCAAACATTCAGTATTCATATTTCCATTAGCAGTGGGTAAAACGTTGTATGCATTTTCATTATTATCCAAAACATTTGATAAGATCACATTTTCACTGGTTGATGAACCGAAAACAATATTTTGATTATCTGAAAAATTCATTAAGTTTGCATTTGCATTCTCAAAGTTGTTGGTTGGTGAGTCAATATTTTGTGTTATGCGTTCGGTATTCATATTTTCATTATTTAAAAATATTAAAAAATACATATTGTTATTTTCATCATGAAAGCTTTTGGCTAAAGAATAGCTGTTGGTTAAGAAAGCAGTATTCAAATTATTCAAAAAATTCGTTAAGTTCATATTTTCACTGTCTAAGTTGAGAGTATTTCGTTCATTGCATTTTGTACATACGTAAGCAGAAGAATCTTTACGATGATTTTTTCTGTTATGACGTAATAATTCATACTTATATCGAAAACTTTCGTTACATTCTACGCATAGATATTCAGCTAAAACCTTTCGATGTAGCATTTTTTTATGATTCAATAAATCTTGTTTAGTCCTAAACACTTCACTACATTCATCACAACTGTGATTATGTAAAGTCTTTTTATGAATTTTTGCATTATGTTTTAAAAAATCCCGTTTACGAGTAAAATTTTCCATACAGTATTCACACCCATATCCTATGCGAGGTTTTTCTTACAATCATACGATCTCCTAAATGCTTTCTTACATATATCACAAACATATGGCTTTGCATCCTTTAAGTGTAAAGTCTCATCTTTAAAACATGATGAAGAGGGTTGTTGATGAACAGAAACTTGCACTTCCTCAGATAGATCCATTATAAATTTAATCAAAGTAAAACTTTAAAAATGGTATATGAAAACTGAACCATGAAAACAAGTCAGCAACTGATTAAATTTTCCTCTGAGACTGAATTTATACTCTATGTTTAATGCCAAATCAGTATTTATTGCCAAATACATTAAAAAAATCTCGCCAAATCTTTGCAGATATGTTATTTTAATAGCCAAATCTTGTAAAATATCCCCAATCCCATTAAAAAATCACGTAAACTATTTTAGTTTATCAACGTGTTAAAACAGATAATTTGTTCATGTCTAATTTCAAGCACGCAGAAAAGTTAAACTTTTAAGTAGATTAGTATTACTCTAGACTATGTGTCAAATGTAAAGTTCATGATTTTTTGATACAATCTCTAAAATTGGTAAGATTATGATTATATATTTACTATAACATATCAATTTATTTATGAAATAACGTTTTTAAAAAAATGTGTAGTTTTAAAATATATAGTTTTAAAATCATATTAAAATAATAATAATAATAATAATAATAATACCTCTACATTAACATAAGTGCATTTATTTTAAAAATCCGATTAATAGTTTAAACTTTTATATAAGATAAATAATTAAAAATACAATTTTTATGCACATACTTTTATTTTTCAAATTATAAGATTTTTACATGCATCATTTTTATACAAAGTTTACAATAATTTTATAAGATTCAACTAACAATTTTCAATATATATATATAGTAAAATCAGATATTACATTTGAAAAGAACCATATTTAGTCATACAAAGTTCTAATTTGAAAATTTCTGTTAATGTCCAACCTGATCCTTGTTCACTAAATTCATCAAAACACTTTTTCATCTTGTTAAAAGCGTTTTCAAGAATCATTTATTAAAAGAGTTGTTATACTTTTTGACCTAAAATTTTGTGTAATAAAATCCTTCTCTCCATTTTCATAAATACAACTAAAAATAACTTCTACATTAATATACCATTTCAATGATCCTTGATCATTTAATTGAAAGTTTAATTCGTTTAAAATGTCTGTTCTTAAATTATTAAAAAATGACGTTAAATCCAAATCTTTGATTTTATTATCAAATGTGGTTATTGTAAATGTATTAAGAGCATTTTTTCTTTTAAAATGCATAATTTTCTCCTTAAGAAAATCTCGGTCAGAATTTGATATTCCCTTTAATGTTGCTTGCGATAACGGTTTTCGATGATTTTCTCTAACATGCTCTAAAAGTTTATATTTCTGTCTAAATGTTTCTGCACATTGATCACAGGAATGCGCTGGTAAAGGTTTTCGATGATTTTTTCTAATATGCATCAGCAACTGATACTTGCGATTAAAGGATTCATCACATTGCCCACATCTATGTTCAATAGAAGTCTTTTCATGAATTTTTAAATGTCTCTTTAACTCATCTGACCTGGTAAATGCTTTCTGGCATACATTGCAAATAAAAGATTTTTCGTTGAGATGAATTTTCATGTGACGAAGCAAATCCCATTTTCGTTTAAATACCATACTGCAAGAAACACAGCTAAAAGTTTTTGGTACTTTCTTAGTATCCAAGCTTGATGACACCTCATTTGAAATAGGCATTTTTGCAGATAAATCCATCTCTCTCACTAAAAAGTAAAGTGTTATAAAAAATACAAGTTGATAAATTAAACGTGCGCACTCCTCAAAAATACAGCAGCAACTGACAAAATTTTCTTTGCGAATGCATTTATACTGCAGGTTTACCACCAAATTTGTAATTATTGGCGAAATCACGCCAAATATAAGCTAAATTCATACACCAGGAAAAGCAGCCAAATTCTTTAGAACCCCTATTAATCACACCAAATATATCATTTTAATACCCAAACTTTTTAATGTAATCTAGTTTATCAACATGTTAAAACAAATAATTTGTGCATCACAGATTTTAAAGCTTGTAGGCTATTCGTTTGAAGTTTTTCATGGTTTTTTCCGAAACTTGCAAACTTAAGTCACTTAATTTTACAATTATTAAAAATCCATGCTTCTGGTTGGTTCATGGTACTCCTAAATTATTTGAATATGATCAACACTTAATTCCACAAATCACTTAATTTTATAATCATTAAAAATCCATGTGGTTGAAAAAACACCAAAATTATTTGTACACAATCAACACTTAATTCCACAAAGTGCTTAATTTTATAATACTATTCATTAAAAATCCCTGGTTTTGATTGGTTCATGAAACCTCAAAAATATCTGTATGTAAAAAACACTTAATTTTATAATACTATTCATTAAAATTCCGTGCTTCTGATTGGACGAAAAAAATCACGTGACCCCAAAAAGCCACCATGTTCAATACTAGTGCACCTATTTCTATCTTAAATAGAGTGTATTCCTGTGGTTAAATTTTTTGAAAACTACTATCCCCTGAGAATATTTTGTTTCGCATCACAAAAAGTGCTATATACGCGCATAAAATATAACTATTAAACCTTAATGTATTTCAACATTTTTGCATCATTTATAAGTATCGTTTCTCTAATAAGCTACAAAACATCGCAAAAGTACTATATATGCACATAAAATATAACTGTGCAACTATTAAACCTTAATGTACTTCGACATTTTTGCATCATTTATAAGTATTGTTTATCATAAAATATAACTATTAAACCATAATGTGCTTCAACATTTTTGCATCATTTATAACTATTGGACATCTAATAAGCTACATTACATCACAAAAGTACTAAATATGCACATAAAATATAACTAAGTAAGTAAGAAATCTTAATGTATTTCAACATTTTTACATCATTTATAACTATCGTTCACCTAATAAGCTACATTACATCACAAAAAGTACTATATATGTACATAAAATATAACTAAGTAAGTAATAAATCTTAATGTATTTCAACATTTATAACTATTAAACCATAATGTGTATCAACATTTTTACATCATTTATAACTATTGGATATCTAATAAGCTACATTACATCACAAAAGTACTAAATATGCACATAAAATATAACTAAGTAAGTAATAAACCTTAATGTATTTCAACATTTTTGCAATATTTATAACTATTGTTCCTCTAATAAGCTACATCCTAATTTCACTCAATATAATTAAGTTTGTAATATTAAATCTTAATCAATTTCGCAATGTACATATGCTTAACTTTAAAATTTCCGTTTTAATCTATTAAGATTAAAAAATAAATAATTAAATTTTTTTATGTGTGTGCGTGCATAAACTTAAATTACATTTATAATGCGAAATATTTTTTTTTTTTTTTTTCAATCACATTTTAAAATATTACATAACTAAAGGATGCATAAATATACAAATACATAAATATAAGATTAATAAGTGCATGGTTTGATTTTAGCTTATGATAAGTTAAATAAAATCTACTATAACTCTGTTGCGTGGTAAAATGGTATTGGTTGATAGAAGTTAATTTATAAAATAAAGTTCTTAAATTAATATTATTAAATAAATATATCAATGAAAAATACTTCTAGATAGGTCATTATTTTTCAAGAAGCATATTTTTTAATGAATTAAATAAATGGTAACTCTGTAGTATAGTATTTTCATTTTAAGGTGAATAATTCAAAAAGTTTTTTAACTAGTTTAGTAGAACTATATAAGATAATCAAACAAAATGAGTTTATCGTAGTATTACGTAGTATCAACATGGTCGATAAGAAATAAGCTTATCACTCATTTGTTTCTTTGGAAGTGTAGAAAAGAAGCATATTTTTTAATGAATTAAATAAATGGTAACTCTGTAGTATAGTATTTTCACTTTAAGGTGCATATTTTTAAACGAAAACTACTTATCTAACAATTAAGTACATAAAAATATCTTCTTACATAATTTCTAATACAACTCATTATCTAATTAAAAGTATATAATCAAGATCTCATGTTTAAACATTTCCTGTAATGCAAAGATAATCACTATTTCTACATATATCCGAAAATACACACTTACCACATTATTTCAATTTTCTTTCACAAAATTTCTAAGACAACTCATTTAGAAGAATCTCTATTTATTTGAAATATAACTATTTTATTATAAAATGGAAGTTCAAAAAAAAAAAAAAAAAATTATTTCCGTTTTAATCTATTAAGATTAAAAAATAATTAATTAATTTTTTCTATGTGTGTGCGTGCATAAACTTAAATTACATTTATAATGCAAAATATTTTAAAATATTACATAACTAAAATTCTTAAGGATGCATAAATATACAAAATATGCAAATACATGAATATAAGATTAATAAGTACATGGTTTGATTTTAGCTTATGATAAGTTAAATAAAATGTACTATAACTCTGTTGCGTGGTAAAATGTTATTGGTTGCACAAAATCTTAGTTAATTTTTCTAATCCTTTATCACTATTTCTGTCTGAATATATTTTTTCTAACTCTCTACTTCAATATTATTATTATTATTATTATTATTTTTTTTTTTTCTAAGTTTAAAATTAATTTTAAAATTGATAATTAATGTAAATTCATATGTCTATGAGCACTAAAATATACAAAATCTTAGTTAATTTTTCTAATCCTTTATTACTAAATGAAATAAATACCTCTATTTCTGCCTGAATATATTTTTTCTAACTCTCTACTTCAATAATATTAATTTTTTTTTCTCTGTTTCAATAAATAATCGCCAGATGGCAGCACATATGGTAATATTTCAGATGAGAGAAAATTTCCTTAATTTGTAATCATTTTATTAAATTTTGTACGCATTTAAATTATACCACAATTTTTCCTTAAAAAATATTAGTGAAAACCATTCGCGAAAAATCGTATATTTTACATAATTAAAAATACTGTCTAAATATGATCACGCAGATTAAAAAATCTGTTTGAACATACATAAGAAATTCTCTTTTGAGAATTTCACAGAAAAAAAAAAGTAACTCTTTAGCAGAGTTCCAAAGATTAAATAAAAAAGAAATTTAATACATGTTCACATAGAAAAAAAAAAAAAAATGTTTGAACATATAACAGTAGAAAATCATATATTTCCACTGATCAAACACCCTTGAACGAAAATTTTTAATCACTCAAACACAAGAAAAAATTTCTTAATATTTTATCCCAAATTATCATTAAAATAATAATTATGCACATAAAATCTACGAAAACAATTAAAATATTAATTATGCACTAAAAATCCTCACTAATATTAATACATTCATTTCTTAAATTGAAAAATAACTTACATTTAAAATAAATTTCATCGCAAAACGGTACACTAAGTAATTAAAATTTTCGCTGTCAACAGATGATGGTCGAGTGGATAGCGCGGCGGGCTCGCAATCCGCAGGTAGCAGGTTCGATCCTAAGTGACGCCAAAGCATCATTTTTGAAAATAAAGGAGTTCAATACTTCCTCAATAGATGTCAGCACCACAGAAAAAATAAGTTTGAGAAAAATCAATAATTAAAGTTCTCTTAAAATAATATTCCTTATCATTCAAGATAACATCCTAATTCTAACCCTCTCTTATCTACGGAGGAGGGATCAGACTTATCTACGGAGGAGGGATCCTCACTTCCGGCCCTCCGCCCCTCCGCTGGCGCAGTACTCTCCTTCTTCCTCTACTATGATCTTTTATGATAAAAAGCAGAGTTAATTATTAATATATAATTATCTAAATTTAAATGTATTTATTTTGGCAAATAACCTTTTACGATATATAAATATATATATACAGATATGTGTGTGTAAATAATTGGTTTTTATAAGCGAATTATTGGTACAGTAAAAAAAAAAAAAAGAGAGAAAAATAACTGTGGAATCCTGAATGTCTCCTAATCCTCCTCGCATTCATCACTTGTCAGCGACTAACACCTCTAATCCACCTCCTGTCTCAACAATGTGCATACAAAAGGATTAAAGGAGTTCTTTTCTATGGTGGATTTCACCCATGCACAAACTTTTCCGTATATACCTGTCACCCCTAAATTCTCTCCTTCCGGCCGAAAACGGCCGACTCAGTCCTTTGCTGCAAAAGCCGTTATGGGCCGTATTCGTCTTTAAAGAGTCAAAGTCTGAGTGCAGCTTTCCAACAAGATTTGGCACACTGCATATGCCACCTATCATTGAAGATTTCGTATAATTTTTGATTAGTTATTTTCAATTAAAAATTCTGGAAATAACAATGGTGCTAGATGGCTGAAGTAACGCGTCAGATTTTACTGAAAAATTGCAACCTAACTTTATACGCTTTTCAAGTTTTCGTGTTCAACTGGGAGTTGTAGTTACTGGTGAATACAGTCGTTATTGGACTTCATACTTCATGTGACCCAGCACTATTTTTTACAGTGTGGATACTCGCATTGCCTTGCTGCAAAATCCATTTGTTCTGTCCAAATTGTCCGTGACACCACGGAATATAGGTGGTACGTCGGTCATCAAGCTATTTTAAGCTGTTATATTTGCTTTCAACAAACCTTATCACGGGATCACCAAAGCTGGAAATGGCATCTAAAATCAAAACACCACCGCCATCTATTTGCCGCTATACTTGATACGGTGCGATGACGCTATCCCCTCTATTTCAATGTATGAACTAACGTTGCCGGGTCCAGCGGGGCAAAAGTGTTTCTCATTTCTGTGAAAACTTGCTTGAAGTCCGTGGATTCGACAATGTGTTTCCGCGTGAATTTGAGACGCTTTTCCTTGTGTCTCGGCGATAACGGCAGTTGTTTCTTGATTCTTTCGTAGGTAAATTTCTGTTCAGTTAGCGTTCGAAAAATAGTTCGGCGTGAGGCTGTAACACCGATTTTATTCTTTATGATACGGATGTTGACTAGTTTATCTTGTTCTATTAAATGACATACCATCCCCTTAATTCTCTTTTTAACACGGGTAGACAAAGCTTTAGGACATCCGGTCTTCTTCCCTGTTTTTCGGTTCCTATTCTTGAGTATTTTGATGACTGTGTATCCTTGGAAACACTTGCTTGAATGGTGACCTTATAACCTGATGATTTCGGCACGTTTCTCTTCAGTGATCATCCTTAACGTCTTACGCGCCTGCACGTTTATAGAACTACGTGTGGGCTATACAACTGAAAAACATATTCTTAGTTTTCCAATGTACATTAAAAATGCCCACCCTGTTTTTTTTTTTGCTTCTTCAATTTCAACCATTTGAATCCGAATGTTCAGATTACTTAATGCCTGCAAATACCTTTTTTCTCAAATCAATTTATTTTTTCTTTCTTCTTCTTCGTATTTATTTATTTATTTATTTGTTTTCGTCAGACTTTTTTTTTTTTTTTTTTTTTAAACTAAAAGTACAATTAAAGTTTATTTTAAGTTAACTGTAGCAAATTTAGGCTTGTGTTTAGGTTTTTAAAATTACTTTGAGTTTCTGCTCTTGTCATCTGGATGCATCTCTCGGTGAATGGCCGTGGCCGACCCCTTCAATTGTTCAGTAATTAACGCATCTTACCAGCGCCTTTTGTTGCGGGGAGTTTACTTCCGGCGCCTCTATTACCTTTTAATTCTACCTATGCCGCCCTTTGTCGTGAGGGTGCAAACCAGTGGCAAATATATTTTTATTTAATTTTTTAAATAAATCACAGGGGGAGACTCTAAAACGCTCCAAACCGCTATATAGTGGTGAAGAGCGGCCTCCTTCCATCTAACATGCTATACAACTAGTAATGTGGTAACGGAGAACTTATCTTCATATGAAATATTTCCAAAACTCTTGCTGGTAGCCAAAGTTTTTATCACTTCATTTTTGCGTTTTTTATTATAATCTTTATCGTTTTTACGATAAATGGTAATTTGATCTGTCATATTAATGTTTTATCGCTTTATTTTGCATAACATAGTTTTTTATTAATAATACGCGTCGAGATTCATGTGGTCACCAAAGTTTTGTCCAGCAGTGTATAAGGAACTCCAAAGAATTTATTTCGCAGACAAGAAATCAAGCTAATGCTCTTATTTCTAAATTTCTCTCCTTTGGAACAATTTTGGTTTCTATGTTTTTTTTTTTTTTTTTTTAGGAATACCGTAATTTAGTGTATATAAGCCGCAGCTTATTAAAATGTTGCAAAAAAGAAAAAAAAAAAAAAAAAAAACAATGATCTTAGATAAACCGTACCGGAAGGTAAGCCGCAGCTTATGCAAGCATTGTTACGATGATGTGACAGACAAATAAGGAAAAAAGATATCAGTCTTCTGACATCTACGCAAGTTAATAAAAATAATAATTTTTTTAATTATAAATGAAAATAATAAATTATTTAAGAAATAATTAGGTGTAAAGAAAATAAAATCAAACTATACCAGTATGCAAATGTAATGCAACAAATATGAGAAACACGTGAACAAGATGGTGGAATCCAGGCATATGTACAAAGTCATAAAAATAATTAATTGTAAATGAAAGTAATAAATTATTTTAAAAGGCACTGTATAAAAAAAAAAAAAATAAACAAAACAAAACAAAGCCAGTATACAAATACAATGCAAAAAATCAAAAACAAGGGGAAAAGATGGCGAACTCCAGACGTATATGCAAATTAATCAAGATAAGGGATTATTAGTTAATAAATAAGAGATTATAAGCGTGAATCAGTGCTCGAGAGACTCGAATACTAAACTTCCGTTTTCGGGGAAGATCGACTGTTCCAAGAAGTATGAACGAATTTGGTATCTAGAATTTGGCATTATTAGATAGCCTGCACTGATAGATAAGCCGCAGTCCCCCCAAAATCAATGTTTTTTTAAAGATAGCCCGCGGCTTATATTCACTAAATTACGGTACTTAGTTCAACAACACCTTTATCAAACTATTTACAAACATAAAACTTGAACTTCCTACAAGCTTGACCGTTTGTTGTGATAACCCAGAAGGCTCTGAAAGAAAACAGAAATAAGTTTGGTAAATGTTTAAAGCTGCGAAAAAGTTTGTTTCGTACATGAATGCAGCCATTGAAGAGAAAATCTCGACAGATCTTTCCCTAAATGCAGAAAGGCTCTGCCTTGAATCGAAACTTTTTCGACAAAGAACTGTTTGAGAATACATGGTGATTCATCAGAGGATGCCATCATTAAGTCAAGTGTAGAGGAGAAGTTTAGGGTCAGTGTATTTTGTAGAATCATGGAGAAATAAATCAGAGCATGAACATGACGTTTTCTGATCAAAAGGACTTGTGTTTAGACCTTACATGTTTCGATCCACGCGGATTTTCCCAGTTCAAGAAAGATAGAATAGCAAAGATTTTACTTGATAAAGTTTGCTCGGTGATTGGAGATATTGACTAATCAAAACTCAAAGAGGAGTTAACCTCTCTAGTTGATGTTTGTCCTCAGATAAACACTAAAATATCTGAACGTTATGAAGTGTAACATATATTATACAAGTGAAAATTCTGCCAATGAAGAGTCTAAAGATGAGGATAGAAGCTGCTATTTCAAAATCTGTAATAAATGTGTGTATAAGGTTATATATGACTACAACGTGTATCCGGTCTTATAAAGTATATGAATATCTTTTAACTATCCCCTTGGCACAAGTTAGCTGCGAAAGGGCTTTTACTACCCTCAAGTTTATTAAAACCAGTCAAGATCAACATTATCTCAGACAAGCCCTGAGGCCCTCCTTGTGATGCAGATTTAAAGGGGAAAGCTTGCAACAATCAATAATGATTTAATAATAAGCAAACTCTGTCACCAAAGCTCTGAAATGAAGAGACTCTTTGTATTTTGAGGCTTGAGTAGAAGTTATATTGCAATAGATAGTAGTGTTTATGTAATTATAGTATTACATAACTAAATAAATGAAAGTACCGCATTGTTGTCACATATTTTATATTCTATAATGTATATACCAATATTTTATGTGAAAATAAAAAACAACGCAACAACAAAAAAGTTTTCCTCGATAGCTAATGTTAAAAGTTTTAAAAAGTAATTAAAAAAAAGCTAATTAAAATTTAATAATAAAAATCTATCATTATATGCGTCCCCTCCTGTTAATAATGTGTGCGCAAAATTAGGAACCGATAGCTCAAAGAATAAAGGAATGCGGAGCAACAAACACAAAAATACGCAAATTTAGCATATTATTGTGTAAGATATTACTTTTTATTTGAAAACGTCTAAATTATCATTTTTCCGTTATATATAACTAAGTAATGGACGACTTGCGTCCTCCGAAAATCCAAGGTATGCGCTTTTCCAGATGACCCAGTCCGCCTCTGATAACTATCATGCATAGGCGATACGTGCGCGTGCAATTATGGTACAGAAAAAATGCTGGGATGCGATCGATCCCGGATACGGAGCAGAAATGACGAACGCTGAAAAGAAGAAGAATGATGAAGCATCAACCCTGATGTTCTTGACAGTTGAAGACACTTTTCTAGATGACATTGGTGATTGTATCACAGCAAAAGATGCTTAGACAATTGTTTTTTGTTTTGCAATTAATAAAAGATTTCGTTAATATTTTTATGAAACCTGGTGAAACTATTCAATCGTATCTCGCCAGACTTATGGAAATTCATCGAAAATTGTCAAATAGTGGGTATGCATTTACTGATAGTGAAGTGGCACTGGTCATGCTAATAGTTCTTTCAAAATCGTACGAAAGCCTTATTCTAAACCTAGAAAAAGATGAAGCAAACTTGACAACTACAATAGTGAAATCCAGACTATTAATAGAAGAAAAAAGAATATCCAGACATGCAATTGCTGCTAAAGACCATGAAGAATGTGCATTCCCTGTGAAAAGTTACAGTCAGAAGAAACCTGTACAAACAAAATCAGCCAAGAAGTGGCAAATTAAGAAAACAAATGAACCAAATTTAAGCCAAAAGAAAATTACCAGGTGTTTTAGCTGGGGTGAATGGGGCCACATTTCCCGAAATTGTAATGAAGCACAACAGAAGAGCCAGAGTAGTGCCAAAATTGCCATAAATTTGAAAACAAACTGCCCATTGCTGACAAACCAAGAGAATCAAAATAATTCAATTTGATGGATTTTAGACAGTGGTGCGACAGAGCTTATGACTCTGACAAACGCAAATTCACAACCCTAATGGATTACAATTCAGAAGTGGAAGTTGCAAATTCTGAAAAGGTTCAAGTGATAGGACAAGCAACATAACAATTGCTGTTTCTGAAGACTCAGATGACAGGAAGAATATTACCCTCGATAATGTACCTAAATTAGGCGAAAACCTGATATACATATTTAAGATCAAAAAGGGCTTTAAAGTTGAATTTGTTCATAGAGAAGCAAAAATATCAAAAAACGAAGAAATAGTTTTGAGAGCTAAAAGGAAAGGAAGGCTATACATAATAGAGGAAGATCAGCCAGCAGCATATGTCTTAAAGACACCTGACAGTGAACTTTGGTATCGCAGACTGGGCTACACTTCTTCGAGCACAATGACTGATGTTGGACTCATGAACAATGAAAAAGCCAAACCATGTTCTGTATGTATACAAGGGAAGGAAGATGAAGCGAAAGCAGTTTCCTAAATCTTCTAATAACAGAGCTAAAGATGTACTAGAAATTATACATTCAGACTTAGTTGGAAAAATCTCTCCATCTTCACTAAGAGGATCAATTATTTTGTTGTATTCACAGATGATTTCTCACGATATTCCATAGTAAATCCAATAAAAACAAAAGACCAAGTTATAGAGAAGTTTGAGGAATATAGGAATATGGTAGAGAACCTACACAAAAAGAAAGTAAAAATCCTAAAGAGTGATAATGGCAATGAGTTCATGCCAGATGAATTCAACAGATACCTCGTCAAATATGGCATACAGAGGCAATTGTTGGTTCCAGAATCGTCACAATAAAATGGAGTGGCTGGTAGGAAGAATCAGACACTAATTAATATCACTAGATGCCTTATAGAGTCGGGAGCTAATCCAGAATTCTAGGCTGAAGCAGTATGTACAGAATCCTACAGTCGGCTGCAAAATTATTCGAGCACTAGCAATAATCCTTGCCAAAAAAAAGTACATTTAATACAGCTTTGTTAAATAAATCCTTGTCAAGTCATGTTCTTAATCAGTCTAAGTCCATGATTCGACAAGGATTTACTTAGCAAAACAGTCTTAAACAGTCTTACTTTTTAAATATAGGAATTATTGGCTAGTGCTCGAATAATTTTGCAGCCGACTGTATCTGCACAACAAACGTCCATCCACTGCTATCGAGGGTTGGTTGGTTGGTTGTAGGATTTAAGGCCGATTGACTCCTAAAGTGTCCTAGGCCTACAGGAGGAATGCCCTCCGTGGGGGTCTTTCTAAGGGGTCCTAGCCCGTATTTACGCTAGTTTCGGAGGAAACCACGGAAAACTCCGAACGGCTAGGTCGATGAGCGCGACCTGGGATCGAACCCGGCACCTCCCATCTACCAGCTTTGAGCGCAGAACCGCTCGGCCGCTGGTGGGCCTGCTATCGAGGGAACTACTCCAGAAGAGCTATGTTTAAACAAGAAAATTGGTTTGAAAAACATGAGAGTCTTTGGATGTAGAGCGTGGAGCCATGTACATTACTCTCAGAGGAAAAACAAATTTGGCCCAAAAGCTAAAGAATGTGTTTTTGTCGGATATCCAGATGGCATCAAAGGATATAAACTATGGGACTTAAAGAAAAGAAAATTCCTCATTAGCGGAGATGCTATCTTTGAAGACGATGTTTTACTTTTCAAGTCAGAGAAATATCAATCATATGAAGAGGATGATAAAATTATGCTCTCAATTGAAAATGAAGAATCTGAAAACAACATACATCAAACAGATTCGAAAACAATTGAGAAATGATGTCATCCACTAAACATTAACAAGTTCGAGAAAATGCCTAATGAGAATTCAGGTGAAGTAAACAGGTGTTTAGAAAATTATGAAGATGAAATTCTATGTGATGATTCTACATACTCTACCAATCCGCAAGAGGATAAAGGCATATGTGACGGAAAAGAAATTCAATCTGAACTAGTGTCTGAAGCACCCAGTCGCAATAAACAGATCAGTAGGAGCACAAGAACCATTAAAACTCTTGGACACTTCAATGATTATGTCTTGTATAATGCTAAAGAAGTGTGTCTTTCTTACAAATTTAAGACAGCAAGACAGGGATCCGGTGACTTTGGAAGAAGCCCTAGCATCACCAGAAGCCACCTCATGCAAAAAGGCAGCGAAAGAAGAAATCTAAAATCTGCAACGTGCTGAAACATGCGAACTTGTTGCGAAACCACCCAATACCAAACTAATCTCCTTCAGATGGATATTTCGAAAGAAGAAATGTGAAACAGGCAAACATATTAAGTTTATGGTCAGGCTGATTTTGCCAAGGGCTATATGCAAACATTTGGTATAGACGTTCAAGAAACTTTTTCTCCTGTGATCAAGTTAAAATCTATACGTCTACTACTTGCTGTAGAACTAGAAATGAATATAGAAATTCACCAGATGGATATCACTGCAGCATGCTTCAATGGTGTGTTAGAGGAAGACATATATAAATCGCTCAATCAGACGGATGTTTAGAAGAGGTTAAGGAACATCTAGTATGCCATTTAAAGAAGAAACTTATATGGAATTAAACAATTTGGTCGAGTATGGAATACTCGCTTAGACAAATATTTGACACAATATAGTCTTAAGAGGGCAAATGCAGACCCTTGCATTTACTATAACTCTCAGAACTCATTCTTTGTTGGTGTCTATGTTGATGATCTACTCATCCTTGGAAAACTAGATCGGATTAATCATTTCAAGAATGATATCAAAATGGAGTTCCTAGCTAAGGATCTTGGACCAGCTAAACATATATTATCAATGAAAGAAAATAACAAAAGAAGATGATGGGTATATCTCCCTTGATCAAACAACATACATAGAAGAAATACTTGAGACGTTCAAAATGTCTGATGCAAAGTGTGCATCCACACCACTTGACATGAACTTAAAATACTCAAAAACAAACGATTTACAACCAAAAAAGTGAAAGAAGACAAGTTTCCTTATAGGCAAGCCATTGAAAGTTTACTTTACCTAGATTGGGGCACTCGCCCTGATTTAGCTTACCCATCTACCCTTATGAGTCCATTTAATGTAGTTCATAAGGAAAAACATTGGCGAGGCATTAAACACATATTTTGATACTTAAAAGGGACCAAGCACAGGAAACTAAGGTTTATGAAAAGTGGAGAAAAGCTCCAAGTTTACTCTGATGCAGATTGGGGATCAGATAAGATAGATCGTAAGTCTTTCAGCGTCTGCATAATACTTATTGCTGGTGCTCCAGTTTCTTGGTCCCGCAAAAAGCAACCGACCATCGTCTTATCTTTAACAGAGGCAGAATATGTAGCAATGTGTCATGTTTCAAGAGAAGTCTTATAGGCAAACAACCTCCTGAAGGAAATATGTACAAGTCTGGTGTCAACTCCCAAAGTTATTTGCACAAATAATCAAGAGGCAATATTCCTTGCTAGAAATCATGTTACTTCAGAAAGAAGTAATAAAGTTCCATTTCTTGAGCGAATTGGTGAATAAAAATATAGTGAAATTTGAGCATGTCAAATTTGAAAATAATCTTGAAGACTTGTTGACCAAGCAAGAAACCAAAGCGACACTGCTCAAACTAAAATATGGAGAGATATCTGAATGACATCGGTAAAACTACAAATTTTTATTTTTTGTGTGTGAAACATTCAACATACTACATGAATACGATACAGAACTGAAAGTTTAAGATTCTGAATGTACGATAAAAGGTGTGTTCAATAAGTATAGAGACATTGTTTATAAGAAGAATAAGATCTATTAAGTACTTTAATTTTTTTTATTATTTAATATTCGCGTTATCTGTTTCTATGTGTAGAATTTTTTATTATATTTTCTTGAAACTTATATATTTCTTTAGTTAGTTGAAGCCAAATTAAAAAGAAAGAGTCAGTGTGACAAACAACATGTTATTGTATATCTGTCACTCTAGACTCCATGTACTCTGTAAAGTTTAAGTTGCTGCAGAATGGCAACACCCTGTTGTTGTTTACATCTACCGATTTTTCGCGCTGCACTATGCAGCAACTTGTGATATCTTTTTATCATTAAATATGCATAATTAAACTAAAATGTTCAAGAATTATATGATTATTTCAACTCAATTATACTTCATAACATAGTCATTTTCTTTTTCAACTGGATCAATCTCGGGGGATAATCATTTGTCTCTCTTTCTTCTATTCTAATGGATTCAATATAGAAGGGTTATTATTTTCTTTTTTTAAATGCAATTAAAAGGCTTGAATTGAAATGGAAGGGTTATAATTTTCTTTTTCAAATAAATTCGATATGGAGGGATTATCTTCCCCTCCCCCCGCAAATTTATTCCGTCTTCGTTTCACTAATATGATATTAAATTACACTTAATAATTAATAACAGGAGACTTGGCGTTGGAATATTAAAAACCCGGATAAACTACTACGTCAGAAACGCCAAAGAAAAATATTTGAGATTCATGCAGCTGTTTCGGTAGCCTTAAGCGTACCGTCTTCAGTTTCTTTTTGCACTGAAGACGGTACGCTTAAGGCTACCGAAACAGCTGCATGCATCTCAAATATTTTTCTTAAATTTCTCAAATTTATTATATAAATCAAATTTATTATATAATAAAAATCAAATCAAATGTTATATAATAAATCAAATATTATATAATAAAAATCAAATATTCTCAAATTTATTATATAATAAAAATTATGTAAATTCTAATGAAGATTCTTTAAATCTGTAACTTAAAAAAAAAAAAAATGTATTAGAAATTTTTAATTTTTAACTTCAAATATTTAGCATGAAAACAGTAAATTTATATGTTTTTTTATAAAGTAGAGTAGTGATGTAAAAAATTTCATAATAATATATTTTCTTATGATAAAATTTGTAATTTAAAATGAGGAGTATGAAAAAGTTTATAAATAATATAACATTTGTTTCGAATACATTTAAATTTTTCTTATGTCTTTTTCTTTTTATGAAAAATTATTATTATTTTTTTTTTCACTGCAAACTTGAGAAGGAGTGGGATGGATAACTCAGTATTGATTTTTTAAACCTATTTTATATATAGAAATTTTGAAAATTCGGTCATTAATTTAAAATTCGTTCTAGAAAATGTCTTTTTGAGTGGCTATCTAAGAATTAAATATATTTAAACATTAACTTCTTTTAAATCATGTCTAATTTCTTGAAAAATAGGAAAACTGGAGTCAGTGAAAAACTTTTTATAATATTTTGAGGGAAATCTGAATAAATTTTATGTTACAATATTATTTTTAAGTCTGAATTTCATAAAGATTGCCAAAATTGTATTATTGTCATTTTCTTTACTTTCACTCCTTTCCTCATCCTCTCTATTTTGAATCGATTAGACAGGCTTTTTCTTAGTATATTTTTTGGGTGATGACTTTCAATTATTTAAATTTTCACGTTATTTTTCTGTATCCTTTAAGGATGGAGGTGGAGCTCTTCTCTTTTTCTTATGTGAATACAATCCATAACTCAAATTTTTTGTTTTCATATTTAACAATTTTTGACAAATTCTTAGTGATGGAGGAACTGGAGCTGGTCTAATTAGAATAATTTTTGATGGAGTTATTTGATTTTCAAATTTCTTCGAAATTCTGCGAAAGCAATACTTCTATACAGTAGAATCTCGTACAACGCGCTCCCACAAAACGCGATTTCGTATAACGCGACGAAAAGTCTGCGACTATTAACTCATACAAGGCGATAAAGAGTCTCGTATAACGCGTGGAATAAAGGAAGCACGTGACGACATCTTTTCTACTTTCAACCCGTTCAAGGAAGGATTGCTCCGTTACTATGCCAACACCCGACGCTTTTGGTCTCATTGCGGAAGGAAATCGTCTGCTCAATGTATGTCTCCTATAACGCGATTTTCTATTACGCGGAACGTATTCCCAGCGTTATACGAGAGTCTACTGTATTTTGTTGCTCACACGCCTTTGCACAGACATTTTCCTTGTGTTTTATAGTTTGGTCGTTTTATTTTTAATGTAAAAAATAACTGTGATAGTTCTCATATTCTTAGCGTCATTGCAAAATGGATTTTTTTCTTCGAGGTAATCAATTTTTTATCTGAAATGGATTCAATATCGAGGGGTAACCATGTATATGTATATATTATAAATGAATTCAATACAGAAGGCTAAGAATTTTTTTTCTTTTACTAGATTTAAAGGGGTCCAATTTCAATGGATTTAATAAATATTAAGGGGTTATCATATTCTTTTTCAAATTCAATACAGAGGCGTTATCTTTTTTTATAGAGTGGTGAATATCTTCCAGTAATGATCATATCCATTTTTGTTCCACTAATATGATATAATATTTAATGCCACTGTTATTCCATTTACCTTTTTTATCAATTACATTTTTCTCCTTCTGTTCTTCTGAAAATGGGTTAATACATACGTGATATACATTACCAAAGGAATTTAACTTTACTAATGCTCCTTTGCCTTCTCACTTTTACTTATTTCTTCACTTTCTCCATTTGGATTTGGTGTAACAGTTTTTTTTAACCTTTAAAGGCTCTTGCCTTTTTCTTATCTGAATTCAATTCGTTGCTGATCATTTTATTCTCACATCTGCTACTGTTTGAAAAATTCTGTGTGATGGAAGAGGTAGATCTACTCTACGTAGAAGGCTTTTTGATGGATTAATTGGAGTTTCAGTATTTTCTTCATGATTCTCTGAATGCAAGACGTCGATGTTGTGTTTCTCTCTCTTCATTGCAGATGTAATTTCCATGTGTTTTATAGTTTGTTGGATTTCATTGTATACGTTAGAAATAAGTAAAACAGATATCTCATTTTTAGCATAATTGTAAAATGGATTTTTTTCTTCTGGGTAATCATTCTCTTTTTCAAATGAATTGAGTATTCTGTTTTTTTTTTTTTTTTCAAATGGTATCAATATATAGTGGTACTCATTTTCTTTTTAAATGGTATCTATATCGAATAGCAAACATTTTCTTTTTTTTAAATTGATTCAGTATAGAGGGGTAATCTTTATATTTTTCAAATGGAATCAGTATATAATAATATTCTTTTCCAAATGGATTCAATATCGAGGGCAAATAATCTTTTTTTCTTTTTCAGATTGATTCAATGCAGATAGGTAATTGTCTTCCAGAGAGACAGCCGTTTCCTGTTCAGTAATATGATATTTAATGTTATTTTTATTCCTCTGCATATTTTTTTCTCAATTGAATTTTCTACCTTCTGTTCTTCTGAAAATGGGTTGATATATCTGTGATATTCCTTAGTAATGTTATTTAACACCTCCAGGAATTAATCATCCTCTTTCTTTAAATATATTTTTCTCTTTGCTATCCAGATATTTTTGAAAATTTCCCCCTCTCCCTATGATAAGCGAGCAGAAACAACTGTTTTGAAATACAAATTATTGTTGTTTGCAATTGCTTCAGTAATTTTCTCTTCTTCATTAATTTCGGATTCTACTTCATTTTCGTGAGATATTTTTGAACCAGGATAACTATTTAAAGAAAAATTAATAATTATTATATTTAACGCATTTATTATGTAATAAAAATTATGTAAATTGCGGTGAAGATTTTTTAAAACTACAACTTAAAAAAAGTAAAAAAGGCAATATTAGAATTTTTTATATTTAAGTTCAAATAAACATTAAGAAAACAGTAAATTTATATATTTTCTATAAAGTAGAGTAATGATGTGGAAAGTTTCATAAAAATATTCTCTTATGATAAAATTTGTAAATTAAAACGAAGAGTATCAGAAAGTTTATAAATAGTATGAAATTTGTTTCAAATACATTTAATTTTTTTTTTCTGTTTTCCTTTTTATGAAAAATTATTATTTTTTTCACTGCAAACTATGGGTATAACGGGATAAAAGACACTAAATTTTTTTAACCTTTTTATTCTCACTTTCACTTCCTTCTTCCTCTTCGCCATTTGGAATTGGTAAGAGACGTTTTTTCTTAGTATCCTTATATATTGTTGGCCTTTTATTATTTAAATTTTCATGTTATTTTTTTGTAATATTAAAGGGCGGAGGTGGAGCTCTTCTCTTTTTCTTTTGTGAATTCAATCGAATGTTCATCCTTTAGCTTACACATCTGCTAGTGTTTGACAAATTCTTGGTGATGTAAGATGTGGATCTGGTCTATCAAGTAAGATTTATCATGGATTAATTTGAATTTCCCCATTTTCTTCGCATTTCTCTGAATGCATGACTTTCATATTTTTTTTCTCACTCGTCATTGCAGATGTACTTTACTTGTGTTTTATAATTTGGTCGATTTGATTGTTAACGTCGGAAATAACTTTAACACATTTCTCATTTTCAGCATCATTGTAAAATATACTTTTTTCTTCTGAGTAATCATTTTCATTTTAAAATGAATTTTTTATTCAGGGGATTCTCCGAAGATGATTTTATGAAGTCTAATTAGTTTTTCTATGGTTTAAGCAGTTTAAACCACCTATTCCATATTAACCCCATTTGTAACTTTTTTTTTTTTTTTTTTTTTTTTTTTTTAAAGTAAACATATTTTAACTCTATTAACACGCCGTTCATTTTACAAGTTATTATAGTACACGCAGTTCATTTTACAAGTTATTATAGTACAAGCAGTTCATTTTACATAACTTGTAAAATGAATCGCGGGTTAATAGAGTTAAAATATGTCTACCAATTGTGCGTTTGTAATTGTTTGATGAATATTGTGGTTTGCACAAGTAGTTTTTATGAATTTGTCCAAGTGTTTAGTGAAAAATTCAATGAAATAGTCATTACAGAGACATATGAAAAATAGGATGCGGCTTTTTAAAATAGTAAAATATAGTATTTGGATTTTATCCTTTTATAGCGTATTGACTCTAACGGGTTTTATATTATGCCTTATTTTTGATTATATATTTTTGAACTTATATATTTTAACGAAAAATTTTACTATACTTATAAATCTGATGAAGACCCAACGATAAAGAGTTGAAAGCTAAGAAAAAATATATAACTAGTTGAAGTGTTTTAAGGTATAAACTGAGAATATTTTTGTGAAACGTTTAGACTTTATAAAGACTTTTTACAGTTGTAATATTAAAATAATACATTTTTTTAGTATATGTACCACATTTATAATTTATACAACGTAATCAAATTATAATTTTTGAAAAAATATATTTCGAATATATTTTATCTATTTCATAATGCAGTAAATAAAGAGTAGGATAAGTGCACCAGTGATTGACACTTTTAGAGCAATCTCTGATGTTTTTAATGTTCTAGGCATCAGAAAATATTTTTAGAAATCTTAAGTTAGTACATATGGCATGAAAGACATTCAGAACCACATATATGTTAAAATATATACATTTGATAACAATTTTTTTTAATGAATTTTTATTTGACACCACTCAATGTTCCAGTAACTGACACTGCCAGTTTTTCATTTTATCAGTAATTGGCCCTATGTGTTCCAGTGTTTGACACTGCTAGTTATTCATTTTACCAGTTATTAGCACCTTATGCTCCAGCACTGTAAAAAAAAAAAAAAAAAAAAAAAAACTGTTAAAAGTACAGGAAAAATCTGGTAGCTGGGGTGCCAGTATTTCTCCGTCAAATATACAGGACAAACCTGTACTTTTAACAAAAAAAACCTGTTTGGTTTAGAGGATTCCTGTGTAAAATATATGTCAGTGATACAATTTTACGGTTTTAAACTGTATATTTGACGAAAAAAATACTGGTACCCCAGCTGCCAGACTTTTTCTTGTACTTTTAACAGTTTTTTTTTTTTTTTTTTTTTTTTCAGTGAGTGTTTGGCATAAAATGTTAAAATTCTTATATGTAAAATATACGATTTTATGATTTTCTTAATTATTAATTATTTCGGGATCGATGTCAATTACTGGAGCATGCCAATCACTGGAGCACCTACCCTAAAAAGTTTCAAAAAATTTATTTCATGACTCTGTACAGAGTTGTGAATTTATTGAAAATGTTTTGAATTGGATATCACCTGTCGGCAAAAGTTCGTGCTCCGCAAAGTAAAACAAGATACAAAGGGATTTAACATTATACAAAAATTCTTTAATAAATCTAAGAAAAAATTACAGAATTAATGGAATTTTGTATATTTGATTCAAATCAGTTTTTATCATTTGTGATTCTATAAATAAAGAAATGATATAAAGCAAAATAGAAACGAAAAATAAATATTTATATACAAGTAAAAGGTCAATTCATATATTTTTATTTCAACCCAAGAATATTTTATTATTTCTTACCCTCTTTTGCTATCAAAAAATGTAAAAAAAAAAAAAAAAAAACTGATTTACATTTTGAAAATTGATTGATGTAGTGTAATTGATTATTTTCTTTTTCGTAAAATACATGTATAAAAATATTCATCATATGCCATAAATAAATAGTTAAAGTTTTCTTTTTAAAATATTTCCATTTTCAAAAATAATTTTTGATTACAGAAAGCTCCTCAATTGTTTATAGCTCTCTTTACAGAGCTGACAGTTCATATCTCTATCAAAGTTTAGTATCAGATGGATCAGGCTCAATATCTACAGCAATATCAGGACATTCAATGCTTACAGTATCCGCAGAATCACCACGAGGAGAATCTGATTGTCCACTGGTAAAAGAAAAATCGTCTGCTGAAGAACTGTTGAGTCTTTGTTCTCTACTTTGACTCCATCTTCTTCTTTTTAATTCAGCGGTTGGTTGGTTGGAAGATTGCTGCCTTTGCAGTTTATCAAGGGATGGTTCCTCTTCTTCGTCTATGGATTCGTGTATTGTGTGAACATTAGAAATATAAGGTCTGTCACTTATTCTTTCAAGAAATGTGGGAGATGGAGATAAATAACCTGGGTAATAATCGCGATTGTCAACCCAAGTGGGAAACTCTTCCTGGGGTTTAGCAGGATCACATGCATATACGTCATCATTTCTTTTCCACGGCAAAACAGTTTCAGTCACAGTACGAACAGGGGGTTCAGGAACATCTGAAAACAGCAGGTGTAATTAATAACAAATAAATTTTTTCCAAGTCAATCAGTAATGTATTACATAAAATATGATTTGTATATATATATATATATATATATAAGATAAATAAAATCTTTTTGTAAAAAAATAGAACCGACTCCAAAAAGGAACTGCTATTCAAACAACTAAAAATGAAAGAAAATTGGCAGAAAATGGAACTGTAGATTGCGCCTAAAAGTATAAAATAATTTCCTTTACCAAACAACCTATAACACTACAATTAATCATAACTTTTGAAGTCAGCGCAAAATTAAATAAAATTTAATTAGTTTTTAAAGGTTTGTCTTTAGATCGGTAGCAACAAATGCTGTTGTCTCGAATGATCCATTTTCATGTTTCCTTTATTATTTTATCACTGTATACAATCGGTCCATTAGTAGCATCTACATAGAACAGTGGACATTCTTCACAATGCGGTATTTATGTTTCTACGAAGTTAGATCATCCTTGATGGCTTTTGAATTTGGCGATAGAAACGTAAGGCAAAAATATACACGCAAGATGTATATTTTCATAATATCTATTGTACGTTGTGTTGTTTCATATTCTTGATTACTCTCTTGATATACCTTATTAAAATAATCATGATATCCCAAAGAAATTAAATATGTTTGCCAGATAATTTTGCGATTTTTCGTTCACCAAGGACGTCAGATACCAGCATCTTCGCCAACTTTTGCTGTTTACGAAGTCTTATTTGTTTTCTTGAATCAAAGTAGTTTTCGGCTGCGTTTTGCAGGTAACAATGTGAGACGTGTATTTTGAATAGGATTTACTTTTTGTATTGAATGAAGGTATCAATTTTTATTTAATTTTGCGCCGACTTCAAAAGTTATGATTAATTGTAGTGTTATAGGTTGTTTGGTAAAGGAAATTATTTTATACTTTTAGGCGCAATCTACAGTTCCATTTTCTGCCAATTTTCTTTCATTTTTAGTTGTTTGAATAGCAGTTCCTTTTTGGAGTCGGTTCTATTTTTTTACAAAAAGATTTTATTTTTCTCTTTTCAGTGAAAACTTATTTATATAGCAGAGCATCAGAAGACGTTCGACGGAAGTTTCACAAATCACAACTTCCAAGGAAAGTGACATTACTCAAAAAATGGTTTATGTCACTGAAAAATACATTAAATGCACCCAATGTGAACAAAAAAGTTACATCTCCATCTAGAAAGTTATGCACTCGAGAGACAGTTGTGCCAGTTTTATTCTAGTCAAGTTATTTTTAAGTTGATTTTTCTCAAATGCTGCATTTTTAAATTGTGTCACTTTTCTTGCCTTTATCGGATATGACTAAAAAACCATCTATTGAACGAACATACGTTAAATTAAAAAGTCTTTAGAAATGTAAAGAAAGGATACGCTGTATTCGTAACCGAAAATTCTGTTATGCATATATATTAAACTTTACAGTAAATACGTGTCACCCGCTGCGCTGGAAATTGCGCAGCGTAAAGTTCAAACAAAGAGCAAAATATGCATTGCAGCTGATGGACAGAAGTTTCAACATCGATACTTACACACTGCTTTTACCAGTGTAGCTGCTTGTGTTCAGCAGTTAGAGTGAGAACAGACTTTTGTGAGTATCCTGTAATTTGTTCATATCTTAATGAAATATTAATGAAACTTATTTCAGGCCAAGATCATTACGACAACAAAAAAAGTATTAAAATTAAATCATCTCTTACGAAGTTATAAGCTAACAAATTTCAACAACAACAACGAGAAACATGGTTTGTATTGAGAACCTCTTCCTTTATGAAGTCGGCTTAAAACGCCTATGCGTTAATCGATGTGACCGCTTACAATAACCATACTTTGAATTTTACATAGCATAAATGTCACCCGCTACGCTACAATATATGCAATGTTTTTCAAGTGTGCACAAAAAAGGAAATTGTGACTAAACAAATGCACGTTTTAAGCGTTCTGTTTTTAGCATTAATGTCTAAACTATCTTTGCGTACTATATCGATGATGCTCTGCAATTTTATAATTCACTTTTTACCCTGTCTTGAAACTTTTCCGAGATAGCATCGCTAACTCCACTCTTTTCTACAAGGTGGCCCACCAGCGGCCGAGCGGTTCTGCGCTCAAAGCTGGTAGACGTGAGGTGCCGGGTTCGATCCCCGGTCGCGCTCGTCGGCCTAGCCGTTCGGAGTTTTCCGTGGTTTCCTCCGAAACATGCGTAAATATGGGCTAGGATCCCTTAGAAAGACCTCCACGGAAGGCACTCCCCCTCAGGCCTAGGACCCCAGTGTTGTCAATCGGCCTTAATCCCTAACACCAACACATCTACAAGGTGGCGCTTTAGGCGTTTGAATCGCGTAGCACATGTTCACTTTACTTTTCCATACATACCACTTTTATGACTATAGCTGCAGCTGTTCAGCAGTTAAAAGAGTCGGGACTGACTTTTTTGGGCACCCTGTATTTTCTTTTGATCGTAAAGATCTTACAATGGGACCTATTTCAGACCAAGACCTTTACAATAAAACAAAAAGTATGAAAATCGGATCATCCATTCAGAAGTTATGAGCTAACAAACAAAAACAAAAACAAAAAAACATACGCTTTGAAATGAGAACCTCCTCCTTTTTGAAGTCGGTTAATTAGAGCATTTCTTACGAAGTTATAAGCTTACAAACACCAACAACAACACATAGCAAGAATTAAGAATACCCTCCTTTCTGAAGTTGGTTGAAAAGGACTTTGCGCTAATCGATGTGACCGCTTACAGTAACAGTACTTTGAACCACAGAATATACGTGTCATCCGCTACGCTGTAAAGCGTGCAACGTAGTTCAAGTGTGCACAGTGTAGGAAATTGCGAACAAACAATTGCACGTTTTAAGCGTTCTATTTTTAGCAATAATATCTAAAAACTGTCTTTTCGTAGTAAATCGATGATACTCTACAACTTCGTAATTAACTTTTCTCCCATCTTGAACCGTTTTTGAGATAGGAGCGCTAATGCCGCTGTTTTTCACCAGATGGCGCTTTATTTTCTTTAGATTGTAAAGATGTTATAATGGGACCTACTTCAGACCAAGATCTCTACAACAAAGCAAAAAGTATTAAGTAACCGTATTTTGAACTATATAGCGTATGTCTCACCAGCTACGCTACTACGTGAGCAATGTAGCTCAAGTGTGTATAGTGTAAGAAATTGCGAACAAAAAGAGGCGCGTTTTTAGCCTTGTACTTTTAGCATCAATGTCAAAACTATCTTTTCGTACTAAATCGATGACGCTCTGCAATTTTATAATTCACTTTTTCCCCTGTCTTGAACCGTTTCCGAGATAGAAAAGCTAGCATGAATGTCTAAACTATCTTTTTGTACTAAATCGATGATAATCTTCAACTTTCTAATTCACTTTTTTTCTCTAGAACCGTTTTCGAGATAGGAACACTAACTCAACTATTTTCCACCATGTGGCGCAGCAAGCGGTTTAACCTTGTACTGCAGGGCCACTTTACTATGCTTACATACCATTTTTATCACTATAGCTGCAGCCGTTTAGCAGTTAAAAGAGTTGGGACTGATTTTTTTGGGCACCCTGTATTTTCTTTAGATCGTAAAGATATTACAATGGGACCTATTGCAGACCAAGACCTTTTCAGCAAAACAAAAAGTATCAAAATCGGAGCATCCGTTCAGAAGTTATAAGCTAACAAACATAAAAAAAACATACGGTTTGAATTGAGAACCTTCCTTCTTTTTTTGAAGTCGGTTAAAAATACAACGTAAAATAGTGTATTACGCATGAATTGTAGAACATATTCCTGTTTTATAACAAAATTACCCTGTTAACTTTGATTATCTCTAACAAATATCGTTCAGCTCATAAACTCTGTTCTATGTACAGTCGGTAACAAAAGTATTCGAACACTAGCAAAAATTCCTATATAAAAAAAGTAGAGTTAATACTGTTTTGTTAAATAAATCCTTGTCGAATCCTGTTCTTAGTTTTGTTAAATAAATTATTGTCGAATCATGCTCTTAGGTCTAAGAACATGATTCGACAAGAATTTATTTAACAAAACAGTATTAATTCTACTTTTTTTTATATAGGAATTTTTGCTAGTGTTCGGATACTTTTGTTACTGACTGTAAAATGATTTTTTACAGTCATAGACAAAGGATTAGATATCCACGAATCATATCCATAGATATAGTAATTTATATAGATTTATCATTCCCATGCTATCGACCAAAGAATTTTGATGCCGAAAAGAGATT
Source organism: Salticus scenicus (assembly GCA_963930645.1). Taxonomy (NCBI): domain Eukaryota; kingdom Metazoa; phylum Arthropoda; class Arachnida; order Araneae; family Salticidae; genus Salticus; species Salticus scenicus. Next base: position 168,739,351 of record OZ005659.1, read on the forward strand.
TCGGCATCAGCCATTAAAGGAGGTTGAAACTTTGCAATAGGAATTAAATGGAACCATCGCGAATATTGATGATTTTTGAAAACGCTTAAGTTGTGCGTGACTTTTAAGAGCCCGCTTCACTCACCGCCGCCGGAAGCCGAAACTAATGTTATTCTATGGGAAATTTTTCTTTACAAGTAACTTATTAACTAATACATATTTTTAAATTCTGTTTTCACATTCTGAAAATTCCCAGCTGTTAAATTGACGGACTTTTTTTAAAAAATTATTTTTTTAATTTTTTATATTTTATCTTGAAGCTGCAAAATACGAATTTTCAATATGCGAATTTTTTTTCATTTTTCATTTTGCAATTTCAAAATAAAATATTAAAGGTTAAAAAAATACATTTTTAAAAAAGGTCCATCAATTTAACAGTTGGGAATTTTCTGAATGTGAAAACAGAATTTAAAAATACGTATTAGTTTAAATTATTTGTAAAGAAAATTTCCCTAGAGAATAACATTGGCTCGGTCTTCCGGCGACGGTAAGTGAAGAGGGCCGTTCATTGTTGTAATGAATGTATTAAAGGAAGCGGGATAGGTTTTCACCAGTAAGTTATATTTCACTAATTTATGAAAAATGTAATTTTTATAATCAGTTGCTTTGTTATTATTATGATGTAAATATTGTTAGGAATACTTATTTTTATTTATTTATTTATTTTTTTTATTTTAACATTTTTTAATATTTTATATTAGTAATTAATGTGGAATTTTAGAAACTCTTTTAAATATAGTTAGCAGCGAATTAGGTAAAGCCCACTAGTTTTAATTATGAAAAACAGTTTAATTTAAAAGAAATAAGTTGTAATTTTTGATTACTTTATTAAAAACACACACATACACACACATTACAGTTACTCAGTGATGCGTAAACTTTATTTTTATGCTACAGTCGAACTAATGATAAAGTTTATACTTTAAGATATTTTTATTTTTAGCATTTTCCAACAAAATTCAAAAGTTTTTATGACATCGGTTTGACTGTTTGTCTGTCTGCCCTCTAACATCTGTAAACATTTGTGGAATGTCTTGAAACTGATATATGCTATTTAGGTTCGTAATTGCATGTTCCTGTGCGATATTAAAAACATTTCTATAAAGCATATTTTAATACCTTTATACTGCAGAAAATTCTTTAAATGTCGTTATTTATTAAAGAAAGAAAGAAAAAAAAATTTTAAACTGTATCTGGAATTTATTATTGTACCTGAAGTCTATCGTCTATAAGTTTAGCAGCTCATATATGACAGTCATAAAATTTATCGGCAAATGCATAATATATTTTTTATCACAAGATGTAAAACGATCATTTTTGTACATTGTAAAGTCTATTCCATGACAGTGCAATGTGCTTTATTTATGTACATGCATATATATAAACTGACATTCAAATTAATTATTATTATTATTTATAAAATCTGTAAGCTTAAGTTGGAAGAACGCTATCTCGTGAATTATGAAATATCAATGCAAGGTTGACCTTGAATTGAATATTATCTTTCTTTAAAATCTTTAATTTTCAACCAAATTTAGGTATTTTTGGACTGTGAACTCATAATTTTTGCCAACTTTGAATTTTTGTCAAAGTCGATTAAAAAATCACGATATTTTTTAAAGCTTTCCTAAACTCTAATAAATGATGAATAAACAATAATAATAATAATAATAATAATAATAATAATAATAATAAAATCATTTTCTAACATGAGTTGCAATATTAACAGTTTTAAAATACCAGTGAAACATGATAGTTTTGTACTGTGAACTTATAATTAAAATATTTATAGCTAATTTTCATTTTCTTTCTTTTTTTTTTTTTTTTTTTACAAGAATTGATTTAAAATTTGAGGAAAAAAATGTTTTTATAATCCAATGCTATAAACCCCACGCGTCATTTCAAAGCTGAACGGAAGAGTTAGAAATTCGTCAACTATAATTGTGAAAGTTTTATTGGAAGCTTGTAACTATAATATTATAAAATGTCAAAGCAAATTTCACCTGAAAAATCACATTTCAATTAATCAAGTCAAACAGATTTTCATCAAACATAGCTAAGGATCATCCTGATTAAACTAGAGTTCTGATAATAATAATAATAATAATAATAATAATAACAACAAAACCGCATTGAAGTAGGTCTATTCATTCGGAAGCTACAATGCCCCAGTCAAATGAATGTTTCAAACTTATAACTCCCCCCCTCTTCTCTTTTTCGTCGGGAATTAAATAAATATATCACATTTTTGCACTTTTTCAAAGCACTCAAAGGTTTAACGGCCCTCTTCACTTACCGTCGCCGGATGCCCGAGCCAATGTTATTCTATGGGGAAATTTTCTTTACAAATAACTTATTAACTAATACATATTTTTAAATTCTGTTTTCACATTCAGAAAATTCCCAACTGTTGAATTGGCGGACCTTTTTTAAAAATATATTTTTTTAATTTTTAATATTGTATTTTGAAATTGCAAAACGAAAACAATTCACATATTGAAAATTCGTATTTTGCAGCTTCAAAATAAAATTTAAAAAATTTAAAAAATAATTAAAAAAAAAAATGTCCGTCAATTTAACAGCTGGGAATCTTCAGAATGGGAAAACACAATTTAAAAATATGTATTAGTTAATAAGTTATTTGTGTAAAGAAAAATTTCCCATAGAATAACATTAGCTTCGGCTTCCAGTGGCGGTGAGTGAAGCTAACCCTTAAGATGGCTGTGTATCCGTCGTCTTGTATATGCAGGGTTCTAGTTAACCTATGAAGACATCTCAATCTGTAATAGTGATTACAAAATTCAATATTTTTCAAAAACACTTCTCCGTGTTGTAGTAGAAAGTGGCAACGCACACATAACCGCTTTGTTTGCAGCACTCGTGTCTACTTTATTCGCCTGACGGAAGGGTCGTGTTTCCTTTCGACCCCAAACAATTGTCGCGAGCTCTTATATTTTATGGTCTTTATTCGAAGTTTTGTACCAATCACTTTTAAACGCCAGCTCTGTGGTGCTTTCTTATAATAATACATAGTACGTTGAAATAGAAACAATTCTGAATATTTTAATGTCTCATTTATGATTATACACACTTTGGTTTGAAAATTGTGAGCCAAATTGTAATTGATATCAAAACTAAACCTAATGCATTTCTAAATTTTAACTCTTATTTTTCTCAAAAATGTTTTCTTGCCTCTATTCTCAAGATTGTGAATAAACTTCTCTACCTATTATCTTAAAGCTTTTTTACACACACATTTATATAAAAGATATCTACAAAATTAATTAACATTTAGTAAAACTGACATTATTTGGTTAAAAAGATAACAAAACATTTTTAATTTTTTGAAAATTTTATAGTTCTTCATGATTTTAAAAAGAGTTAATTTTGAAATATTTCACAATCTTTAATTCACTTTAAGTTCGTATGAACATTTTAGGACCATATAAATGCTAATAGGTTATAGCTAATAGCCATTTTCAAAACCACTTCTTTCATATAGTAATCTTTACTGTATTCAATCGTATAAAAATATATCACGAAAGATTGCCATTTAAAAATAGATGCTTAGAAAATTGAAGTCCACGGCAATACTGCAAATAAAAATATAGCTGCCAACTTTTAAGCTTTTTTGTGTATCAGTAATTTTAAAAAGAAATACTTTATAAATTTCTATGACTATTTGCACAAATAAAATAAAATGTTCTACACAAATAAAATGGTATTAAAAAAGTATAAAGTTGGCATCTATGTAATAATATTAGTAACAATAATAAGAATAATAATATAAAAAATTGTACTTTTTTTTCTTTTTATAATCAAATGCTAATTTTCTGGCAATATGTCTAAGTGTAATTATGAACAAATTGTTATCTTACCAAGTGAAGAATTTTTAACAGTAAATGTGATGCCTCCATCATCGTCATTCATTTCACCTGGAGACGTTACGGTGACTCCAGGATGATTATGACCTAAATATACACATATATATATATGAAAATCACATTATTTTAATAATAATAAAAATAAATAAATAAATATTTATATTAAAAACACTTTAAAAACACGTAAATTTAAATTTTATTTTAAAGATATTAAAAATTTTATCCGAAGTTTTTTCGCTTTAAATAATAAAGCATCATCAGGGATTTTTATTACTCTTTTCCAATGAGCAGTTTTTAAATATTTTTCCTTTCGCAGTTAACAGTGAAGTCTTTTAATAACTGTTGACTGCGAAAGAAAAAATATTTAAAAACTGCTCATTGGAGAAGAGTAATAAAAAAGATTATGCTTTACTATTTAAAGAGAAAAGCTTCGGTTAAAATTTTTAATATCTTTTAAGTAAAATTTAAATTTACGTGTTTTTAAAGTGTTTTTAATATAATTAACAAATGACATGTGTTCAATTTAACCTTTTTTTAGGGATAATTTATAAAATAAATATTTATTTGCAAAACCAAATAAATTCATAAATAAAAATAATACTTAAAAATTGTAATAATTTCAAAAACTTCTATTCGTCAATTTATGCCACAATTACCGCAGTTAATTATACTTATGTCATATTTAAGTTAGTAACTTTTTTTACAATATTACTACAAATAGTATTATATAAAATATGAGACATAAACGAGATAAAACAATAAAATTTATTAAAACATTTCTTCAAAGAGGTATGAATTAGTCGACTAAATATGCAAAAAACTCTATTTAAAATATTAAGGGGCTCTGCCCTCTGCAGGCACCCCTCACTAACCCCGAGGGAGGCTTTGCCTCAACCACATTCGCTTCGCTTATTAACCCCGGTTTGGCTCTACCCGCTTATTCGCTGTTTTGCTTTTCACTGAATAGGAATATTAACAGTGCATAACATAGGACAAAACAGAACTGTGCTATAGAAATTGCCATATTCAATGCCAAATTAAAATACGTAATATTTAATACCCCCCTTTTTTTTCTTAATGAAATATTATTATAAAAATCAATATTTTTTTTTAGGATAGAAAGAAATTCGTAATATCTGGACCATTTTGCGTTATAACTTTAGTATATGATCCCCTTGGAGGCTTTAAATTTTTGTCACTATTTGGCGATGAAGTTTTTGGTGTAATAGCATTAAAAAAAAAAAAAAAAAAAAAAACCTAGTACCTATATTTTCTAATGCCTATACCTTTTACTATTGAATTTTTTAGTTATTTTAGGGCAATATATAATGTTCTCTATATATTTCTAATGCACAGCTAAGCAATAATTTTACACGTTGGAAAGTATCTGAACAGAAAAGAAAGTTTACTATTATTATTTTAATTTGGAAAAATCTCTTACAGCTTCAATTTTGAATTTTTTCCTGCTTACAGCTTAAAATAACGAATGCTAAAATGTACTCGATTTTCTATAAGAAAGTTAGGTGATGGATTTCTTTCTTACCATAATTAGAAATATGAAATGTGTTATAGAAATTATTAATTCTGTAATGGTAAAAGATTATCAATGAAAAGTTAGAAAATGCTGTTCTAAATTAGTTTGAATTAGTCTCTGAAATACTTTTTTATTCTAAAATATATCTAAGGTATTTCAAAATACGTTTTTTTTTTTTTTTTTTTAAAGATAAATATTATTATTTATTATTTGCAAAAAAGTCACATTATAATTCATATTCCCCAAAAGAAAAAAAAAAGTAAAAGAAAATTATAAACAATATAATAAATTGCCAGTATTTTTCTAAAAGTAAAAAAAAAAAAAAAATCTGCAGACGCTTAATTACAATTCTAATTTCATTTTTTCATTGAAAATATCTAAGATAATGCTTTTTATGTATTTGCAGACGATACATTTTTTTGTTACCAATAGCAACATTGACATTTATTTTATTTTATCTATTTATTTATTTTACACCATTGATAAGATTTTAATTTCCTTGTGAAAAATTACGTCTGTGTTAGAAAAAACAACATAATAAGAGAAACTGTTTGCAAGCAGGCAAATAGAGTACCTTTGTTTTAATTGATAACTTCGTTACTTAAGCTTTAGACATTTCTAACCAAGAACAATGCCTTCGTTGAAGTATTTGGCAAAAATTGATACCTCTCCTGACGAGGCGGACATTTCCATTCGCGAGGAGATGCGGTCGCAAACAAAAAAATTTGACGCCAGCGACAGTAACCTTGTTTTTTCTTTTTTGAATATATAGAAATACTTAGAGTATGAGAAAAATTACATTTAATTTTTTTTTTTTTAAGAATAAGAATTTAGTTAATAAGGAAGCATGAATTAGTCGACTAAATATACAAAAAACTGTATTTATTTAAAATATACCCAGAGTCTGAGAAAAGTCACTTTTAAAAATAACCACGTTTTTTGTAAATTAAGAATTTTGTTAATGTGCTTATATGTAATGGAATCCAAAATACTAGAGTCAAATTTACAATGAGAGGATATGACATGGAAAATTCAGTTCGCGACAAGCTAGCGCAGAATTGTAGAATACTATCATGGTAAGAACGAAATCACGATGAGGTAAATATTCAATTGAATCGGTCATTTGAGAAACACCTCATATCCAAAAAAGTAAACTTTCGGGAAATAAAAAAAAACCCAGCTGGTCCATAATTTAACATCATATATTTTATTTATTTTTTTGTATGTTTCTACAGGGGTTTGGTAAACTAATTCTACCAAAATAAAATTTTATTATTTTTATTTTGATATTTAAAAAAATTATAAACGTTGTTGGAGATGTGTTGTTTCTCAAATGACTGACTAAACGATATGTTATCAGGTATGAAATAAAAGGTAAAACAATTCAAATTATTAATAAAAATCAGTATTTTATTTTTCAAATAATATATACACATTTTCCAAACATTGTTTCTTAAAACATTTCAATGTCATCCATATCGATAGTTGGCCAGTCATAAATTTTTAAAAAATTCACCAACAATGTCTGCAGGTAGTATATAGACTTCGACTTTCTTAAGGTCATTGATTTTGTTGATATTGATAGGTACACATTTTTGTGGGTAGGCACTGATTTTTGGAAGCTCTGGTAAACCAGTTCCCGGTTTTTTCAAGTCAAAAGTTTGTTTATTGAGTCCACCAATAAAGTTTTTTACTTTAACTTGGCCTACATGTTTATTAGAGTAATGAAACTCCATAAAAGTTGAAATGTTGAATTTTATTATAACTTTATAATTTTAACGAAGTTACTTAAACATATATAAATATTAAATAAAATACCTTATAATTCAACTTCGTTCGTGGCAGAAGAGCTCTTTTCGGACGGGGGGCCCCTTCAGTCTTCGGTGCCATCTGCACTTTGCGGCTGGCAGTCGTAGGTCTGATGTTCTTCCTTAAGTAAGTGCTGCCATATTTCTCCTATCTCCGCCGACTCGTGGTCATTAATTGCGTCACTATGATGCGCGATCTCTATGCTTTCACGGATGTACGCGTAGGTTGAGTTGTTATAGTTTGCTATTTTTTCTACACCTTCAAAGTCGATTTCTATGTTATCTTCAAAATATTTTCTAACAAGCGCGGTGGTGCAACGATTAAATTTAATGTCGTTTTTATGTTCTTTTATCCTGGTCCTAATCTTCCTTTTGGTGACGCCTACATATTTAAATTCTTTAAATTCTTTATTTTTTACGGGAATTTTATAGATACCTGCAGTTTCGGTGGGGGAGATCGAATCTTTATCGCTTCTTATTAATTGGTATATATTGGGATTGGGTTTAATGGGAATGTTTACGTTAAATTTATTGGCGGTATGTTTTATTTTGTTTGATGTGCCTTGATTGTAGGGAATGGAAAAGGTGTATTTTGTGGAGGTTTTTTGGGCATCTGGAATATTGTTTAATTTTTTTACTCGTTTTACTCAACCTACGCGTACATCCGTGAAAGCATAGAGATCGCGCATCATAGTGACGCAATTAATGACCACGAGTCGGCGGAGATAGGAGAAATATGGCTGCACTTACTTAAGGAAGAACATCAGACCTACGACTGCCAGCCGCGAAGTGCAGATGGCACCGAAGACGGAAGGGGTGCCCCGTCCGAAAAGAGCTCTTCTGCCACGAACGAAGTTAAATTATAAGGTATTTTATTTAATATTTATACATGTTGAATTTTATTTTGTTTTCCTTTGGGATATTCCTTGCTTGAGTCTCCGTAGATATTACATTTTTTTTTATAAAATTGACCACACCATGATATAAAATCCTTTAATTTTTCTCTTTCTACTATTTCCACCAGGAACTTGTCCTGAATAGTAGCAGAGTGTAACATAAGTTCAGCATACTGTTTTACTGTGTAAATCCTTGTTTAAATTTTTCGTTTGATTACACTAAAGTCGCGGTCACACGGAAGGTATGAATACCTCGAATAGGAAAATAGTGATGAATACTGTCGAATCGGTCAGTTTCTATTAGGGCTAGAAAAAACCGCACAACCACGGTGTTTTTGTTTTGTCCAGGTGCACCATCGGAAAAAAAAAATGAAGATGCCTAACACCAGCATCAAAACCTTCATTGATATAATCAACTAAAAATGAACAAATTTCATTTGGTCCCTTCTTAGCTAAGCCCTCATGATATAAATTGTAAAAGAGATTAAGTAGAAGAGAGTTTAATAAATAGTGGTAAAATGATAGATATTTTTCCAACTTTCCAGTAAGCCACAAATTTCTCTAAGTTAAAAAAGAATCGAAAATCAGTAAATCTCCATACTGAAACAAAACCAAGTCTCTTTTTCTTCTGACATAATAAGAATATATCATTCATACAGCTTAGAAGAGAGGGGGGGAATGAAAACTGCGTGTGAAAAAAGATTAGACAAATAAAAAGACAAGGTATCTGTAAAAGAAAAAGAAGTAAACTCGCACATAAATAAATAAATAAATAAACATCTCGGCTACGAACCATAGGCCACGGCCTAGGCACGTCCCAATGTGCCTGAGTTAAAAAGGACAGGTAAAACCCATAATCTGGTTTAAGAGGTCTCAATTATACGGGAGCCACATTAAAGTAGAATAACAAGAAACAGTGCTACCACCAGCCACATTCTTTTGTTTGAGAAACAACACATTTCCAGGAGATGAGGTGTTTCTCAAAGGAATGGATATTTTCAAATGCGGCACCACCATGGTTATTAAGTGGAGATGAATTGTTTTATGCATATTGTATTTGTTTAGCCTTCACCAACAATTTAATATGTCTAACTCAATTTTGGCCAAAAATGGACATGAGGTGTTTCTCAAATGACTGATTCAATTTAGTCTGATATCCATGATTGTAAGCGAAAGTTGAAAAATACTACAAAAATAATAAAACGTACAGTCGATAACAAAAGTATCCAAACACTAGCGCAAATTCCTATATTAAAAAAAGTAGAGTTAATACTGTTTTGGTAAATAAATCCTTGTCGAATCATGTTCTTAGTATTAACTCTACTTTTTTTTTTTTTTTTTTTTTTTTTTTTTTTTATAGGAATTTTTGCTAGTGTTCGGATACTTTTGTTACTGACTGTATTTATAAAATGATGAAAATATAAATATTATCCTATCATACAAACTTAAAAAAAAAATTCTTATCATGAAAATCATGATTTTTTATAGTTTGATGCATTTTCTTTCTTCTTAAAAATTACGGAATAATTGCTTAAAAAATGATAATATATAAACTAGTATGTTGTGGCTATCCCAAAACTTTGTTCTATGTTTTTCTATACAAGTTTAAGCAGTACAAATTATTTACGAAAATTATTATTTGGTAAAATTATTTTTCATGAAGGCGATTTTCATCTCAGAGAAGTATAACTATAAATGTCGAAAGAAAGTCAACTTTGCGCCTTACAGACATCTGTATATATATATATATATGTGTGTGTGTGTGTGTGTGTGTGTGTGTGTGTGTGTGTGTGTGTGTGTTACCGTTAAAGCTCGGAATTCGTTAATGTGCAGATTACCTAGCTAATCTGCAGATTAGCTAAAATGACCCATTAAAGTGCGGAATCAAGAGTTTTCCGCATTTTAACTAGGTAATCTGCACATTAGCGGCTTCTGTATCATTAAAGTTCAAATGTTTGTTTCGAGCCTTAGCTTTTTTACATTCACTACTATGACGTCAAACAGTCATGTGATACAGATACGCGAATGAGCTTGAAACATAAACTAAAACTTTTACCCCTTCCGCTCCCCTATGATAAACGGTAAACGCAAAATGTGGAGAATCGAAGCCATGGTTATTTTTCTTATTATGACCAACACAAAATTTAAAGTAACAAGTAAGTTATAATTGTTTTCATTTTGATTGTATTTCTTCTCTTTTTTAATTCTGTCAATATAAGTTTGATAATGATCTTCGTTCGGCATTTTATTAATGAAATCTAATCTTAATTAAAAGCTCTCTCTCGTAAAACTTCATTTTGAATTATGAATATAAAATTTACAACAGTAATTATTTCCTCCCGAAATAAAACTTTTAAACCACAACTTTTTAAACTAATTTTGTGTGTGTGTGTGTATGCATATTGTTTCTTTCAATTTCAAGTTTCATTTATATATTTTATATATCATGATTAAATTTTTATTTTTATTTTTTTAATTTTGTTCGCTTTTTCAGATAATTTCGTTGTAGTTTATCACATAAACTGTGTTAATATATATATTTTTTCTTTGTAAAATTAATATATTTGCTAAACTTGTACAGATATATGTATACTACAAAATATAGTTTAATAAAGCATTGGAAAACTGTCATTTTAAGTTTCATGCGTTCTAAAAAATATTAAAGCAGTTTTAATTATATGAAGTACTTCTTAAATAATGCTTCTGATTTGTCTAATTTAATATTTCTATAGCGAATTAAAAATTGGTGCATAATTAAAAAAAAAAAAAAAAAAAAGAAAAAAAAAAAAAATAGCAATATACTTGTTAATAAAGCATGTTCTTTTTTTAATGTAAATGATTAAATATTTTTATTTTGAAAATAAATCGTTACTGTATTACAATTCTAACGTTCATTTATAAAATAGAATTTATTGAAAGCTGTTAAAGCTATTATATTTCACATTAAATACGCATAACATCTTCAAACATATATTGACAGAATAAAAAAGATGAAATAAATAAAAAATTTAAAAAATATATATAACTTTAAAAGACATAAATATTAAAACGCATACAGAAATAAGTGAAGAAAGAAAAAAAAAAAAAAAAAAAAAAACTAATCTTTTTTTTTTTTTTCCGAATGAAAAAAAACAAATACAACACAGCGTGCTGTAAAATTACACCAGAGATCTTATTTTCACTTTAACGAGTTCTTAGTAGGTAATATGCAGATTAACGAGTGTCTAATCGGTAATGTGCAGATTATCAAGGTTATTCGCAGATTACTTAGGTAACTTGAGAAATGAAACAATTTTTCTCACTTTAACAGATCACCCTAGTTAATGTGCATAGCTAATCTGCAGATTAACTGATTTCTGCACTTTAGCGGTAACACACACACATTTATATATATATATATATATATAAATATATATATATAAATTCCCCCTAGTTTATGACTACTAATACAATAGTTCATATTAATTTCACAATCAATCGTTAAAAATAATTATCATTATGTACATTTATACGAAATTTTGTCCTATACTGCCATAAAAAAACTATGAAGAAAGGGCATGACAGTGTCACCTGCCGAGCAATTGATCCCAAAATGTATTCAGCACCAGTTTAGATTAGTGTCCAACTAAATACCGAGTTTGGTTAAAATTCGTTTCCGGGTTCGTGAGATATAGAGTCCAAAATTTATGACATACACGCTCACAAAGACAGACACACATACATACATTTTCTAAAAATGGTCATATTGTGTTCAATAAACTTCAAAGCGCGTAAATCCATGAAAATTTTAACGAATCCAATAGTTTCTTCATATTATATATATATAGAAGAATGTAAAAATAAACATAATGACAAATAAACCCTTAATAATTATTATGAATAAGACTTTCAGCTGTACCATACAACATGATTTGAAGAAAAAAACCCTGAGAACTTGCAAAACTTTTTCCTGATTAAATATTACTCATATATATATAATTTCATTTTAATTGGTTAAAATTAATTCTCATTGTGTGCATTTATACGAAATTTTGTCATATACTGCCATATTAAAAATTATGTAAAAAAAAGATGGCAACGTCATCCGTTAGGCCATTTTCATCAAAAGTTGATAGTCACTAATTTGTATTAAGGTGCCACTACATAGAAAATTATATAAACGTGTAAATCCATCGAAAACTGGAAATCGAAAATTTTTACGAAATCATTACCTTCTTCTAAAGAAGAAAGTAATAATAATAACAATAATAATAAACATTTTCTTTCAATTACCTGAATCTAAGTAGATCTTGCTAACTGCAAGGTTTTTGCCTCCGTTCTGAATGCATTCATTATTAGAGTTGGATCTATGTCTTTTCCGACGACGACGGCTTTCACTCATGAGACGACGAATTTGCATGCGCATATGATGATGGAAAAGTGGATGCTTTGGATTTAAAATTAATTCGCATTGTGTGCATTTATACGAAATTTTGTCATATACTGCCATATTAAAAATTATGAAAAAAAAAAAGTTGATTACGTCATCCGCTGGGCCATTTTTATCAAAGGTTGATAGTCACTAATTTCTATTAAGGTGCCACTACATAGAAAATTATATAAAATTCTGTGCATTAGTTTTTGATCTAAAACTGCCACAAAATTTTGCCACACGCAAACAGACGTTTTCCAAAAATAATGAAATCGTATTCTGGAAAACGTGTAAATCCATCGATAACTGGAAATCGAAAATTTTTACAAATTCATTACCTTCTTCTATTGAATAAAGAAGAAAGCAATAATAATAATAATAAACATTTTCTTTCAATTACCTGAATCTAAGTAGATCTTGCTAACTGCAAGATTTTTCCCTCCGTTCTGAAGGCATTCATTATTAGAGTTGGATCTATATCTTTTCCGACGACGACGGCTTTCACTCATGAGACGACGAATTTGCATGCGCATGTGATGATGGAAAGGTGGGTGCTTTGGCGGACTCTCGTAGAACTGGGATCTACTGTAGCGTCTCGACTGAAAATAAAAGATCAAATGAAATGATGAAGTAGAGATGTAAAGAGAGGATGAATTAGATGAAATGAAATGATGAAGTAGAGGAAATGATGAATTAGATAAAACGAAATGATATGAAACGAAAGAAAAATTTAGGTGTTTTTCCAGATTTCAGCAATTTATCCCACATAGACCAGGCGGGATAGATTTTTAAATTAAATAACTAATGTAAAATCTTTTTATACTCTCTGACTGATAGAATAAGCATTCAATTTTTTTGTTCATTTTCTTTAAATTAAATATGAACTACAAATTTAAATTCTTAAATTATTTTTTTCCTTTTATTCATGATGAATACATACTTTTCCTTGTATTTGAAAATCTTGTAACCTTTAAAACTGACATCATTTTGCCTTTTTTTTTTTTTTTTTTTTTTTTTTTTTTTATATTATTATTATTTTTTTTTTTTTTTATATTATTATTTTTTTTTTTTATAAATACAAATATTATTGTATTAATTACAAAGTTTGAATAAAACTTTATATTCAAACTGCATCTGGGAGTAATATGTAATTTTTATATTTGAAAATACGATTTCAGTAACGAATGTATATTTGTTTCTACTCTTACTTGAAATAATGCATTACCCATAAATAAAAAAAAAAAAAAAAGGAAAAACCAAGAATGTTATACATATAGTTAAAATGTTATATTTAAAAATATTTTGCATATAAAAAAGGCTTTTAAAATTGCAACAAAAGAAAAACCTGACTCTTCTTATAATTCTGTTTCAGTTATCCGAGGCTTATCTATAATCATATAGAAAAATGAAAGAAAAAAAATCAAAGAAAGGAAAGAAAAGAAATGACAAAGAATTGGCAAATGGACTATTCAGTACTAAGAATAAGAAGTCTCTTAAAAAAAAAATAAATAAAAAGTCAAATGCATTATACTGTCAGTTTTTACGTTTTTCTTCTTCTTTTTTTAAATCAAATATCACTTTAATTGTGTGCAAATTTTTATTTTATTTAATCAATGAAAACTGTTACAGCAATCCATAAAATCTGTTCTATTAGAAATTTCTGGCAGCCAAAAAAGCGTAAATGTTGGCTGATATGCAAATAAAATGAAATGAACAAAAAGAAAAATTTAAGTCACAAGGCAGTTGATTATCTTTATGATGGAAAAGAGAGCTTACCCTTTTAGGAGGTTTGAACATAGAATCTTCTAAAATATGATGGATTTCTGAATCAGCAAGATCTTTAAAACTAGGATTGTAAGTCAGTTCTCCAATATCGATATTCAACAAAGGCGATGAGTTCGCTGTTGGTGAACCTAACTCATCTGGAGCAAGCCTAAAAATCCGGAAAAAAATATTTTTACACTTCAAAACTTTTCATAAAACGTAATTTCACTCTCATAGAAAAATGTAAGTTACTTTAAATTTTTCCATCCTGATGTCCACGCTGGTGAAAATGCATAGCTGTCATCTTTTATGCTTTTCAAATACCACTATAATTTTATAGAAATTTCCACTTTAATTAATCAGTGAAAACTGCTACTGAAATTCATAGAAGGTTTCTATTAAAAATTAGCGGTACTAAGAAAGCATAAAAGTTGGCAGCTATGAAAATGTACATCATAATGGCCAGTTTACCTATTGAGTATCGAAATAATCCTCAATTATTTAAATTTTAAGTTCTAGCACCTCTATTATTTAGAAAAGATGGGAAAAAAAAAAAAAAAAAGAGTCTTTTTGATAAGAGAACGCTATTAATAACATAGACGCCAACATTTTAATTTATTCCGGAGTATTATAAGGCCCGCCTTTAATTCATACAATTTTATTTTAAGAGTATTTTTTTCTTATTTTATCGTAGTTACATATTAGAGAAAAATATTCTATAAATAAACTCGTACGAAATAAAGGCGGAACTAAAAATACTCCAGAGTGAATTAAAATGTTGGCAACTTGGGTAAGTGTTCCAGTGGTTGACACTTTTAGAGCAATTTCTGATTTTTTTAAATGTTTTAGTCACCAGAAACTATTTTTGGAAATCTTAAGTTAATATACATGGCATGAAAGATTTTTCAGAACCCCATACAGTAGAGCGCCGATTATCCGGATAGGTCGGGACCGAGGCTGATTCGGTTAACGAAAAATCCGGATAATTGGACAACTTATAAAGCGGCCAAGTCAATGTTTTTTAGGTAACTTCCCGTCACACTTTTTCCAGGCTTAGGACTGGCAATTGTAGTAGTGCCATTTATCATATTACAAATGGCGTGTTTAGAAGTTAATTTTTTAACTTTTTAAAATTTTATTTTCTATAAAAATGGTGCAAATTATTACATAAAAGCTCACATAGAAATTATATTATAGTATTACATAGTATTATAGTGTAGTACTACATATTTAAAAAAGAATTTATTGTGATAGTAAAGAGTGAGATCAGTGAAGAAGCCAGTCAAAAGAAAATGAATCAGGAAACGCATTCCTACCCTCTCTAATTCTTGGAAAAAAAAAATATCCTAATCCTTTCATTCAGCCCTTTCCCCCCCCCCCCCCACTATAACTTGTCGGAAGAAAGCGGGTGGAGGGGGCGGGGGACAAAAGAAGCGATTTCGGCCGCCCTCAGAGACGTCTTCAGTCACGAAAACTGATTTTCGTAGGATTTTATTTTATTTTTTTTAAGAGGGGGGGGGGGGGAGAAGACCGGGGAAGAAAGAAAAAAAATGCTCCTTGATCGATCCGGTTAATTGGACATTCCGGTTAATCGGCGTCCGGATAATCAGCGCTCTACTGTTTATGTTAAAATATACACATTTGATAATCAATATTTTTTTAAATGAATTTTTATTTTACACCCACTCAATGTTCCAGTAATTGACACTGCCAGTTTTTCATTTTAACAGTAATTGGCCCCCTATGCTCCAGTGTTTGGCACTGCTAGTTTTTCATTTTACCAGCAATAGGCATATCCTATGCTCCAGTGTTTGACAAACAATGTTAAAATTCTTATATGTAAAGCATTTGCTTTTTTTTTACTTATTTATTAATCATTTCGGGGAGGATGTCAATTACTGGAGCACCTACCCTATTTTAATAAGCAGAGTTGCCAAATTTATAATTTATTCTAGAGTATGTTTAGTCACGCATTTTTTTCATACCACTTTTTATAAGTGAAACATTTTCTTACTTTATCGTTGTTATATATTGGAGAAATTTATTCTACAAATAAAATGGTATGAAATAAAGACGGGAATAAAAGTGCTTAGTAACCGCCCTCTTTTCACAGTACTTAATTTAATGTGTAGTGAAATTTTCTTCAATATGTAGTTACGATTAAATAAGATGAATAATATAACTTCCAAAAATGTGGTGGGAAAAAAGAGCGGATGATAATAATATTTCGGAATAAATTAACAGGTTGGATTGACATGTCTGTTATTGTTATTGTTATTATTATTATTGTTATTATTATTATTTTTAAGTAGATTATCTCACATACGACTCAACATTTTACGGGAAATTATCAGAAGTTATACTATTTTTGCCGAATATAATAAATTTCTTACATTTCTCAATTTTGTATGGTATCGATGATATTTGTGTATAAAAAGTTGATATATCATTTTTCTAATGTTAATAATATAAAGCAAGAAATATATTAAAATAAATTTTAAAATGAAATCCTACTATACGTACTTAGTAAGATTAACTTGAGTGTAATTCCGAAGAACTGTAGATAAAGGTGCATCAGCTTCGAGTGTCAATTTTGATCCATTGTTAGCCATATTCATTGCATCCATTAAATTTAGTTTGGAATGCGTTGCGAATATCTTGGGCTCATTTATAAACGAATGGTTCGTCAAAAAACGACGTAAATATTTGTTATTATAATACTTGAACCTATTAAAATAAAATAAAATAAACATAAATAGTTCTTCAACTGAATAATGGAGATAAATAGATATAGCTATATTTAATAGCAGTAGAAATTTCATTTATACACTTTATTGCAAGTTAAATAATTCATATTAAATAATATGTATATAAGATATTGAACAAGTGTGCAATAATACATTACATGCAAAATAATTAATAACGTGCTGAGAAAAAAAAAAAAAAAAAAAAAAAAAAAAAAAAAGAAAGAAAGAAAGAAAGAAAGAAATAGTTTGTATTAAAAATGACATAAAAATATTTTGAATATTACATTATTTTTATGCATAGCGAAGATGACCCTCAGCCGAATTTTATGTGACTTATATTTCACAAAGAATAAAAATTTGTCCAAATTTTAGGTTACAATAAACCACAAATCATATTTTTTATGATTTGATACCGATTCAGGCGTTCCCAATTGAGGTGGTAGTGGAAAATTATCCCAGTTGAGGCTGTGGGTGGGAAAGCACTGGTAGCCGGTTTTTTGAGGTTACAACAATTGACTTAGAAACGCCCGTCTGTCTAGAAGAGCCGTCCTATTTTCTCTTTTACCCCACTTGGCACTCTCCTATTGGCACTTTCCACAAGCCTTTGCGCATGCTCGCGAAGGAGGCCCATATCTTATCTTTTCTCTGTGTAATATCATTTTTTGATTTGCAACCGTCTTGTTTTGACACAGGCTGCTAGAACGCATGTAACGCATGCAACTCGTTTTCGCAGCAATCAGTATCACGCACGTATGTTCGCTTCGCTCACATGAAAACCAAAAAAAAAAAAAAAAAAAAAATTCACTGGACACCCCTACCTTGCTGTGCTTGAATCTGAGAACGCATGTAACTCGTTTTCGCAGCAATCAGTATCACGCACGTATGTTCGCTTCGCTCACATGAAAAAAAAAATTACTGGATACCAGTAACTTGCATGAATCTGAGAACGCATGTAACTCGTTTTCGCAGCAATCAGTATCACGCACGTATGTTCGCTTCGCTCACATGAAAAAAAAAATTACTGGATACCAGTAACTTGCATGAATCTGAGAACGCATGTAACTCGTTTTCGCAGCAATCAGTATCACGCACGTAAACTAACAAGGAGAATTTGTTCTCCGCAACTTTTTTGGGGAACTAAAGTAGGCCACCTCCTCGTGGTGTTTCCTGGAAACGCCGAATAAACGCAGCTAAGAGCCTACTACAAATTTATCTTCATGTTTGACAAGTATAGTAATAAATGCACCAAATAGCCAAGTATAAGAATCACGGCCTCAAACGTGAATAGCCAACAACCCTTTTCACCCTCACCGCCTCAATCGGGACAATTTTCGTCTACCGCCTCAATTGGGAACACCTCAATTGGTACATTACCTTTTTCATATATATACAATCTCTTTGCGAAAGCTGAGCCCATAGTTGCCAACTTTACCAGTTTTTCCTGAAGATGTATTATCACTAATTTTTAATATAAATTTTTAGTAACTTTTCTACAATTTTTCTCTGGTTAATTGCATTGGAAATATTATTAAAAAGTAGTAGCGGTTATTTTTTATTTTAATAATTTAAAATTTGACGACTATGATTGAGTTAATCATGCTTAAGGCATTTAAAAGAAATATCAAAATAGAAATGTACACATTACTGACCATTAATCCTTACAAAACCAATACAAACTGCCCTTGAGACCAGTACTGCCAAATTGAGGAAATGTTTTATTCAATATCTACCATTAAATTTTAATCGCAACGGTTGTGTAATCATTTCGAAGACACCTTATAAAGAATACATAGATATTAGGCAACGTTACAATTAAAATTTAGTGGATTAAAATTTACTGGGACATATATGTCCCAGTGGTAGTGGAAGGGTTAAAAATGCTATATTAGGAAGGAATGCAAATAATAGAATAGTACTTATTGGACACATACATTATAGAGGGAAGAATAATTGGTAAACTTTTTGTGAAATTCGAAGCTATATATCCTGAGTATACAGTAGATAAAGCAGCGATTTCTGGCAGCAATAACAGTACTTATCCGCCTAGGCATTGAATCGAACAGTGATTCGATGACATGTACGGGCACAGTATTCCATGCAGCTTCAATACGATGCCACAGTTCATCGACCTTAGTTTCTGAAAAGTGGTGTTGTGGCATTTGCATGGCAACGATTGACCAGACGTTTTCAATTGGTGTGAGATCAGGAGAACGCGCGGGTCAGAGCAACAGCCGAACGCATTCTGAATCAAGGAAGGTCCGAGAAATATGTACGACATATGGTAATTGCTCTGCTTAAATGGAGGGCTCGAATATAGGGCAGAGCCACGAGCCTTAACTCATCAGAAGTGTAATGGCCGTTGATAAGATTGCCGGCATGCGAACAAGAGGTGATCGAGGTGTGTATCAAAAAACATCATATACCATCACTCCAGGTGGGGAACCAGTATGCGGTGATCATGACGTAGGCCTCCCAAGAAGCTACATCACAGCTAGAAGCGCCTTCAATATGTGATCAACGACAAACCTGAATGCAGGAATAGCGCGACTCCCTCTTTTCAGACATATCCTAATTCTGTTTAAAACATTCAGATGGCCGCATAGGTATTCAGCAGCACCTTGGACAATACTTGCTTTCATATGGCAATTGACATCGTCATACTGGTCCATCAGCTGGAGTGATGATATGTGGTGCCACTGGATACACATCTCGATCACCTCTTGCTTGCATTCCCGGCACTCTGAATAGCGACCATTACATTTCTCACGAGTTAAGGCCCGTGGCTCAATATTCGAGACCTCTGTAATGCAACATTTAAGCAGGACAGTGCTGACCGCATGTTGTTCGAACCTTTCTTGATACAAAATGTGTTCAACTGTTGATCTGAACAGCACGTTCTCTAGATATCGTACCAATTGGAAATGTCTGGTGAACCCTTGCCAAACGACTGGTACGCCACCACTCTTCAGTAACTATGGTCGATGAACTGTAGCATCGTGTTGAAGTTGCATAGAGGGCTATACACGTATATGTTATCCAATTGTTGTTAGATTAAATACCTAGGCGGATAAATTTTGTTATTGTTCCAGAGGTCACTGCTTTATGTACTGATTTCTCAGGATCAAATTTCTTAAAATTTTAATCAATTGTTCTTTTTACTGTAATGTATATGTCCAATAAATATCATTCTGCTACTTGTATTCCTTCATGACGTAGCAAGAATAATGGTCAATAATTTATATATATATATATATATTAATCTCATTTGACGAATTTAGAACTGCTGTATTTTAAAAAACAAACTTAATTGTAAGTTTTATATTTTTACCGAGTAGTTGGATAATTATGTATATAAAGATTGAGAATTAATAGCCTTATTTGTTACAACACGTTACTGCCTGAAAATTTTTAAGTTGTGTGATTTTTTTTTTTTTTTTTTGGCATGAAAATATTATGATTTACTGTATTATTTTACTTAGTTGAAAAAATAACCGTGTCTGACGAACTTTGAAAATTTTTAAACGAGGAATGGAATACTATTTCACATGAAACTTGTAAAGAAGTGTTAAAATCATGGAATCTGTGTTGTTGAGCTGTCACCAGAAAGATGGAGCTCAAAGTAAGCACGAAAGCAATTCATTCTTAAAATAACAAAATTATAATTATTATTTTCAAACAAAACACCCTCAGTAGCTTATATGTAGTTATATTATAGTTACATAAAATAATATATATACTTAAGTTAAGCTCTAAAAAAGCTTTAAAAGTATAAAAATTTTCAAACATTTATTAATTTCAGTATTTAACTGCTAGCTCTTGTATTTTTACTTATTTCACTTTTAATAATAATTAAAACTACCATCCATAATTGCAGACATTGTTACATTTTGAGATATTATGTTATTTTAGAAAAAAAAAATCGAATTTCTTTACTAACCTATCTCTCATTTTGTGGTTTCCGAAGAATTGATCTGCAACTTCTTCTATACCACCCATAACATGATCTATAACCTATATTAAAAGAGGAAAACTTAATCTACATAATAAAATAAAACTCAAAATAACTCATAATAAACAAGCAAATAAAAAGTAATAAACAAGTACTTTTATTGAAAGGAGACTTGGCGCTGGATTATTAAAATCAGTAAAAACTACAACATCAGAAACGGCAAAGAGAAAAAATTTGGTCCCAACAACTGTCTGCTTCCCAAATTTTTTCTTTTTGGCGTTTCTGACGTTGTAGTTTTTACTGATTTTAATAAACAAGTACACTGTTAAAAATTTTGTACTAGATTGAACCAAAACATGGTACACAGTAGCTGCAACCATGAGTTGTTGAAATTTTTACCATGATCTGGTGCTAGGTTGAACTAAAACTTGGTACTACAGTAGCTGCAACCATAACATGGAGAAACCTTCTACCACGATTTGGTGCTTTTTTTCCACAAGAATCGTGGTAGATGGTTTCACCATCGTATGATTGAAGCTACTGCAATACCAAGTTTTGGGTACTCGAACTACTGCAGCACCAAATTTTGGTTCAGGGAAGAACAGAAATTTTTAACAGTGTATGAAAACCAGCGAAATTTATATTTATCTCTGTCTTGCCACCACATTTTTACATTTTTACATTTTCTATTTCTATTTTAAGGTACATTGATTATTTGAATAATCATTCAAAGATATATACATGGCTATGTCGGTATGATATCAAATATAGTGTCATTAAAAAAATATATATATTTAGCTTTAATTACACAGTCCTGCAATGAAAAAAATACAAGGGAATTGATAGCTGAACATTATGCATATTTTGGTGTTGATTTCAAAAAATATAACGAAAAATTTCTATCACGTCACGTTTTCTTGAAAAATGCAGCTTTACTTCGATTTTTAACGCATACATAATATTTGTTCCTCTTGGTCAATAGTCTATTTTGTGTAAGTTACCTTAATAAAAACAAATAAAGTAGTGTGTTGGTGATTTTCTTTTAGAAACTGCACCACAATTTGATGTAAAAAGTAACCAAGGGAATTTTTCGTTTTTCTCCCGACAGGAGGCGGCTCGTGCGATCTAACAACAGTGGTTTTCATCCATGGATAAAAATATATCTGTAGTGATAAGTATAAAGGATTTAAGTCCATATTCTTGATTTTTCAGGAGACGAAAAATAAAGTTAAACTAACTAAAAACTAATCAGAAGAATCGATTAGGAAAAAGGGATTAGGTTGGTTTATTCGCTTTATACCATTCAGCGATTGTCAATCTTCCTTTAATAAAGGGAAAAAAATTGAATTAAATATTTTATACCAAAGATTAATGCTAAATTTCTGATTTGAATCTTTTTTTACCAATGGATTTTCTCAAAGACTAAATGACATGGATTTAAATCCTTTATATCAATCGATAGAGAATTTTTTTCGGAGTCTGACTATGTACTTAACTCAAAATCGACATTTTTGGACTTAAATCCTTTATACTTATCAGTACAGATATATCATATGCTGAAAAGACAATTCGCTACAACAAGAATCGAACATTTTACGTAGATTTAAATGGATAAAAACCACTGTTGCCCGATAGTACATGCAATATTGTTCGAGGAAAAAAAAATATCGATACCGATTTACTGAAAATCCTGACGTGGTGAAAAAAATCGAGGTCATTTTCGAAATCAGCCCACCAAATAACATAAAAATCAGCGAAAACTTCTCTTGTGTTTTTTAAAAACTTTAATTTCTCAGCCCAGTGTTATTAATAAAAGTTAATTACAAAAAAAAAAAAAAAAAAAAAAAAAAAAAGAATGAAAGTGAAAATTAAAAAAAAAAAAAAAAAAAGAGGACTCAACAAAATATGGTTGCATTATATAAAAACTACTAATATATTTTTAAAAAATAACATACAATTAATGAAAAAATATCTTACTGTACTGTGAAGTCTTTCGTTCATAGAAATTTCTCTGTCCTGTTTAACGGGTACTTTTAAAATTCGGACGAAAAACTTGATGGTCATGCCCTGTGAAATAATAGATAAATGAAAGATATATATATATAGATAATACTAAGATGTATCTTTAAAGAGAATAAAGCAAATTATAATGAGTAAAAATACAAAATATGTACTACAAATTAAGAGAGATGAAAAATATGGCAATTGACATGAATCTATGTTTTAAGATTTCCGTTTTAGTGGAATACCATCAGAGGAATATTTACCAAAAAAGACGTTTGGTAGAATTTTTTTAGACGTTTTCTTTTTGTGAAAAGGAAAACATTTTTGCGGACAGATTCTGGTTAATGATGAATTTTTAAAAGATGAATTTTTATAATGATGAATTTTTATAATTTAATTTTGGTGTATACTGCTTAATAAGTGATGTTTTCTATAGTCATTTTTACGAAATTTATAAATCACCTTAAAGGGACAAAATTCAAGCTGTCTTGATACATACAGTGTATAATAATTATGCCCATACACACATAAATAGAGAAATTTTGACAATTAGAATAACAAAATTTTTGTTAAAATCAACCGAATTTTTTCTATTGATATGGCCTCAACAAAACTATACTGGCTTAAATTACGCATTTTTATTGAACCAAATAAAAATGTACCAATATTTATTCAGAATTGAGTTGATTATACAACATCCATTTTGTTTGCAAGTAGAAAAGACTAATTCTACTTAAATGTGATTTATTTCATAAAATTGTACTCAAATTACTTCTAAAAATATTGCGTTCGTTTTTGAGCAGTCGAATGATTCAATTGTGTGCATAGTTATAGTAATGTTTTTCTTATTAAAATATTTTCTTACTTTTTTATTCCCCCCCCCCCCCCTTTTTTTTTTAAGACGACAAAAATGTAAATTTTCTTGCGAAAATCTTTTTGGAAAAACTTCATTTTAAAATCTTAGTTTTTAAAATTTTAATAATAATAATAAAAAAAAAAACTGTATCACTTGATTTTTAAATTTTCATTAAAAAAAATAATAAAAATATCGTTGAAAAATTACACTGCTCGGCGTGAAAATTGCCCCAACACCATTTTTGCAAATTCTTATGTTAAATGACCTGCTGATTCCGAATAGGACGCCCATTTTGCTTTATTACCCACTGTTTTTTAGAGACGGCCCCTTATTTTTATCACTTTTCGGTGATTTTATGGCTAAAATTTGATTTTTAGGGGGGGGGGGGGGATTATTTTAACTGTTAAATATCTTCTGAGGGGCTACAGAGTTAGAAAATTCTAAAACATGAACATTTGGGGCAAGGGGAAAATTTAGAGGGGGATTTGCCACTGAAATTATGTATTGGGTTGGCAACTAAGTTCCCGCCGTTTAAGCACTTCTGAACTTGAATTGTAATGAATTATAGATTAATTAGTACATTTGTAAGAAATTTCATTTTCTGCTCAATCTGTTTCTTCTATTGGGTTGGCAACTAAGTTCCCGCCGTTTAAGCCTCACACTTAAAGTATGAGGCACCCATGCTCCACACTTCTGAACTTTGCCCATCGAGTGAAGATGCTTCTCTACAGTAGTGTGGGAGCAATCCATTGTCTCTGCCAGTTCCCTTGTTGTTTGACGCGGATTTTCATGCAAAAGGTGGTTCAATCGCTTTTCATCGAACTCAACTGGACGGCCAGACCGAGGTGCGTCTCTGAGGTCAAAATTTCCTTTTTTGAACTTTGCATACCAATCACGGACGGTTCTTTCAGCTATAGCACCCACTCCATACACAGCACAAATGTTGCGAGCAGTTTCTGTGGCCTTAGAACCTTGATTAAAGGCAAAAAAGAAGGAGTTGTCGAAAATGGTCATTCTTCTCAACTTGACATTCCATGTTAATGATTTGTAAATAACAAGAAAATGTATCTTAGTAACAACGAAACATATATTTAGGTAGAACAATATATTCTATTTCGAATGATGTACAACTTCGTGCCAAAAGTATTTAATGTCATACAGATTTTTCCAATTTAAAAAAAACGGCGGGAACTTAGTTGCCAACCCAATGTTACATTTCTTATGTATTATCTATTATTAATGTTATTTATTTAACATTATATATTTTTACTATCTTCAATAGAAGAAAGTATTGGATTCGTAAAAATTTTCGATTTCGGGTTTTTGATGGATTTACACGTTTTGAGAGCTGTAGAACACGATTTTACCATTTTTAGAAAATGTCTGTCTGTCTGTCTGTCTGTCTGTGTGTGTGTGTGTGACAAAATTTTGTGGCAACTGTATCTCTGGAACTACTGCACAGAATTTCATACAAATTGGTATGTAGTTGCACCTTGACATAAATTAGTGCCTATCAACTTTTGGTAAAAATCGTCTTACAGGTTGCGTTGCCATCCCGCTTTTTCGAAATTTTTAACAGGGTGATATAGGGCAAAAATTTTCAAGATGGGTATCTTTCGAAAGGTCTCGTCAGTACCTTTAAAACGAATGGTTGAACTATAAATCTGTGATAGTTTAAAACAAAGTTATCGATTTTTTTTACTTTTTACGAAAAAAAACTTAGAATTTTTTTTTTTTTTTTTTTTTTGTTTTCTCCCTTTAATTTTATCAAACTCCCACGGTTTCCGTGTTCTAACAAACTTAAACTAATTTTTGCTTTTTTCCCCTAATTTTGTCAAAGTCCTACGGTTTCCGTGTCTTGACAAACTTTAACATAATTTTGCATTTTTCCCCTAATTTTGTTGAAGTCCCACGGTTTCCGTGTTTTGACAAACTTTGACAAAATTTTGGGTAAAATGTGAAAATTATTCTAAGTTTGTCAAAACATGGAAACCGTGGGACTTTGACAAAATTGGGGGAAAAATGCAAAAATTTGTTTAAATTTGTCAGAACACGGAAACCGTGGGAGTTTGATAGAATTAAGGGGAGAGAAAAAAAAGTGGGACTTTGACAAAATTTTGGGTAAAATGTGAAAATTTGTTAAAGTTTGTCAAAACGTGGAAACCGTGGGACTTTGACTAAATTTTGGGTAAAATGTGAAAATTTGATAAAGTCCCACTTTTTTTTTTCCCCTCTCCCCTTAATCCTATACTTTTTTTTTTATTATTATTGTTACTGAGTGAATTTGTATAGGAAAAGATAGAAGAAAGTCTCGTGG
Source organism: Salticus scenicus (assembly GCA_963930645.1). Classification (NCBI taxonomy): domain Eukaryota; kingdom Metazoa; phylum Arthropoda; class Arachnida; order Araneae; family Salticidae; genus Salticus; species Salticus scenicus. Next base: position 168,765,560 of record OZ005659.1, read on the forward strand.
TGGCCACAACATACTAGTTTGATTTTAGGAGTTAAATTAATTCTTTTTCATTCTCCAAATCAAATTCATTGTCATAAAATTATCGTACAGTGATAAAAATTGAGGGAGGGGGTGATATCCTTAGATAACGGTGGGTGACAAGGCAAAATGAGAGTCATATTCGGATTCAGGAGGTCATTTTACATAAGAATCAGCAAGAATGGTATCAGAGCTCGAAAAAAAAAAAATTCTTTTTTTTGCAGCACAATGTTATTAGAATATTTTTTACTAGGTTAATCTAAGAAAAGCATTTAAATACATGTATTTGTGATTTACATAGGGATTGAAGATACATACCTGTGCGAATACGGTAAAATACACCACTGTTATAATCGTCGTTACCATCATGTCTTTCGAAGGAATGATGTCTTTTTTAATGATGAGGGCTAACGCAAATGCGACAGCACCTCGTAGTCCGCCGTAAGACATTATGAATTGCTCTACCACATTTATCTGATGAAGTCGGAATTTATTTAGAAAAGCACTTAAAATAATTACTCCTGAAAATAAAGAAAAAAATTATACAAATATATTCGCATTAGAGTGAGAGGTGAGAGGAAAGAAAAAGAAGAAAAAAAAAAAAAAAAAGCTAAATTAAAATTTATTATGATATTTTTAACAATTTTATATATATTTTCTGTTTGTCAGTTTCTTATTTACCCCATTCCAAAATGGACTTTCACCGTTAAAATTTCATTTTACCGTTGTAAAATAATTTAATCTATGCATTAATGTCTCAGTTATTCTTATGGAAAAATTAGTGTATTTATGAAGTACATAAATCAAGTATACCCCTTAAAAGTAGTTTTCATATAAGGATAAAATTATACTTCACATTAAAATTTTGATTTGATTAAGTCTTGTGAAATCAACGTCAGACGATTTTCTGTTAGCCGCTATCATAGCTACAGCCTCAATGGAGATACCTTCACGAAAACTTGTTAGTTAGGTTTACACAATCCGATACTGCTCGGCATGAAAATTGCCTCTGACACCATTTCAGCCTATTCTTATGTAAAATGACCTCCTGATTCCGAATATGACGCCCATTTTGCCCTATCACCCATCGTTTTTTAGGAATAGCCCCCTATTTTTATCATTTTTCAATGATTTCATAGCTATAAATTTGATTTTTAGGAAAGGGGAGGATTATTTTAACCTTTAAATATCTTCTGAGGGGCTACAGAGTTGGAAAATTCTAAAACATGGACATTTGCGACAAGGGATAAATTTTGGGGGGGATTTGCCACTGAAATTATGCATTACATATCATATTTTTTTAATCTGTTATTAATGTTATTTTTTAAACTTTATATTTTTTTGTTTTCAGATGTTAAATTAATTATTTTTCATTTTCCAAATCAAATTCATCAAATCAATCAAATTCATAAAATTATCAAACAGGGAAAGAAATTGAGGGAGGGGGTGGTGTATCTAGGAAACGGTGGGCGACTGGGCAAAATGGGAGCTGTAATCGGATTCAGGAGATCATTTTACATAAGAATCAGCAAGAATGGTATCAGATCTCGAATTTTTATTTATTTATTTATTTATTTATTTATATTTTGCAGAGCAGTGTAATCACAAAATCATATGTAGTTAGTCAGTTAGTTTCTTAATTTGTTATTTAGTTTGTGAGTATTAATCTGTGTAGATATTATCTAAATAATCTTGAGTGACTCCACTCGACTTTCCGAACATTAAATGATTAACGGTTGCATAAATAAAGTAAGAGAAGTCGTTAAATAAATAAAAGAAAAAATTATAATACGGTATTTGAGTGTTTTTCTATGTATGTTGTTTAAATAATGCTATTGCTCTCCAAGTATTTTTGGGGCATAGATAACAATGATAAAGAAATGTTCATTGCGTCCCTGAAAAATATATTAGTGCTAGACTCACCAAAATCTATACAGTTCGTGCGATGGTGATCTATAACATGTATATAAATTTTCAACTTAATCCGATGAGGCGTTTAGAAGCTATCGCACTTTAAATAATTTGAGCGTATAAGCTACAATGATAAATAATTTTTCTTTGTGTCCCTGTTAAAAAAAAAAAAAAAAAAAAACTATACGTGCTGTTTTCCCCGAAATCTAAAACATGTTCATAAAGTTTCAGAATAAGACGTTTAGACACTGTCGTAGTTTAAAAAAATTGAGTTAATGTAGACCATAATAATAAAGAAGTTTTCTTTGTGTCCTTGTAAAAAACTATAAGCGCTAGATTCACAAAAAATTATACAGTTCGTGCGACGGTAGCTTATAATATTTGAATAAATTTTCAGCTCAGTCAAAAAAAGCATTTAGACGCTATCGCATATTAAAAAAATTAGGCCCATAGACCATAATGATAAAGAATTTTACTTTGTGTCCCTGTTAAAAAAAAAAAAAAAAAAAAAAAAAAACTGTAAGTACTAGATTCACTAAAATCAGTAGGGTTTGTGCTATGGGGAACTATAACATACGTATCAACCTTCAGCTCTTTCTAACAAAGCATTTAGACGCTAAAGTGTTCACTCACCTATATACACACATACGAACATACACACATCATCGTAAAAACAGTAAATATGAATTCAGGGTAGCACAAAACGCGTAGAAACACCAAAATCTCAAATTCGGATTTCTAACATGATTACAATACTTTCCCTAAATATGTATGTTCGGAAAGTGAAAATGAATGATCGTAAAGAAGTTATATCAGTTTTAAAATATTTTTATTATTCTAACCCACAGATTATAGGATTTAAAAATTCTTCTTATTTAAATGTATAATTTCTTAATAGGAGAACAAAATTTCGCACAAACGTGCAATATAAGGACTATTTTTAGATAAAAAAAGTCGAATTGATTTTAAAATACATTTATGATGCTGGCATGGAATATCAACAACGTAATTTAAAAGCTTCGAAAGTTACTGGGAATAAACATCTTCTAAAAAACTTCAAAAAAGCATTTCTGATGCCCTCTACTCAAAACCTAATTTTAATTCAAATAAAACAAAAGAAAAAAAGATAATAAAGAAAGAAAATATAGAAAAAGAAAGAAAAGAAAAGAAAGAGGTCAGAGATAAAAATGATCTGACATCATTCGTAGAATCCGGCACTTCTATAGTATATAATTTAATGAATATCAGCAATAAAGTCCATAAAAAATTAAGTGTTTCTACAATTCATTCCCGGTATTGCAAACAAGCAACAGGCATTACTTTCTAATATATGGTCTAAAGTTTAACTAAAATTTCATTAAAAAAAAAAAAAAAAATCACCCAGAAATGGAGAGAGCACAGTTTTCGATAATTAAAACAAATTTTTTCTTCGGAATTTTGTATAAATTTATACGCCTACACTTGCATTGTAACATGTAGAAATAATAGACTGTTCCCTTTCAATTCCCGAGTGATTTTTAGGTTGATTTCTTTAGAAATAGACCTATTGCAATCACTTCGTTTATCTATCTATCTATCTATCTATCTATCGATAATGAAAATTTTGTCATCACGATAACACCCGAAATAATACTCCAAATCGAACCAAATTTGGACAGTAAACTAATCTTATAAATATCTTGGATGAGTTCGCTAACCAAGTTGCTCCGACCTTTTGTTTTCTAGTGGCAGCCACTTGAAAATTTCAAACCGACATTGTAAAAAGCATATTTAAAGCAAAATTTGCTTGAATTTTGTTGTAAATACAGGCCACATAAGGGTTTCAATGAAGTTTATTAATGAAGTTTATCCGCCATTTTTAATAAAGTGGCAGATATTTTAAGTTAAGCGGGACCACTTGAAATCAGGCTACCACTTGAAAATTTAAAATCACTATAACTTCCGAAATAATACTCCAAAATCGAACCAAATTTAGACAGTGTCTTAACTTATCTTATAAATATCTTAGATGAGTTTATTAACCAAGTTGCCCCGCCTTTTTTTTTTCAAGTGGAGACCACTTGAAAATTTCAAATTCAAATTGTAAAAAGCTTATTTGGAATTTGTTTGAAATTTGATGTAAATATAGACTACATAAGGGTCTCGATGAAGTTTATTAATGAAATTTATCCGTCATTTTTAATAAAGTGGTAGATATCTTAAGTTTAGCGGGGCCACTTGAAATCAGGCTACCACTTGAAAATTTAAAATCACAATAACTTCTGAAATAATACTCCAAATCGAACCAAATTTGTACAGTGTCTTAACTTATCTTACAAATAACATAGATGAATTTGTTAACCAAGGTGCTCCGCCATTTTGTTTTCAAGTGGAGACCACTTGAAAATTTCAAATTCAAATTGCAAAAAGAGTATTCTGATTTTTTTTTTTTTTTAATTTTGATGTATGCATAGATTATACAAGTGTCTCAAATAACTTTATTAATGAACTTTATGAAACTTCTGAAATAATACTCCAAATCGAACCAAATGTGGATAGTGATATTATCATATAATTATCTTGAATGTTTTCACTGGGCAATTTGTCCCGACATCTTGTTTCTAAGTTCCAGCCACTTGAAATCACACTGCCACTTGAAAATATGCCATCACGATAACTTTTAAAATACTAAACTAATTCAAATAAAAGTTGGATAGTGAACTTATGGTTCAAATATCTAGGATAAGTTCACTTGGTGACTTGATCTGCAATTTTATTTCCAAGTGGCAGCCACTTGAAAATTTGTCATTATGGTAACTTAAGTAATACAGAATCAATTCGCATGAAATTTGGGTAGTAGATTTATCATTCAAATATCTCAGATAAGTTCGCTGGGCATCTCACTCCGCTTTTTTTCCAAATGTTGCCACCTGAAAAATTCTTATGACGATAATTTTTGAAATACTGATTTAATTTAAACTAGAACTGGACAATGAACTTATCATACAAATATACTGGATGATTTCGCTGGGCAAGTTGTTTTGCCATTTTGTTTCTAAGTTGCAGCCAGTTAGACTGCCACTTGAAAATTAGCCATAATAATAACTTTTGAAACACGGCACTGATTTAAACCACAGCTGGACAGTGAACCTTTGCTTCAAATATCTTGGATGTGTTTGCTGGGTAACTTGTTCCACTGTATTGTTTCCAACTGGCGGCCACTTGAAAATTTGTTATCACAGTAACTTTAGAAATACTTAATCAATTCAAATCAAAGTTGAAAAATCGATTTATCATTCAAACAACAAAAATCTAGAAAATTCACGTAACTCGTGAACCAATCACGTTATTGCGTCCATCTTTGGTAGATCGATAAGAATTTTCTCGCCAAAAGTCGCCAAAAAAGTCGCCATAGGGGAAAAGTCGCCAAATTTGGTGCCAAATATATTACCTGCGTTACTGGATCTTTTTAATGCGTTTTTAAGGAAAAATTTGGCTATTTTAATGCTAAAACAAACTAGAAATGCAGAAAACTAACATTTTATCAACTTACTAAGCCTCTTTGAAAGAATTTCTACAAAAAAATTATTTTCAAATTTGCAACGATATCTTAGATGAGAAACTTTCTCTGCCATTTTGATCGAAGTGGCAGCCACTTAATTTTTCAACACGATGACTTTTGAGATTTTGAATTAATTCGAACTATATGTGTACAGTAGACTTATCTCACAAATACATCTCATATATTTGTCAACTTAATTCATCATTTTGTTTCCAAGCGCCGGCCACTTGAAAATTTTAAATTCACATAAAAAGGTATTTATGAACCGATTTGCTTAAGACTCCATATGTGCATAGCCTACATCAATATTTCTACCAAGTGCATTAATAATTTGTAGCCGCCATTTTAAAACAAAATGACGGCTATTTGATAAGAAAAAAAGAAATCAACCTACCCTTTCGAATAAGTCGGAAGGACTTTTTTTTTAATGAATTTTTAGTTAATCTTTAGGCCATATATTCGGCTCTATTTAGATAACTCGATTAAATAATTCTTTTAACAATAATTTTATTTATTTATTTATTTATTATTATTATTCTTTTACGTAAATAAATTTTACTTAAATACGTGAGACTTATGATAACAAATATACGATGAAGAACTGAGTTAAGTTTACTTATGTCAACTAGTTTATGCCAACTAAACTAAATTTACCTAAAAATAAAAATAAAACACCACGGAACTGGTGTTTTAAAATAATAAGTACGAAACTTTGATTAAACACTATAAAATGCAATAAAATCGTAACAATTGTTTCAAGTCGAAAGAACACACGAACCTTCATCAGACGAACAAAGCAGACACGAGTACTGCAGCGAAAGCATGACTGTAGTGCTTTTGCCTGCTTTGTTCGCCTGATGAAGGGTCGTGTGTTCTTTCGACCTGAAACAACTATTGCGAGTTTGCATTTTATTGTGTTTAATCAAAGTTTTGTACTTAATACTTATGAAATTTACCTATGCCGACTTTGCTTATGTTTGCAACATAGGCAATAAAACGTAGGACAGATAGAAAGACAAAAGCAATTGTAATATTTGTGGAATAGTCTGATTTTTATTAATTCTAAAATTATCGTCTAACTATTTATTATTATTTTTTAAGCGTCTTCTAAGAGCTTAAGTCACAAATAATAAAAAGAATTTTTAAGAGACACTCGAGATTTTATTTTTAGTAACAGAGAAATGAAAAAAAAGGTATTAACTTTTCTAAGAAGTTATTCTTTCATAGCTAGATTTTTATAACACTGGAAGTGTCATATGAAAGTCAACAGCTAAATTAAATATTTATATCTCTAAAAGTATTTTATGCAATAATATTTAGGATAAAGCTTATTTTTAGTGTCAGAAAGTTATTTCTTTCAATTTGCAATTTTATGTCGTCTGCAATACCATGACCACAAGGAATAATTTTTCCTTATTACTTTCTTCAATATATATATATAAGAAGAAAATATTAGATTCGTGATAACTTTCGACCTCATGTTTTCGATAGTTTTCCATGTTTTGAGATAGCCTGAATATGATTCGACCATTTTTAGAAAATGTCCATCTTTGTGTTTGTCTGTGGTTGTGTACACAAAATTTTGTGGACAATATTTAACTAAACTTGATATTTAGTTGGACCTAAACTTAAATTGTTGCTGATTACATTTGAGGATCAACACACAATAGGTGGCGCTTTCATCCCATTTTTTCATAAATTTTAACATGACAGTATAGGACAAAACTAAATGTTCACAGAAAGAAGTAATTTTAATCAATTATTGTGAATATATATATATATATATATATATATATATATATATATATATATATAGATAGGTAGATAGACAGATGAAATTTTGTTTATGTTTATAGTAATTAAAATTCGATTTAAAATATAAATACATTGAAATTGGTTTATGTATTTCAAGACTATTGCGATCAATCTGGAATAAAATCGCTGTCACCATTTTGTAAACACATGAAGAGAAAAAAACATTGAAATTAAAATATAAAGGCTTTTAAGGACATTTTGATACATCTTACCGATACAGGCTGGGTTCTCTGGAAAAATTTATTAGCTCATTCTTCACAGTTGAAGAAAGGCATTGCAAAAAATAAATTGTACTAATATTTCTAGGAAATGCTTGCAGCGGTCGTACTACAATAAAAAGCTAGGACTATGTCACTAATATAAAATCTGTCACATAAAAGTTCATTTTAATATTTGAAATTTCTTTTACAATTGAAATATTGTATATAATTTATATCATATCTCTTTTTTATACTCATAAGTGTAAAACTTCTGTTCCTTTATTGCTAAAAGCCTCACAAGGAGCATAGAGAATTGAATAGAGAAATCAGGTTATTTTTCTCGTGGGCTGTAGAATAGTATTTTATCAGGAAAAAGACGTCGAAAATCAGTTTTTTACTTTCTCTTACCCATAGGGTCGAGAAAGTATTGTTTCAGGGTCAAATTTTCGAACTTGAGTTTTTGTTATATTTACATGTTCTGAGGTCCCCTGAATAAGAAAATCATGTTTTTAGCGAATGACCTGTGTGTCTGTCTGTCTGTGTGGATGTCTGTTTGTGTGGATGTCTGTGTGTCTTTTATCAGCATATCTCAAGAACAAATAGTAGCAGAAATTTCAAACTCGGTATTCTAAATGTGTATCATATAGGGATGCTACAGTAAGCTTTTCGTTGTGATGAAGCAAATGGTTCGTTTATCACTCAAAAGTACACTCAAAAGTATTCAAATACATTACGTCTCTGGGGATAATTGCAGGTAAGTAGAGTTTAACATCTATAGACTGCACTATACCAAATGAAACGAATATATATTTTTTGTGATAGAGATAGTCAACTGGGAAATTTTTTTTTGTGTATGTAGGAGCCTTGCCTCCCTTCGAGGGGAGTAAATTTTCATGATGGGTATCTTTCAAAAGAGCTCGCCAATACCTTTAAAATGAATGGTTGAACCATCGATCTGCGATAATTTAAAATAAAGTTGTCGATTATTTTTTTTCATTAAAAAAAAAAAAAAAAAAAAAAAAATTAAATGTAATATAGAGAATAAATTCAACTTTTTTTTTTTTTTTTTTTTTTTTTATATTTAGTGTTATACTACTTCTCTAACATGGAAATCATCTGCATTATCATAAAAGATGATTTTTTTAAATAATAATTTTGATAAATTATTTTTTAAAAAGAGAATTATTTTTTAATAACCGAATTAAATTCTATATAAATGTAGGTGCATTAATGAAACCGGGGGGGGGGGGGTGGTGAACAAAACCAATTATCGTATAAAACTCTTCCGAAGCCTAATTTGAATTGTTTAACACATACATTACATAACAGCACTCGTTATCTTACCTCTTAATCTGCAACCTGTATTTATAGTATTAAATTTCAGGGTAAGAGAAAGTCGTGTGAGTGACACACCAGAATATTTTTTTTTTCTATTCGTAGCGAAAGACAACTACGTTTCTATATATTTTGTAAAAGCTTCACTGCATTAACGTAAAGTATAATACATAACATTTCTAATTAATCTGCAGAGCAATACACATACAAACACACACACACAAAAAAAAAAAAAAAAAAAAAAAAAAAAACTAAATATAAAAAATAATATTTTAAAATATATATTTAAAAAAATTGTTGCATTGTATACTCATCATTATATACGAGAAATATATGTACATAAAATATAATATTTAACATTTTTAATTAGATTACAGGGTAAGATAGACACACACACATGAAAAGAAAAAAAAAAAAAAAAAAAACTGAATACTGTATGAAATGGATTCATTGTGTACTCATCATTATAGAAGGATTATTAAATACAATAGATATATGTAAATAAAATATAATATATAACATTTCTAATTAATTTACAAGGTAACAAACACACATGCACACACACATACACACACAAAAAAAAAAAAAAAAGAATGCATTATACTATTGATAATTGTATACTCACCATTATTGACGGATTATTATGTGCAACAGACATGTGTTCGAAATGCAATTTAATGTATTTTATACTTCTTTAAGTTATGATCAAGTTAAATTTAAGATATTAAGTTTAAGACACCAAAAATATTTACGAAATTATTTAGTATGATTTTCTATATACGGATGCCACAAAACAGAACTTAAATTATATTCTCATACCGTTGGAAAGAGTTTGGAAATCTATGCGAAATGAGATTTTTTCCCTCCTTGTCAAATTTACTTATAAATTAATATATTTTACAATTGCTGAATATCAATGTAATTCCCTTATTATAGGAATATGTTCAAAGGTTATAGAGAATACAATTTTCGATTAATTTGAAAAGACTAGATAGTACAAGAATTTAATATTTCGTTTACAAATGAGCCAAATATGATTTACATTTGTGTTATTTAAAGTGAAAGTTATTTTTCTCAATAAGCATTGATGGGGAAACGTGATAACTCTGAAGTTCTATAACAATCTGCATATTAATATGTCTAATCGACATAGATAGCACTGCGGTGAAAAAAAAGAAGAAGAAAAAAAAAAAAAAAAAAAAAATTCGAGCCCTGATACCATTCCTGCTGATTCTTATGTAAAATGACCTCCTGAATCCGAATGTAACCCCCATTTTGCCCCACCATCCACCGTTTTCTCAGGAATTCACCTCTTTCCCCAATTTTTATTACTCTTTGGTAATTTTATGCCCATGAATTTGATTTGGAGAATGGAAAAGAATTATTTTAACACTTAAATAAATATATATATATATATATATATATATAATGCATAATAAGTGATAATAATAATTGATTAATAAAATATAATAAATGTAACTTATAATTTCAGTGGCTAATCCCCCCCCCCCCCACTAAATTTTCCCCTTGCTGCAAATGTTCATATTTTAGATTTTTTTTCTCCTCTTTAGATCTTCAGATATTTAACAGTTAAAATATTTCTTTTCTCTATTATAAAGGAAATTTATAGCCATAAAATTACCGAAAAGGCGTAAAAATAGAGGGGCGTTCACCCAAAAGGTGGGTGATAGGGCAAAATGGCCGCCATATTTGAATTCAGGAGGTCCTTTTACATAAGAATTTGAAAAAATTGTGTTGGGGCCAATTTTCATGCCGAACAGTGTAGTTAATATCAATATCATAATTTCTAAATGTTCATTCACAATCAGTATTGAAAAATATTAATTATCAGTATTGAAAATTTTAAATGTCTTTGTTAGTTTTGATTTCTTTTTTAAATACGAAATACACTTTTTATATTTTCGTACGGGAATTTATTCCTTAGTTAAAAAACCATTTGAAAACGTATGTGAATTTGAACAAAAATCTGATTTTTATTTATTTATTGCTATTTAGTTATAGTCAATAATAATAATAGTCTTGATTTAATAGGGGTCACGCTTGAAACTGACGTCGTAGATATAAAAATCTACACTTTAAAAATTTATGAATGTATGTATATGGATTACTGGCTATGTGTTCATATGAACTTTAAAAGCAGGAAGACGCCGAAGATACCAAAAACTGGGAAATAATCCAAAAACAATCCAATAAATCTAAATTTACCATTAAAATTAGTTTAGTCTAATTACTTTAAAAGAGATTCATTAGAAACCACATTATAACTGTAAAATTTTTAATTAAAAGAAAATTAATGTTCATCATTCAATTAAAAATTTTCCATACCACCACACTGATTGATATTTTTGAATATTTTTTTTATTTAGCTGGTTAGTTGGTTGGTTTAGTTTAAATTCACACTAGGACTTCCCTGTGGGTAATTGGCGATGGTCTGGGACGTACCCCTCAGGACGATCCGGAGAACATGTTATCACAATTTTGATCCACCACGGAGGGGATGGCTCCCCCGCTTCGGTGACCCCCATAGGTATAATTTGATTTTTATTTAGAAGAACAAGAAATTTTTCAGAGATACAATTACAAAATCAGTTTGCAAAATAAAAGAATAGATGAATCGGTAAACAAAGTAAAAACTGAATGTAGAATGATACAGCATAAGCTCATTGTCTAGCATAAGACCGACAAAGTTGGGCATTCGCAATAAATAAACAAAATCAACTTCTTATTCAGAAGAACAATCGTAGCTAAATATAAAAATATTTCTTTTTCGAGAAACTGGAGACTTTAGGGTATCGAAATACTATTAACTTTTTATTTGTATAATTTACTAATGCCATCTAGTATTTAACAGGAAAAAGTAGAACTTCAGATAAATTTTCTATGATGTAAGGAATGTAGGCGTTTGCAAGTCAGAATGTTCCAGGCAAAGATAGGTTGTTAAGAAGTCATCAAGACACTCTAATCATATGAATTTTTGTATCTGTAGAGCGTTAACGAAAATTCCTATATATATATATACATTTAATACTGTTTTGCTAAATAAATCCTTGTCGAATTATGTTCTTAGACTGACTAAGAACATTATTCGACGAGGATTTATTTAACAAAACAGTATTAAATGTGCTTTTTTTTTTTATAGGCATTTTTGCTAGCGCTCGAATAATTTTACTGCCGACTGTATCTAAAATAAAATGTCGCCTAAAACGACAGGACTGTCAGTTTAGATTTGCAGACTATCTGATATTTTCAGCGAATTTAATAGACTAATCCATCAATCAATACAATTTTTCGGCCTCAGCTTTTTTTTTTTTTTTTTTTTTTTTTTTCTGAAATCGATGTAATCAGAAGGAATTTTCAACTAGAATTGAAGTAGAATACAAAAGATATTTAATATATTTTATTACTTTTTATTTTATGTGACACATTGGGAAAATCAAATATAATTCATATATGTCTATTTCATATGAGTTGTTTTAAATTCCTCCCCCCCCCCCCCTCTCCCTTTTTTTTTTTTTTTTTTTTTTTTTTTTAAATCACCGGATCCTAACAATAATAGCAGTTAGTGGCCATCACAAAATAGCATACAGTATAAAATAAAAATATCAAAATATATGGCTTATATTTAAATATTCAAAGTTGATCAAAGGGTCGGGAAAAGAAATGTCTTGTCTATTAGAAGTACACGATGACATAAAATGATAATTAGAACTTGAGTTATTTGTAATATTTTTTACCACAAGTAAGTATTACTCTCAATTGATTTTGCAGAATAGGGTGATAAATTATATTCTACTATTTAAATACAGCTAAAACAATAACTAAAACAACATTACCTTTAGTGGAATGCGATGTGGTTTTAGTAATTTTTTTAGTAGTATTTAAATAGTAGAACATATTTTATCATTTATCGCATTTAATTACAAATTATTAATTATATTTTTAATTTACACTTATCATATTTAGTGTGATGAAATTGATTATTAAAGTTTCATGTGTATTTTAATTTATAGATGATTTTCCAGAAACTTTTAAATATGATTCTTGAGCAAAATACTACAAAAATGTGGTATAGAAAGTTGTTATATATTATTTTCATTTTAAGACAAAATTTTTCCATTTTATTCCCATTCTTCTGTAAAAAATTTAAAACGACTGCAAAATCACAATCCTGACCTGTCCAAATCTTTTTCTCAAACTTTATTTATTTATTAAAAAATTTTCACATCAACATTTCACAAGCTAAATTAGTAATAATAAAGGTGTAATGCTTAATACTAAATTAGTAATACTTAAAGGAGTAAAATAATATGATTTGAATCCTTTTAATTATTTAATTTATCGAGGAATATCATTTTAAATTTTGTCCCGATGTTTCTGGGTTAACCTCTGGGCTTAGAGAATTTTTCAATAATTTTGAAAGCGGAAAAAAAAAAAAAAAAAGATATTTTTAGCCTGGTGGTTAATAACACTATTTATTTCCATCAATTTGTTGGATTCATAATGGGATTTTAAGATCTGATTCGCCGAGTATTCATAATTTAAAATTTTTAAACTGTGGTATGTAACATTTTATACCGTCATTCTTCTGTACAACATTTCTATTATTATATAAAAGAATTTTTCAAAAAATAATATATTTTTTTATAGATAATTTAGGCGATACTGGTAATAAATAGATAAGTCTTTTCAAACCTAAATTTGGCTCTAAACTCTATTCGTTGAGATGAGAGAAAAAAGTATAAGTATTTAAAAAAAATATATCAAAAATAAATTTCAGATAAATAATTTAAAATTATCAAAATGAATGTAAGTCGGGGAAGAAAAAAAAAAATAAGCCATACTCGATGATATTTCGTTAATAATTGATGTAGGAAAATCTAATATTATTATCATTTAAAAGGAAATTAGTGTACTTTTTACTTTCTTCTATATGTAATATAGAGAAAGTATTGGATTCGCGAAAATTTTCGAACCCCGTTTTTTGACGGATCTACACGTTTTGGGATGTCCTGAACACGAATTGATAGTTTTTAAAAAATGTCTGTCTGTGTGTCTGTGTGTCTGTCTGTGTGTCTGTCTGTGTGTCTGTCTGTCTGTCTGTCTGTCTGTCTGTCTGCCTGCCTGTCTGTCTGTCTGTCTGTGGTTTAGTGTTTTCACCGTATCTCACGAACCAATGAATGAAATTCAACCAAACTTGGTATATAGTTGGACCCTGGCGGGGCATTGTGCTGATTAGATTTGGGGATCAATAGTCTTTCAGGTGGCGCTGTGATCGCATATTATGTAAATTTTTAACATGGCAGTATAGAACAGATTTTCGTATTTTTCACCGTATCTCACGAACCAATGAATGAAATTCAACCAAACTTGGTATATAGTTGGAACCTGACGGGGCATGGTGCTGATTAGATTTGGGGATCAATCGTCCACAAGGTGGTGCTGTGATCGCAAAATTTCGTATGTCACACCGTATCTCACGAACCGATGAATGAAATAGAACCAAACTTGGTGTATAGTTGGACCCTGACATGGAAAGGGTCTGATTAGATTTTGGGATCAATCGCCCAGCAGATGGCGCTGTGATCGCATTTTATGTAAACTTTTAACATGGCAGCATAGGACAAAATTTCGTATAAATGTACATAATGAGCGTTATTTTAAACTTGTGATTGTAAAATTAATATGAATTATTGATAATAGTAGTAGTTAATTACGAAAAAAAAATTGTGCATGTGGGGGCACCGGTTCCCCCCCTGGGGGGGAAGTACCCCCCGGGGGGGTAAATTTTCAAGATGGGTATATTTCGAAAGATCTTGTCAATACCTTTAAAACGTCAATACCTTTACTATAAATCTGTGACAATTTGAAACAAAGTTATCGATTTTTTTACTTTTAACAAAAAAAAACTTTTTTTTTTTTTTTTTTTACGAAATTTAACCAAACTTGGTATTTAGTTTGTCCCCGGCATTAACTGGTGCTGATTATGTTTGGGGATCAATAGCTCAACAGGTGGCGCTGTGATAGCATTTTATCTAAATTTTTAACATGGCAGCATAGGACAAAAATTCGTATAAATGTGCATAATAAGAGTTGTTTTAAACTTGTGATTGTAAAATTAATATGAATTATTGATAATAGTAGTATGTAACTAGGAAAAAAATTTTCTGCATGGGGGGCATCGCTTCCCCCCCTGGGGGGGAAGTACCCCCCCCCCGGGGGGGATAAATTTTCAAGATGGGTATCTTTCGAAAGGTCTCGTCAATACCTTTAAAACGAATGGTTAAACTATAAATCTGGGATAATTTAAAACAAAGTTATCGATTTTTTTTACTTTTAACAACAAAAAAAAAAAAATACATAAAACTTAGAAAAAAAATCGTACTTTTTTTTTTTTTTATTATTATTTTTTTTTAATATTGTTACTGATTGAATATGTATAGGTAAATATAGAAGAAAGTCTTGTGGTGGCCACAACATACTAGTTGAAAATGACATGAAATTTTGAATCATTAGTCATATGAATATTAAAATGAGCGCCAACTATGTTTTTTTTTTTTTTTTCTTTTTTTTTTTTTTTTTTAATAGCATTACCCATTTTGGATTTCATATTTGAATTTCTGAGAGTCTGGCAGTGCGAAAAGTATACAGTTCGCATACTTTTTTTTTTAGTATTCATACAGTTATAACCAAAAATGTCTTGATGGAAGGGGAGGGGTATTCACAAATCTAGAAAAATAAAATTAAAATCGTACAAGAATTAGAACACAATTTTATTGTTTCTCACCGAAATCCTTTATATATATATAAATTAAAGGAATAAGTTATATTAGAAGCGAAGCCTTATTATCCTTACAGCAGATTGGCTTCGCCTGAATTCGATTTTTAGATACACTTAAATACGTAATTAGATAATATTTTAAAATGTAATTCATATATCAATATAATTTTAGACATATCTAAATAAATTACACCTAAGATTGGTAAGACAATGTTGTTTGGAAATTGTGCGATATTTTTCAATTAAAAAGTGTCCAGTATCGCCAAATTTAAGGATTTTTTAAATTCAATATCTACCCCTAAATTTTAACTGCGATGGTTGCTTAATCATGTCGAAGCTTAAACGTCTATTATGTAAATAAAAATATCACTCCACAAAGTTATTGACGATTATTGAATAAAAAGTCCCTAAATCTGTAACACTGAAAGTGTCTATAATGGTAATACGTAACTTTAAATAAAACTTAACTTTTCTTCATTAAAACTTAACTTTTCTTCCACTTTAATAAAAGTCATTGATTTTATGTCGCAGGCAAGACACAATTTACAAATTGCTATAATATAACTATATATATATATATATATATATAATGAATAATTTAATTCCTTTACAATACTCAGCAAATGAAAGAAAGATGAAAATACCAACAATGAAATTTAAAATGAGATGTATTATGCATAAAGTAGTCACGATTATCATTTAATTAATTTAAATGTTTAACAAAATTAATAATAATTAATGGTGTTGTATGATAATGAATTAAAACTTTGTGAGTAAACAAAATAATTAAATATAACAATAACGCATAAACTAATATCTTTTAAGATAAATTGTTGTACGGTATCGATTTAACACTCCTTACTGCCATAAAGTATACCATAAACATTTTTATCGTACTTAGTCGCTCTCTCTAAAAATAAAAGATTTGTTTTACAATTTCTATAAAAAATATTATTTCTTAGTCAAAATATAGTTATAAAATTAATTTTTTAAGACTAAAGTATTCTTAAAATAATAATAAAGCAACATATGAACTAGAAGATTAACCCTTTAACTACGACAGTCGACAAGAAGCGATTTAATAAGTCTGCCTTGCATTCCAATGGTTGTCAATAAGCAGTTCTTTTTTTTAATTCACAAATTTTAAGTCCACTGTTTTTTTTTAAGCAGTAAACCCCGCCTATGTAGCAGAGCTTGATTAACTTCATGTAAGGCTCTTGGCACACATATTTTCATGGATACCCTCGCAGTGTGCATCAATCAGCAAAAGTGCATTTATACCTGCATGTGGGTCTAAAATGGCAGAATTTTACATTTTATGATGCCAATTTTTTGCAATTTTTAGGGGCCAAAAACACAAAATATTATTTTAAGGTCCAGTTTTAGGGCCTTCTGCTATTCAGGACCCGGGGCAAGTGCCACGTATGCCCCTGTGTTAATCAGACCCTGCTACTTAGTGGATTTCCCCTCTAATGTTTGTTTAAAGTATTCCAACATTTATCACCAGTATTCGATGAGGTAAATGACATTGGCATATATTTTCGCCAACGTAAATTAAAGGATTCAACACAAATACGCGAAGTCAATTTTTCTTTTCTTTTCCTATATTGTGTTGTTCTGAAAGAACACTGAAAGGCAGTGTTTTTTTTTTTTTTTTTTTTTCCTTAAAAGAAGAATTCTCGTTTGCTATCATCGAGGTGTTTTTTTTTTTTTTTTTTTTTTTTTTTTTTGTGTGTGTGTGTATATGCATTCCGTTTGCTATCACCAATGTGTCATTATTATTATTATTATTATTATTTGGGGGGGGGGCAGGGGTAAAAATGTAACTCCTTTGAAATGTTTCCACGACCTGTTCGTGTACTTTCGCTCTCTCATTTCCACGAACGTAGTATAGGTCTGAGAAGCATGCCTAATATAAGAAAAATGTCATGTTCCTATACCAGACAAAAATGCCATTCTCTTGTATAGTTAACCATAGGAAGATAATTAACCTAGTTAAAATGAGTTCCCTTTATTTTTCCTTTGTTAGCTGTCATATAAAATGGAAGTATAATTTTTTTAAAAATTTTTTGTAAACCATTTAATAATAATAATAATAATAATAATAATAATTTGTTATTTTTAAATGTTAAGTTTTGGGGGGGAAATACCCTTATATACGTAAAAAAAAAAAAAAAAAAAAAAATCGAAGATTTTTGTTGAAATTTTTGTGTTTTTGCATGAATTTTCTCTGTTCATGCATGGTGATAATAATTTAATAAATGATATAAAATGCAAAAATAAAAAATATATGCTGTTTATGAATATATTCTGAAACAACTGGAAAAAGGCTTGTTGTATACACCAATGTATACACCAATTGTATACACCAATAATATTAATTGTTTATTAAGTGATATTGGCTGAAAATTTATTGACTGACGATAACTAAAAGTTTTACCCCTTCCTATTAAACTGAAAATTCATAAACTGACATTGAATTTCAAATTAATAGACTAGCATAGATTAAAATTCTCATTAAATAACACTGAACTGAAAATTCCTTGACTGTTTATTGACTTTGTTTTATTTAAGTTTTTCTATTTCCGTTAAGTTTTACGCTACCTTTAATTACTAACATTTGCTCATTGCAGAAACTTTGATTCAATATCTTAGACATGCAGTAAACTTACCAATCGCTCTGTATACCGTACAAAAGAAAATTGTCAGAAGGATAAAGACGATGTCCCACTCGTGGTTGTCATTCACTGTTGATACGCCCAAAACAACAAAAATGATTGCCTCAGAAGCCGTGGCCAACATTTTGGTCACATATTTCACAGTTACATGGCTCTTGTTAGATATGTTTTCTTCGACATAATTTTTCATAGTTATTCCGCAAAATACTAACCTAGAAGATAAGCGAAGGATATTAAGGTAAGTAATTAACACATACAACTAATTCAACATTTCAATAGTAAAGGACAGAAATTGTAGTAATATGGATTTAACCATCATTTTAAATTATAATTAATTATAAAATAGTTGATAATAATAAAATACACGTAATATATATTTTTTTTTTTTTTTAGTTTACCTTAAAAGTTTTTTAACGCTTCAAGTGTATACATTTATAATCGCATTTTAAAGCTACATTTTATAAACAATGCAGGAATGTAAAGGTCATGTTATAGCTAATAAAATCATACTATCAGGTGTATCAAAGACAATAACTTGATTATGAATTATAATATTTTTTAACGGAAACGTGAACAACAACAAGAAAAATAAAATAAAATAAAATAAAATAAAGTGCGAAATTTTCACAAAGTACTAAAATTTCATCTTTGGTACTATATATGTTCAATGTGTCCACCTCCACGTATATCATCAAGACTAGAGTACCTATAATCACTCTAGGCACCCTAATCAAGACGATAGATAAATTCATCTCGACGCTTTTTGCAAGCGGATGCCACATGCTTCTTTTCTTGTACAGAACAAACGTCCTATGCAGAGCGTTCAGTGGTGGATTTAAGCTTAGACCCGGACGTAGGGGCACCAAAGCTTTATAGGTGGTTAAAATTTGAATGGTGGTGGCAATTAAATTTAAAAAATGACTAAAATTTGAAAATTAACTCAGTCAGATTAAAAAGTTAACTAAAACTAAAGAGCGATTGGGGTTTTCATTGATTATAACAACACTTTCTAAGCCACTTTGGCCCATTAAAGACTTTTCCGTACTGGTTGGTGGTTTGAAAACATAAATATAGACTATATTTGTACAATTGATCAGACGGACTTGTAACTAAGAGTTGCTATTACTTCCATACAGCGATGAAACATCCAGGGCCGGATTTATGCTTAGACCCGTGTGGAGGGTATAAAAATTTTTAAACCTATAATAATAATAATGATAATAATAATAATAATAATAAAAGATTTAATCTATAATAATATAATTTTAAATAAGAATTTAAATATAAAAAGTAACTGGAATTCAAAATTGATTAGGATTTCAGTCCGCACGTCGCGTCGGTACAAACAAATGTCAAAGGTCCCTGCTTGTGGTGATTAATTAAAACTTTTATGAATTTTTTATTTATAATCCGACCACATGATCCCATTAGAAAAATTGCGTTGTTCAATACTAAAATATCTGCAATAACCCAATTTATTTCCAAATAAATTCCAATTCTATCAATATTACTTAACTATCAATTTATTATTATTATTCTTTTATCTTTATTCATTCATATATCTGTTTTATTATTATATATATTTTAAACTTTTCAAATCTTATCCTTCAACCTAGAAAAACATTAAGTCAATCTATACACATTTATCTAAATAAAAAAAAAAAAAAAAAAAATCATAGACACAAAATATAGTATTAATTATCAAATATATCATTTATTTATCAATTTTAAAAACGCTGGGATATATATATTATTACTCAATTTACCATCTATCACTTTAAAGGGGATGTTTGCCACAAAATAAAAATTGAATAATAGCCACTTACCCTTCAACAGATGCGACACTTTCGGAAAATATTGTTCTTAGATAACCGTATAATCCACAGTTTATATTAGCACTGTCCACACATAGAAAGAGTTCACATATGGAAATTATGAAGTCCACACTCATGAAAATTGTCATGAAATATAATTATTACACACGAAGATTTTTGCGACCGCATACGTTATTCAAGGCAATCTACACATATGAAGATTGTTATAAACTTATTTTTTTGTCGACACACGAAGTTCTTTGAGTGCACTTACAATATTTATTTTATTTGAAGAATCTAATTATATCACACGCAAACGAAAATCGTTGAGTCCCCACATATGAACAATTTTCATAGATAAAGAACATTTCTTTTTTGCATCACCGCTCATATTGCATATTTCATAAAATAAACTAATTCTTTGCTCCATTTCGAGGTATGAGGGATCCTCCAAAACAATAGTCTCTTCGAATATATGAGGACTGTTACTATTATATTTCAAGGAGCATATTCATCAAAAGCAAAAATTATCAATTTCGACTAAATAGAGATTCATCTTTTTCTTCTTTAGATAAAGAACACTTCTTTTTCGCATCACCGTTCATATTGCATATTTCATAAAATAAACTAATTCTTTGCTCCATTTCGAGGTATGAGTGATCCTCCAAAACAATAGTCTCTTCGAATATATGAGGACCGTTACTATTATATTTCAAGGAGCATATTCATCAAAAGCAAAAATTATCAATTTCGACTAAATAGAGATTCATCTTTTTCTTCTTTTTTAACATTCTTCAAAACTGCTTAGCGATAGAGAATCCGGGGAATTTTTCTAAAAATATTTTTTTTACTCATCAAAAATCTTCGAGAGATTTTATATCCATATCTTCTTTTTTTCTTCTGGCCAATATTTTTTCTTAGACTCATTGAGAGGGGCTGAACCTTTCTTTTTTATTTTTCTATTTTTTTTTTATTGGTAGCTTGCTTCACCAATAGCTAAGCATCTCATTAGAATTTACCCTCTCTCTCGCTCTTCCTTGAATTTTGCTGTCCGCACTTCCGAACGATGGTTTTACAGCATAACATCCCCTGGAGCATCATTTTCCTTCCTTCTCAGAGCTCCGTTCTCTCCGTGGGGTGGTCCAAGTTTCTCTCTTTTATTCCAGTAGACAATATAATAGAATGATAGTTTTATTGCTTTATGTTTTAAAAGCGTCCATTTTCCCATCCACATAAAATAAGGGAAGGATGAAAAGCTTTATCACAAACCCATCTCTTTTATTTATACATCTAAATAATTCTTTATATTGGTAAGTGGCTATAGTACGTTGGGTACACACACAAAAAAAAAAAAAAAAAAAAAAAAAAAAAAAAAAACTGTACTTTTTGATTGGAATATGTCACTTTCTGTGGCCATAGTAGATGCCAAAAGATAATTTTCTGGATAGGGAGCCACTTGAAAATCAGTGTAGAACACCTCGATGGTGGCCATTAAAGATGGCTGCCGTCAACTGCTATATAGGGGCGCTAATTGTTTTGTATCTGAACTCCTAATGATCCGATTTCAATTTTCTTTTTTTAATACCTTGTGAATAAAATACTTTTTAAATTCTATACATTTATCTATGTATATTATATGGTGTGACACTCACACTACTTATAGTACGTTGGGTACACGACAAAAAAAATTCAAAAAGCTGCACTTTTTGATTGGAATATGCCACTTTCTGTGGTAATAGTAGATGCCAAAAGATAACTTTCTAGATAGAGAGCCACTTGAAAATCCGTGCAGAACACCCCGATGGTGGCCATAGTTGGACACCATCATCCGCCGTATAGGCGCACCAATTTTTCTTTGTATTTCAACTTTTAATGATCGGATTTTGATTTTTTTTTTTTTTTTTTTTTTTTTTTTTTTTTTAGTTTGCATGTAGAGAGCACATTTTGTCTTATTACATTTACCTCTACATGCTTAAAATTCCACGCAATTTTTTAAAAATCAATATTTTAGGAGATATTTTTATAATTTATTGATTTCTGACGTACTCTTGAAATTTTTTTATTCCATTATAACGTTATTCTCATTTTAAACACTGAACTTTCTTTGTTTCAGATTGAACTTTTTTGAATTTTTTTGAAAATGGCTTCAGTACATTTGCGGCAGATTTCAAATCCGATTTTCCTCTCTGTGGCATAGATTGGACCAAATGTTGTTTATGTCAAAAACATAGAGATGAAGAACTGATTTGCCCTGCCACACATACTTCTAAATCACTTGTTGGTGCTGGCTACAGGACGCTTGAAGAAAATTTAATGGAATTTCAGAATATCGGTTCAGTGCCCTTTGGTTTGAATTTAAACAATTTAAATGAAGGAGAAGAAATAGAAGAAACATTTAGAAAAAAATAAAGCAAAGTGGCACAAAATGTGTGCCCTTAACTTTAACAAAACAAAACTTGACAGGGCAAAGAAATGCAAACATTCTTCGTCCGTGCCCAGTATGTCATCTCAGGGTAGTCCACAGTCTTTAATAGAACCAAATGATAAAAAGACAAGGTCTGGTGTCCGTACAACATTATCTATTAAGATGAAAGATGAAATTTGTTTCATCTGCAATGGAAAGGGCACTGCTCGGAGGTCTTTGTAGTTGCTTCTTTACAAGACGATAAACTTAAGAAATGTGCCGAAATTACGAATAATGTTGAAATTAAAGCATTCCTCAAGGGTGGAGATTTAGTTGCTAAAGAAGCAAAGTATCACTCAAAATGCTACACAAACTTAACGAATTCTCTACGCCCATCAAGTGAAGTAAAAAAAGAAGCGGTCAGCCCTATCTGTAAAAGTATGGCTTTTGCTTCCGTTGCAGGATTCATAAGAGAGAAAATCCAGGCATCTGAAGCTGGAAACACTGAGTTTCAGGACCAAATAGATGATTTAAAAAGAAGCTTTCATGAGTTTGGAAACCCATTTGAGGAAAACTCGTGTGATCTTGTGGTTTGGGATACAAAGTATATAATGGGCCAAGAGCATGTAAAAGCTTTGGTTAATGCTAAAGAAAAAGCCTTACAACTGTACAACAATTATGTGGAAACCCGTTTGAGTAATGAAGCAAAAGTAAGTGTATTTTCTCCTCTGAAACAAACAAGGACTAAATTCTTTGGCTTTGCTCGTAAAAAGGTTTCCTCTTTCACAATATCAAACTTGAGAAATGATGTTGAACTTTTCTCTAGGGCTTTCATTGTAAGTCAAAATAGACACTTGGATTTGGACAAGTTTTTTGAGTATGAAAATACCAGTGCTCCGCCTTCGCTTTCCTCAAATGGTGTAATGCGGTTATGTCAGAAATCTCAGCTACTTAAAATCCTGGAAGAAGCCAATAATCCACCATATTTCAAAGGATTCTGCGATACAATCATTTACGATGGTGCAGCACTAGCATATGCTGTTCCACCCAAAATATCACGAACCTTTGGAGAATACTGTGATACAGAATTCAAAAACCGAATTTTGAATGATGTTGAAAGGTTCCATGCAAACAGGATACACATTTCTTGGGATACTTATACAAAAACATGCCTTAAAAAACGTTTGAGATATAAGAGAGGGGTTGGTTTATGTCACCAAGTAGCAAAAAGAAATATGCTACCAAAAAATTGGAACAATTTCCTCTGTTGCGATCAAAATGAGACAGAATTCTTCAAGTTACTTGGGGATCACGCATTTTTGAAATTTGATTGGGTTCACATCATTACTGAGATTGATGGCGCTATACGTTCATCTCGGCCGAATGAAACTTCAGTTGATGGAGTACAAATTAGGCAGCAGGAAGAAGCAGACGGCAGGATTTTTCTCCACGCTAAAGACAGTGTTGAACATGGTGCAAAAAAAAAAAAAAAAATTATTTACACAGTAGATACTGATGTAGTTGTATTGGCAATCTCTTTTTTTAATATTCTCAAAACAGCTGGGCTTGAAGAAATGTGGATTCTTTTTGGTGTTGGGAAGGGTCAGAGGTACATGAGCATTAATGCTATGTTTGAAAGTATTGGTGAACAAAAAGCTGTTGCATTAAGAGGATTCCATGCATTTACTGGATCAGATGTGACGTCATCATTTGCAATGAAAGGAAAACAGACAGCCTGGAAAGTATGGAAATCATTTCCTGAAGCTACTGAAGCCTTCCAAACTATTTCTCTACCAGAGCAGTGTATTTCGGACAAGACTTTTCAAATTCTAGAAAAGTTTACTGTTTTGCTTTATTACAAAGACGCAGAAAATTTCTCAGTTAATCATATTAGATTTTTCTTTACCTCAAAAAGTCGCAGTCTACAAAGTTTGCCCCCAACAAAAGAAGCATTAAAGCAGCATTGTCTTCGTTCAGCATACCAGGCAGGACAAGTTTGGGGTCGTGCATGCTCAGTGATGGACAACATTCCAGGACCAGAAGGATGGGGCTGGACCATGATTGATGAGAAATGGACGCCTGTCTGGTCCTCCCTTCCTACTATTATGGAAGCCTGCAGAGAATTGGTTAAATGTAGTTGCTCCACATGCCGCACACGATGCTCTTGTGTAAAGGCAAAGGTTTCATGTACACTACTTTGCACGAATTGCACTGGAGGTCAACAATGCAGCAACAAATACAATAAATGGTATGCGTTAAATTGATTATTTTTAAGTTTGTTCCACAATTTCAAATTATAATAATTACTTGCTGAATGAATACCTTCATAAGATTATAACATATAATACATATTTTATTCCAGGAAAGAATTGGAAGATGAAAACTGTGATAGCATGATCTAAAGTCATAAGAGCAGTAGAAAAGGAATTAATTTAGATGGATAATCTATATTAATAAAATCAGAGTTTTGTCTGTAAATTTGTCGGAATCGAAAAATTTTGCGATATCTTCACGTTTTACACCCCATGAAAGCCGAAAATGACTTCAGAAAATTTTGCCTGTGTGTGTGTGTGTGTGTGTGTCTGTGTGTATGTCATCGTGTCCGAATGTCGCTTTATTTGTCCGGGCATCACTTGAGAACGGCTGGACGGAATTCAACGGCGCTTGGCAGGAATTTAGGTCTTCACCCAACTTAAAATTATATCTATCAACTTTTCGGAAATTCCCCCCCGTTCCCCCCCTAGGGGGTAAAAGACTAAAACACGTTTGTCCGGGCATCACTTGAGAACGGCTGGACGGAATTCAACGACGCTCGGCAGGAATTTAGGTCTTCACCCAACTTAAAATTATATCTATCAACTTTTCGGAAATTCCCCCCCGTTCCCCCCTAGGGGGTAAAAGACTAAAACACGTTTGTCCGGGCATCACTCGAGAATGGCTGGACGGAATTCAACGGCGCTTGGCAGAAACTTAGGTCTTCACCCAACTTGAAATTATATATATAGAAATTTTCAAAATTATAATTAGTGTTTACATTGTGGGTAAAAAACGCCTGCGCATGCGCCATAAATATTTTTTCACTAAAACGCTTTGAATGGAAAAATAAAATGCAAAATTAAATTTTTAAGATAAGGACTTTTTTTATTCGCGTGATTCGCACTGCAAATTATGAAAAGATTGAAATGAAGTGTTGCCATCTAAGTTTCATACTTTAGTTAATTTTAAAAAATCTAATTGTCGTATCGAAAAACTGTTTACACCCCAGGATTCAGAAAAATCACCTCTTTCATTTGGTACTGAATTTGTAATGATAGGTCCGATATTTCTAATTTATTTTTCCCTTTATCCGTTTTTCCGTTGCCACTTAAATTTCATACTTTAGTTATTTTTTAAAAATCTAATTGCCGCATCGAAAAACTGTTTGAACCCCTGGATTCAGCAAAATCGCCCCTTTCATTCGGTATCAAATTTATAAATATAGGTCTGATATTTCTAATTTATTTTACCCTTTTTCCGTTTTCAACCCAGATTCGATATGGAACAGCTTTAGTATTGGATCCCTTTGGCAAAATTTGAAATTCGTCACCAAAGTAGCTCGGACGTTTCTCGCCAAGATCTTTAATTGCACAATTGAGATAGCTAATTCAGTTCATCGCAAAAATGGCTTAAAATATTTAAAGTCACCAAAGGGTTCCGATACTTAACCCTTTCACTACCAATATAAAGTGCCCTTGGGACCAGTGTTGCCAGATTGAGGGAATTCTTTGTATTTGATATCTACCACTAAATTTTAATTGCCTAATGACTTCGAAGACTTCTTCGTTAGATGTTTTCCGGAATGATTATACAACCGTTGCAATTAAAATTTATTGATGGATATTCAATAAAAAATTACACCAATCTGGCAGTACTGCTTGGGACGTATATGTCCCAGTGGTAGTGAAAGGGTTTTAAGCTGTGCTTTTTGTATTTATTAGTGCCAGAGGCCTATTTCAGTCGGTACAGTTGTCGAATTTTTATAGGTCACTCTTAATTAGTGCTAGAGGCCTATTTCAGTCGGTTTATTGAATGGGGACTTATAGAATGAAGTCCCCCCAAGACACAACTTTGACATGAGTCCCCCCCCAGGCCCAACTTTGACATGACTCCCCCCAAGGTACCCCTATTTCAGTCGGTACAGCGTTGTCGAATTTTTATAATACACTCTTAATAGTGCTAAGCGCCTATTTCAGTCGGTTTATTGAATGTGGATTTATTGAATGAAGTCCCCCCCAAGGCACAACTTTGACATGAGTCCCCCCCAAGGTACCCCTATTTCAGTCGGTACAGCGTTGTCGAATTTTTATAATACACTCTTAATAGTGCTAAGGGCCTATTTCAGTCGGTTTATTGAATGGGGATTTATTGAATGAAGTCCCACCAAGGCACAACTTTGACATGAGTCCCCCCCAGGCCCAACTTTGACATGACTCCCCCCCCAAGGTACCCCTATTTCAGTCGGTACAGCGTTGTCGAATTTTTATAATACACTCTTAATAGTGCTAAGCGCCTATTTCAGTCGGTTTATTGAATGTGGATTTATTGAATGAAGTCCCCCCCAAGGCACAACTTTGACATGAGTCCCCCCCAAGGTACCCCTATTTCAGTCGGTAGAGCGTTGTCGAATTTTTATAATACACTCTTAATAGTGCTAAGGGCCTATTTCAGTCGGTTTATTGAATGGGGATTTATTGAATGAAGTCCCCCCAAGGCACAAATTTGACATGAGTCCCCCCCAGGCACAACTTTGACATGAGTCCCCCCCAAGGTACAACTTTGACATGAGTTCCCCCCCCCAAGGTACAACTTTGACATGAGTTCCCCCCCAAGGCACACCTTTGACATGAGTCCCCCGAAGGCACACCTCCCCCTCATTGGGAAAAAGAGAAAAAACGTTGTTTTGCGGCTATAAGACAGTTTGGACTTCCAACGTTATTTGTTACAATATCTGCAGCTGAAACACATTAGTTTGATTTAATGAAAACTTTATCATGGAATTTAGATCGTCACGAATTAACTAAAGAAGAATTTGTCGATATTAACAAGTTTAGCAGTAGGCCTCTGGCACTAAATTAAAATCTGTCAATGTCAGATTTTCATGTTTTAAATAATGAAATAATGTCGTGTCTGTATAATTTTTATTTTTTGTTTATTTTTTTTATTTATAATACTGTCTTTTAAAGACTTCTGTGGTCACGAAATTTGGTGCGTAAATTGTTTGTATGCATCCGGCACTTATTGTAACTGCATTTCACGAAATTCGAAATCCCCCCCCCCCCCTTCTCGGAGTCGGATGGCAATAAACATGTGTAAAAACATGTTTTTCCGTTTGAATTCGCTTTGGCGAATTTTGGTGTGCGGATATTGATTAAGTGTACGCATTATGTACATTAGTGGGATTTTGCAAAACTTCGAACTCACCCGCTGAGGGTGGGGAAGTAAGAAGTGGGTAAGTTGTGCCGAAGACAGTGGGGACCCAGACTCCTAACATTGGGAGCGAGAAAACCTCTACCAATCACAGCGAGAACTTAGGTTATTAATAAAGATATGGCATTTTGACAAATCATTTAAGTTTAACGTCCAGCGAAGCGGGCAAAGCCTGCTAGTTTATTAATATTTATATTCTATGGATATTGTTTTTCTTTCTTTAAAATATTTTCTTAACGTAATAAATGTTTCCATAATAAGTAAAATTTGCTGTTGTTTATGAAAATGAATCTTTCTTGACATACGTCGCTCTCATGACAAAGAGTCATAACTCAAAAAAAAAAGATTTTCAGTAAAACAGTTAAAGTAACTGAAAAAAAAAATCACGATTTTGATTAAAGCCTTAAAAAAAAAAAAAAAACTAAGATGGCATCTATGGCATACAAAGATGCATAAATCAAACCTTATTGGCTGCCTAGTTATTATAAGGAATTTATGGATTGTATCTGAAATATTAGTAATTTTGAGTTACGTTTGTTTGTAAAAAGAAGAAAAATACGCAGAACTCCACACACATAAACCCCCTCAGCTGACGGCGGCCATCTTTAATGGCCGCCATGGGGGTGTTCTACGCGCATTTTCAAGTGGCTCCCTATCTGGAAATTTATATTTTGGCATGAACTTTGACCACAGAAGGTGGCATATTCCAATCAAAGAGTGCAGCTTTTTGGCTTTTTTTGTCGTGTACCCAACGTACTACTATTCGTGACACTTTGCATGATATGGGAATTAGGATATTTCCCATACTGCTATAACTCAAGTTTTTAAGCTATTGTATAGCTTTTATCGCGGGCTTTGAGCGCGGCGACCGAATCGAAAAATTCCGTAACGAAAAAAAAAACCTAACACAGTTCGGTAGACTTCGGCTGTACGAAGCTCGCACAGATCGAGACGAGTTTCCCCGAAATCGGACGAATACATAAGCAGCTGTTTGTGAGAAAGTATATAGGTGTATAGGTATCTATCATCTATGTACAACAGTGAATAGCTGTACGCGTAAAATTTGTGTATAAAGTAGATCAGATAAAACTTGAATATCTCCATTCGACTTGCAGGCCTTTAAAACCTATTAAATACCTTTTCTCTATTAAAATTTGTTTTCTTATCATTATTGTTATCTTATCATTATTGTTATCTTATTCATTAATATCAAAGAAAAACCTTGAATATCCCCATTCGACTTGCAGGCATTTAAAACCTATTAAATAACTTTTCTCTATTAAAATTTATTTTATATCGGTCACCACGCTCAAAAAGTGTAACTTGAATTAATATCAAAGAAAAAACTTGAATATCCCCATTCGACTTGCAGGCCTTTAAAACCTATTAAATACCTTTTCTCTATTAAAATTTGTTTTCTTATCGGTCACCACGCTCAAAAAGTGTAACTTGAATTAATATCAAAGAAAAAACTTGAATATCCCCATTCGACTTGCAGGCCATTAAAACCTATTAAAATACCTTTTCTATTAAAATTTCTTCTCTATTAAAATTTCTTTTCTTATCATTATTGTTATCTTATCATTATTGTTATCTTATTCATTAATATCAAAGAAAAAACTTGAATATCCCCATTCGACTTGCAGGCCTTTAAAACCTATTAAATACCTTTTCTCTATTAAAATTCGTTTTCTTATCGGTCACCACGTTCAAAAAGTGTAACTTGAATATCCCCATTCGACTTGCAGGCCTTTAAAACCTATTAAAATACCTTTTCTCTATTAAAATTTGTTTTCTTATCATTATTGTTATCCTATTCATTAATATCAAAGAAAAAACTTGAATATCCCCATTCGACTTGCAGGCCTTTAAAACCTATTAAATACGTTTTCTCTATTAAAATTTGTTTTCTTATCGGTCACCACGCTCAAAAAGTGTAACTTGAATTAGTATCAAAGAAAAAACTTGAATATCCCCATTCGACTTGCAGGCCTTTAAAACCTATTAAATACCTTTTCTCTATTAAAATTTGTTTTCTTATCGGTCACCACGCTCAAAAAGTGTAACTTGAATTAATATCAAAGAAAAAAATTTAATATCCCCATTCCACTTGCAGGCCTTTAAAACCTATTAAAATACCTTTTCTCTATTAAAATTTGTTTTCTTATCATTATTGTTATCTTATTCATTAATATCAAAGAAAAACCTTGAATATCCACATTCGACCTGCAGGCCTTTAAAACCTATTAAATACATTTTCTCTATTAAAATTTGTTTTATATCGGTCACCACGCTCAAAAAGTGTAACTTGAATGAATATCAAAGAAAAAACTTGAATATCCCCATTCGACTTGCAGACCTTTAAAACCTATTAAATAGCTTTTCTCTATTAAAATTTGTTTTCTTATCGGTCACCACGCTCAAAAAGTGTAACTTGAATTAATATCAAAGAAAAAACTTGAATATCCCCATTCGACTTGCAGGCCTTTAAAACCTATTAAATACCTTTTCTCTATTAAAATTTGTTTTCTTATCGGTCACCACGCTCAAAAAGTGTAACTTGAATTAGTATCAAAGAAAAAACTTGAATATCCCCATTCGACTTGCAGGCCTTTAAAACCTATTAAATACCTTTTCTCTATTAAAATTTGTTTTCTTATCGGTCACTACGCTCAAAAAGTGTAACTTGAATTAATATCAAAGAAAAACCTTGAATATCCACATTCGACTTGCAGGCCTTTAAAACCTATTAAATACCTTTTCTCTATTAAAATTTGTTTTCTTATCGGTCACCACGCTCAAAAAGTGTAACTTGAATTAATATCAAAGAAAAAACTTGAATATCCCCGTTCGACTTGCAGGCCTTTAAAACCTATTAAATACGTTTTCTCTATTAAAATTTGTTTTCTTATCGGTCACCACGCTCAAAAAGTGTAACTTGAATTAATATCAAAGAAAAAAATTGAATATCCCCATTCGACTTGCAGGCCTTTAAAACCTATTAAAATACCTTTTCTCTATTAAAATTTGTTTTCTTATCATTATTGTTATCTTATCATTATTGTTATCTTATTCATTAATATCAAAGAAAAACCTTGAATATCCACATTCGACTTGCAGGCCTTTAAAACCTATTAAATACCTTTTCTCTATTAAAATTTGTTTTATATCGGTCACCACGCTCAAAAAGTGTAACTTGAATGAATATCAAAGAAAAAACTTGAATATCCCCATTCGACTTGCAGACCTTTAAAACCTATTAAATACCTTTTCTCTATTAAAATTTGTTTTCTTATCGGTCACCACGCTCAAAAAGTGTAACTTGAATTAATATCAAAGAAAAAACTTGAATATCCCCATTCGACTTGCAGGCCTTTAAAACCTATTAAAATACCTTTTCTGTATTAAAATTTGTTTTCTTATTATTGTTATCTTATTCATTAATATCAAAGAAAAAACTTGAATATCCCCATTCGACTTGCAGGCCTTTAAAACCTATTAAATACCTTTTCTCTATTACAATTTGTTTTCTTATCGGTCACCACGCTCAAAAAGTGTAACTTGAATTAATATCAAAGAAAAAACTTGAATATCCCCATTCGACTTGCAGGCCTTTAAAACCTATTAAATACCTTTTCTCTATTAAAATTTGTTTTCTTATCGGTCACCACGCTCAAAAAGTGTAACTTGAATTAGTATCAAAGAAAAAACTTGAATATCCCCATTCGACTTGCAGGCCTTTAAAACCTATTAAATACCTTTTCTCTATTAAAATTTGTTTTCTTATCGGTCACTACGCTCAAAAAGTGTAACTTGAATTAATATCAAAGAAAAAACTTGAATATCCCCATTCGACTTGCAGGCCTTTAAAAACCTATTAAAATACCTTTTCTCAAAAAATAGAATTAGATCATTCAAATTTGGTACATCGAGGTTTTCGATACCTACAAATCGATTGCGGATATTTTTGATATATTCTCATTGCGGATATATTCTCATTTATTCAATAAAAGAAAAAAAATTGTTTGATTATCGGTTACCACTCTCAAAAAGTATAACTTGAATTAATATCAAAGAAAAGAAGTACTTCATAAATAAAATAAATAAATAATTATAATTGCATAAGTTGATAAAAAATGCTATGCAATAGCTTTACCGCGGCAGTCCTCGAGTGCCACACGTATTTTTTTTTTTTTTTTTTTTTCATAAAAAGAATTATTTTATTTAAATAGTTATATAACGATTTTGATATAAAATGTCGAACAGAAAGCTATAAAGATAATATTATGAAGCCTAGCAGCTTCTGTTTATGAAACAAAATTATTTCTATATCTATCTATATATCTATATCATTATATAAAGCGCAAAAAATTGTTTGTTTGTGGAGGGTAATCTCTGAAACTACTGAACCGATTTAAAAACTTCTTTCACTGACCGAAAGCTACAGTATGCCATATTGTTATAGGCTATATTTAATTTTGATAAAATAAATTTTAGTTTAAAATCTGAGCATTTTAATTAAAATCCCCATAGAAGCCGTAATAGAAATGGAAATAATGAAATATTAAAAAAATTAGCTGCTGCCAACATAAAAGAAACATTTACATATTCATTTCGTTTTTAAAATATCTTGACGTGAAAAGAAAAGAAATATATTTGCACGTGCATTAAATTGAAATTCATATAAAGCTTTTTTAATTGTTAAACTTACACGTTAAATCTGACGTCATTATAGAATTAAAAGTGTTTATTTTTCTAATAATTTAATTTGATATGATATGATATAATATCTAAGCATCAATGTTTAAACCACGGAGTCTTTATTACTCAGTGGTTTAAACTGATGTGTGTAAACGAAATTGGAATTTAAAAATAAATAAATAAATAAAATAAAATAAAATAAGAAATTCTATTTTATAATATTATTTATTTTAATTTATAATTGTTGCCAAAAAGATTTACGAATTAATTTATTTTTAGACATATAATAAAATATATTTTCACGCGAACAATAATATAAAAAGTGAACTGGATTTTTTGTAAAAAAATAATAAAGATCGAGGAAAATTATTTCCCCATTTTAATCCCCATATTTGGATATAGATATGTATTAGTTATC
This sequence comes from Salticus scenicus, assembly GCA_963930645.1. Classification (NCBI taxonomy): domain Eukaryota; kingdom Metazoa; phylum Arthropoda; class Arachnida; order Araneae; family Salticidae; genus Salticus; species Salticus scenicus. The sequence continues at coordinate 168,798,660 of OZ005659.1, forward strand.
ATGTGCATCCGTTAGATTAAATTGTTTTTGTTGTAAAATTGATAAAATTGGAATTTTAAATTTCAAAACTCTAGAAAAAAAATGGCAAATTTCCATATTCGATTGAAAACATAAACATTTCATTTCAAAGGATGATATTTACACAATAAACATCCAAGTAATAAACTAATTAAAAGGGAAAGGATAAATATTCTATCATAATTTGAAGTCAAATTTGTTTTCAAATGTCTAAATAAAGTATCTGATATAATATACTAATATGTTGCAGCGGAATAGATTTGATATCCGTCATCCTTGGCAGAAAAAAAAAAAAAAAGAAAAAAAAAAAATATCGCCAAATTATCTGGCGAATATAATTTAATTCCTTTAAAAAATCATGGTTATTTTAAAAACTTACATTAAGAGTGTAACGAATAATATGAAACAATATTTCGTACAATACATATTACGAAAATATACATCTGGCATGTATATTTTCGTATTACGTTTTTGATCGCCAAATACAAAAAACGCCAAGGGTGACAGTTTTGAAATTTAAAATTAAAATTTTGTCAATTTGACAGCAAAATAACTCAATCTAACGCATGCATACAATAACTAATACATATCTATACCCAAATATGAGGATTAAAATCGGGAAATAATTCTTCTAGAATTTTAATTAAAAAAAAAAAAAAAAATCCAATGAGCGATTAACATGGAAAATCTTTTTCTTGCATCCACGGGCGGTCAGTGATGTCATACTTCGCTTGCGTATTGAGATGTTTAAATTTATTTGGCGACTATTTTTAGCAACTAACAGTTATGGCAAGTAGCTCAATATACATAGCGCATACAGCCATTACTGAAATGTAAATAGCATTTAATTATTTGAGTTACATTATGTTGACTGGAAACCTATTTAATATACCTATGCTCTATAGCTATACTAATATAAAAAAAAAAAGAAAGGTTTATATGCATATGTAGAGAACGATCGCTAGAACTAAAAAGCCGATTGCTTTATTTTTTTTTTTTTTTTCTTTCAATAATCAAAAGTTACACTGTCTCTCTCTAAGTGCTAGAAGCTATAATAAATTTTGGTAAAATAAATTTTTAATTAAAATTTTCAATATTTTAATTGAAAACAAAGCATAGATTTGATATCTATCGTCATTGGCGATTTTTGTATTTGGCGATCGAAAACGTAATACGAAAATCTGTATATTATCGTAGTAAATACGAGATGTATGTGTTTACTTCAATTACCCTACTACCGTAGGTAGTGGAAGTATTGTATAGGTTTTGGCAATTGGTCAGTGTGTGTGTATATGTGCACGTGTGTGTGTAATCATCTGGCTGTCATATCTCCAAGACTAATAAAAATAGAACTACTAAACTTCACAAGTGATTCAGGTCTGGTGTACAGATAAATTTTCCAAATTTTCGTGAAAATTGAAAAACCGGAATTGGGTCATCGAAAACCAGAAATGGGACCCTAAGCCCATATTCAAAAACACCTCTAATGATTTTCTTCAAAGTTGCTATATAAATAATATATTAGATGCCCTTTCGATTGAAAAGTTGCTTAGTTCAGGAAAATTGATAGGCGTCCTCTATAAACAGCTCAATTTCAGACTTCGCAAGTGCGTTCCTTTAAAAACGCCTGTACGGATTTTTTTCAAACTCGCCATGTTAACTTCCTATTAAATATCCTTTTGTATGTAATTATTGTTTTTAGGTCAATAATTGAGTATGTTAAGTTTTGGTAAAAGTTGGTATCTCAAAAACGGCTCTAATGTATTCTTGAAATTTTTTTCTTTAATCCAATTTAAATAACCTTTCTCAAGTATTACGTGCTTATTACAGGAATATTAACGGTCATCCTGATTAGGTAGTTCAGTTTTAGATCTCGGAAATTCGTGTTTAAAAAAATAACTATCTATTTTTCCCCCTTATTTTTTAACTCGCTACGCAAACTCTGTTGTATGTGTCTTTATACGTGTATCAAGTTTCTCTTACTCGAAAATCTCAAAAAATGCAAGTAATATCTCCAAAAAATTGTATATATTACGTGTAATAGTGGGTAATGGAAGTCGTGTGGTTGTTTCACACCAGATTCTGTAATAGTATATATTGTACGAATATTATTTCATATCATTGATTTCTCCTTTAATATACATTATTAAAATAATAATCAATTATGGAAAAAATTAAATATATTTGCGAAATGAAAAAATAAATAATAATTAAAGCTATTATGACGTCAATTTTATCAAAAACATTTTCATGTCATAGGCTTATTTTTCAATATTTTTTATTCATGAGTAAAGAAATGTTTCTCTTTATGAAATAAATAAATAAATAGCATTAAGTAAAAATTGCCAACATTTAACAACTAATTAAAAAAAATAATTGTAAAAATATATTTTGACTTTCCAGTTAATAATATTGCCTGACTATATAAACTGATATATTTCTTGATTTTTTACATATCAATCCATCTTTAACTAAAATTTGTTCATCAGTGCGAAGCCGGACGGGTCAGCTAGTCATTATATAAAGCGCAAAAAATTGTATGTTTGTGGAGGGTAATCTCTGAAACTACTGAACCGATTTAAAAAATTCTTTCACTGATCAAAAGCTACACTATCCCTGATTGTTATAGGCTATATTAAATTTTGATAAAATAAATTTTAGTTTAAAATCCGAGCATTTTAATTAAAATCCCCATAAAAGCCATAATAGAAATGGAAATAATGAAATATTAAAAAAATTAGCTGTTGCCAACATAAAAGAAACATTTACATTTTGTTTTTAAAATATCTTGACATGAAAAGAAAAGAAATATATTTGCACGTGAATTAAATTGAAGTACATACTATAAAGCTTTGCAAAATGTTAAACTTACACGTTAAATCTGACGTCATTATAAATTTAAAGTATTTATTTTTCTAATAATATAATTTGATATGATATGATATAATGTAATGATCTAAGCGTTATACTTCTAAACTTTTATTAAATTATTTATTTTATAATTGTTGCCCAAAAAATTTACGGGTTAATTCATTTTTCGACATATAATAAAATATATTTTCTCGCGAATAATAATATAAAAAGTGAATTAAAAAAATATCGTCTGCATTTCATTATGCATTTGTTAAAAGAATAATTGAGAAGTTTAAATTTATTTGACGACTATTTTTAGCAACTAACAGTTATGACAAGTAGCTCAATATACATAGCGCATACAACCATTACTGCAATGCAAATAGCATTTAATTATTTGAGTTACATTATGTTTATTAGAAACCTATTTAATCTATCTATGCTCTATACTAATATATAAAGAGGAAAGGTTTATATATATATGTAGAGAACGATCGCTAGAACTAAAAAGCCGATTTCTATTTCTTTCTTTTTTTATACTAATCAAAAGTTACACTGTCTCTAAGTGCTAGAGGCTATAATAAATTTTGGTAAAATACATTTTTAATTCAAATTTTCAATATTTTAATTGAAAACAAAGCATAGATTTGATATCGGTCGTCCTTGGTGATTTTTGTATTTCGAGATCGAAAACGTAATACGAAAATCTGTATATTTTCGTATTAAATACGAGATCTATGTTTTTACTTCATTTACCGTACTACCGTAGGTAGTGGAAGTATTGTATTCGGTCCAAAAATTTGATATAGAGTTTCACCTGATTTATATGTTTTAAGGCCTCCTGAGTCCAAAAAAGTAGTTTTTGCCAATTGGTCAGAGTGTGTGTGTGTGTACGAATGTGTGAAATTTTCCGGGTGTCATATCTCCAAAATTAATAAAGATAGAACTACAAATCTTCACAATTGATTCAGGTCTGATGTACAGATGAATTTTCCAAATTTTGGTGAAAATTGAAAAACCGGAACTGGGTCATCGAAAACCGGAAATGGGACCGTAAGCCCGTACCTCATAAACAGCCCTAACGATTTTCTTCAAAGTTGCTATATAAACAATCTATTAGATGTCCTTTCGAATGATATAATTGGTTAGTTCAGGAAAATTGATAGGCGTCCTCTATAAACAGCTCAATTTCAGATCTCATAAGTGCCTTCCTTTAAAAACGGCTGTACGAATTTTTTTCAAACTCGCCATGTTAACTTAATACTAAATATCCTTTTGTATGTAATTATTGTTTTCCGGTCAATAATTGAGTATGCCAAGTTTTGGTAAAAGTTGGTATCTCAAAAACGTCTCTAACGATTTTCTTGAAAATTGTTTCATTAATTTAATTTAGATAACCTTTCTCAAGTATTACGTGCATATTACAGGAATACTAACGGTCATCCTGATTAGGAAGTTCAGTTTTAGATCTCGGTAATTCGTGTTTAAAAAATTACTATCTATTTTTTCCCCTTATTTTTTAACTCACTATGTAAACTTTGTTGTAGGTGTCTTTATACGTGTATCAAGTTTCTCTTACTGGAAAATCTAAAAAAAAAAAAAAAAAAATGCATGTACTTAATATCTCCAAGAAATGTATATAATACGTTTAATAGTGGGAAATGGAAGTCGTGTGGTTGTTTCACACCAGATTTTGTAATAGTATATATTATACGAATATTGTTTCATATTATTCATTTTCCCCTTAATATACATTATTAAAAACCATCAGTTATGGAAAAAATTAAATATATTTGCGAGATAACTTGGCAATCCTTTTTTTTTTTTTTTTTCCGCCAAGGATGATTGATATAAAATCTTTTCCGAAAGCAAGTAGCGCAATATACAGCCGCTAGGGAATTGTAAATGACATTTGATTATGCAAGTTTCATTATGTTGATTGGAAACACGGTTCATTTAAAATAAATTAAATGTGCATTCGCGTTAGAAATCTACTTTTGTATAGCGCTTCTTTGGCGATATTTAAAATTGGCAACGCTATAGCTAGGACGTTTCACTCGAAGGACTTTACGTATTTGCGTTAACCTTTTTAATTCACCGCCAAAATCACAAAAAATATTAACGATGACTAATGGAGAACCATTACTAAAACAATAACCAGATTACTTTGCGGACGTTAAATTTAAGAAAATTAAAAACACATAAGCTCTGTGTTTAATAGAAATTAATATTATAAGAACAAATAAATAACTAGTATGTTGTGGCCACCACAAGACTTTCTTCTATATTTTCCTATACAAATTCACGCAGTAACAATATTTAAAAAAAAAAAAACGGTTTTTTTTTCATTTTTTTTTTCGTTAAAAGTAAAAAAAATCGATAACTTTGTTTTAAATTATCACATATTTATAGTTCAACCATTCGTTTTAAAGGTATTGACGAGACCTTTCGAAAGATACCGATATTGAAAATTTACACACACCCCCGATGCCCCAAATTTTTTCCCTAATTAACTACTACTATTATCAATAATTCATATTAATTTCACAATCACAGGTTAAGAATAACTCTCATTATGTACATTTATACGAAATTTTTTTCCTATACTGCCATGTTAAAAATTTAGAAAAAATACGATCACAGCGCCACCTGTTGAGCGATTGATCACCAAATCTAATCAGCACCAGTTTATGTCAGGGGCTAACTAAATACCAAGTTTGGTTAAATTTCGATTAAAAAAAAAAAAAAAAAAAAGATTTTTTTCTAAGTTTTTTTTCGTTAAAAGTAAAAAAAAATCGATAACTTTGTTTTAGATTATCACAGATTTATAGTTCAACCATTCGTTTTAAAGGTATTGACGAGACCTTTCGAAAGATACCCATCTTGAAAATTTACTCCCCTCGAGGGGGGACTTCCCCCCCCACGGGGGGTGGCAAGGCTCCTACGCATACAAATTTTTTTTCCCAGTTCACTATCTCTATTTTAAATAATTCTTGTAAATTTCATAATGATTACTAAAAAATAATTCTCTTTATGCACATTTATACAAAATTTTGTCCTATATCACCATGTTAAAAATTTAGAAAAAGCGGGATGGCAACGCAACCTGTAAGACAATTTTTACCAAAAGTTGATAGGCACTAATTTATGTCAAGGTACAACTACATACCAATTTGTATGAAATTCTGTGCAGTAGTTCTTGAGATATAGTTGCCACAAAATTTTGTCACACACACACACACACACACACACAGACAGACAGACAGACAGACAGACAGACAGACAGACATTTTCTAAAAATGGTCAAATCGTGTTCTACAGCTCTCAAAACGTGTAAATTCATCAAAAACCCGAGGTCGAAAATTTTTACGAATCCAATACTTTCTCTATATTACATATAGAAGAAAGTAATAATTAAAGCAATTATGACGTCAACTTTATCAAACACATATTCATGTTATAGGTTTATTTTTCAATATTTTTTATTCATGAGTAAAGACATGCTTCTTTTTATGAATAAATAAATAAATAACATAAAGTAAAAATTACCAACATTTAACAACTGATTGAAAAAAAAAATTGTAAAATTATATTTTGACTTTTCAGTTGATAATATTGCCTGACTATAACATATAAACTGATATATTTTTTATTTTTACTTTCTTCTATATGTAATATAGAGAAAGTATTGGATTCGTAAAAATTTTCGACCTCGGGTTTTTGATGGATTTACACGTTTTGAGAGCTGTAGAACACGATTTGACCCTTTTTAGAAAATGTCTGTCTGTCTGTCTGTCAGTCTGTCTGTGTGTGTGTGTGTGACAAAATTTTGTGGCAACTGTATCTCAGGAACTACTGCACAGAATTTCATACAAATTATTATGTAGTTGCACCTTGACATAAATTAGTGCCTATCAACTTTTGGTAAAAATTGTCTTACAGGTTGCGTTGCCATCCCGCTTTTTCTAAATTTTTAACATGGTGATATAGGACAAAATTTTGTATAAATGCGCATAAAGATAATTATTTTTTAGTAATCATTATGAAATTTACATGAATTATTTATAATAGAGGTAGTCAACTGGGGAAAAAATTTTGTATGCGTAGGAGCCTCCTGAACCCCCCTGGGGTGGAAGTCCCCCCTCGAGGGGAGTAAATTTTCAAGATGGGTATCTTTCGAAAGGTCTCGTCAATACCTTTAAAACGAATGGTTGGACTATAAATCTGTGATAATTTAAAACAAAGTTATCGATTTTTTTTTTACTTTTAACAAAAAGTAACTTAGAAAAAAAAAATCGTATTTTTTTTTTTTTAACGAAATTTAACCAGACTTGATATTTAGTTGGCCCCTGACATAAACTGGGGCTGATTAGATTTGGGGATCAATCACTCAACAGGTGGTGCTGTGATCGTATTTTTTCTAAATTTTTAACATGGCAGTATATAGGACAAAATTTCGTATAAATGTACATAATGGGAGTTATTCTTAACCTGTGATTGTGAAATTAATATGAATTATTGATAATAGTAGTAGTTAATTAGGAAAAAAATCTCGGTCATCGCTTCCCTCCCCCCAGGGGAAAGTACCCCCCGGGGGAGGGGGGGGTAAATTTTCAAGATGGGTATCTTTCGAAAGGTCTCGTCAATATCTTTAAAAAGAATGGTTGAACTATAAATATGTGATAATTTAAAAAAAATTTATCGATTTTCTTTTTTTTTCTTTTTTTTTTTTTTTTTTTTTTTACGAAAAAATTGTTACTGTGTGAATTTGTATAGGAAAATATAGAAGAAAGTCTTGTGGTGGCCACAGCATACTAGTTTGCATATCAATTCATCGTTAACTAAAATTTGTTCATCCGTGCGAAGTAGGACGGGTCAGCTAGTTATTTATAAAAATATAAACGTAAGTTTTGCCTGTTTCTCAGTAACTAAATATAAATTTTAATCTTTTTTATTTTTAATCATATTTCTATAAGAGAAAGCAAATATTTTTGTTTCGTAATTGCACTAGAGTAACCTATCTTTAACTGTGGAATGATTATTATAAACAGTGTTGCACAGCAATTGTTGTATCGAAGAATAACATATTTTCAATTTTTATTAAAATTACACAATCAACTGTGGAAGAAAATCATATTCCATTTCCATTTCCTGCGGCTTATTTTCTGTTGAGCTATCTACATGACAGACCAGAGATGTTTCTGCCTATAAGGTTGCCTGAGTGAGTAATGCTGACCGGGGTGTCGGCCTGGATAGCTCAATTGATAGAGCCTTGACCTTGTAAGTCAAAGATCCGTGGTTCGAGTCCCGGTCCAGGCATTATTTTCACTCAGTCGGAAAAATAAAATTTCAATAAATATGATTTTCTTCCACAGTTGATTGTGTGATTTTAATAAAAATTGTATTTCTTTCTCCCATTATCTAATGGTGTTTTCCATTTCCTGCGGCTTATTTTCTGTTGAGCTATCTACATGATAGACCAGAGATGTTTCTGCCTAAATGGTTGTCTGAGTGTGTAATGCTGACCGGGGTGTCAGCCTGGATAGCTCAATTGGTAGAGCCTTGACCTTGTAAATCAAAGATCCGGGGTTCGAGTCCCGGTCCAGGCATTATTTTCACTCAGTCGGAAAAATAAAATTTCAATAAACATAGTTTTCGTTTACTATATTACATTTATAATTGCAATATCTAAATGGAAGTTCAAAATATTGACAAGAGGCAATATAGCAAAATGGCCTAGAGTGCAATACAATTTAAATCCACAGAATGAACTGGCTGCATACGTCAGTCAGATTCTCCCTTTCTTCCTTCCCATGTTACACCATTGGGTTACTTCGCATTATGAGGATATCTCATTCAAAAATGGGCCCCGCCAGTGACCGAGAAGTTCTGCACTCAAAGCTGATAGATGGTAAGTGTCAGGTCCGATCCCAGGTCGTGCTCATCGAGCTAGCCGATCGGAGTTTTCCTTGGTTTTCTCCGAAACTTGCGTAAATATGGGCTAGGACCCCTTTAAAAGATCCCCATGGAGGGCATTTAACCTATTGGCCTAGGACCCTAGGGTGGACACACTCGATCTTAAGCCATTTAACAACCACAACTATTCCCAAATGAAGTTTTTCGAACTCTGTTTCGTAAATATTACTTTCTGAATATGTCGCTATTTAATTTAGTGAGAAATTAAATATTTCTTTTAGAGATTAAATATTACAATACTAAGTTTACTTAAGGAAATACAATATTTAAATTTATTAAAGAAAAAAAAAAAAAAAAACTACTAAACTATAATTTAGTGCGGAATTTTAAAAGTGGCTCGTTCAAAGAGTGTTATTCAAAAGACAGATTTTGAAAAACTTCATTTTTGAATGAAATATCCTTATAATACGAAGAAACAAAAATTCCATAAAATTTTATAGGAATGGAGAAAAGGGGTATTTCTTATTGATGTACAGCGGTACAGTCTTAAAACACTTGGAAACAGCCCATAAGAATATGTGAAGTACTTACGAGAGAATTCCAGAGAGATGAAACATTTCTGCTGTTAAATAGGCGAGGTATCCCATGATGAAAGGAAACATAGGTTCAATAACTGCCACAGAAGTTGTATATTTAGATAAAAATGACGTCATTATTCCAAAAACAATTCCTACAAAAGTTCCTCCAAAAGACACTACAAAAAATGAGGCGAAACCAGAAAAAAAGTCGATCGGAAGAAGTCTGGAAGGACCCATTTCTATATAGCCTTCAAACATATGATACAAAACCTGAAAGAAAAAAAATACATAAAAATTAAAAAATGCATATAGTAACTTATATTTGTTGAAAAGTTATACTTTTATTAGATTAAAGAAAGCAAAAGTTGCGTAAATATATTACGTAAAACAGGTTTTTTATATTGCCATGGCAAAACTTCATGTTGACCTACACGAAAAATTAACAGGTTGTTACTCATTATGCAAAACAATCATCATTACCTCTTTTTTTTCCCTCTCTTAAGGACGAAGGCCTATTTCCTTCCGACAAAATAGACTATCTGAAAACTCCCCCCCCCCTTCTGGCATCAAGTTAAAATAAACGATTTGTATTTAAAAAATAATCTGGTGTGTCACGCACACGACTTTCTCTTACCCTGAAATATAATACTATAAATACAGGTTGGAGATTAAGAGGTAGGATAACGATGTTATGTAAACCTCTGTTAAACAATTCAAATTAGGCTTCGGGAGAGCATTATATGATAATTAGTTGTGTGTGAGGGGGGCTACAGCCCCCCTCAACCCCCCGTTTCATTAATGCACCTATATTTATATACAGTTTAATTCGGTTATTAAAAAATAAATCTGTTTTTAAAAAATAATTTATTAAAATTATTATTTAAAAGAATTATCTTTTATGATAATGCAGACGATTTCCATAATAGAGAAGTAGTATAACACCAAATATCCAAAAAAAGTCCATTTTATTCTCAATATTGAAAAAAAAAAAAAAAAAAAAAAAAAAAAAAAATTGCGATGTTTTTTCTAAGTTTTTTTTTTTTTTTTTTCGTTAAAAGTAAAAAAAAAAAAATCGATAACTTTGTTTTAAATTATCGCAGATCGATGGTTCAACCATTCGTTTTAAAGGTATTGGCGAGCTCTTTTGAAAGATACCCATCATGAAAATTTACTCCCCTCGAGGGGGGACTTCCCCCCAGGGGGGGGGAGGCAAGGCTCCTACATACACAATTTTTTTTTTCTCAGTTAACTATCTCTATTACAAAAAAATATATATTCGTTTCATTTGGTTTAGTGCAGTCTATAAACGTTAAACTCTACTTACCTGCAATTTCCCCCATAAACGTAATGTATTAGAATTCTTTTGATTGTCCCTGTACACAAACCATTTGCTTGATCTTAACGAAAAGCTTACTGTAACATCCCTATATAATACACATTTAGAATACCAAGTTGGATCTTTCTGCCATAATTTGTTTTTGAGATATGCTGATAACACACAGACACACAGACACACAGACATACACACAGACCATTTGCTAAAAACATGATTTTCGTATTCGGGGGACCTCAAAACGTGTAAATATAACAAAATCTCGCGTTCGAAAATTTGATCCAAAAACAATACTTTCTCTACCTTATGGGTAAGAGAAAGTAATATATACTCTTTAATTTTACGTTTAATAATAATTTTTTTTGCAGAATTTTAATTATATATTTTTTAGCGTGTAATTTATCTTTTGTTTAAGAAATAAAATATTGATATTTTAAAAAATCTGGAGTGACTACATTCGACTAAGTTAAAGTCAGAGAAGTCTAAAAGTAATCAGCTCAATCGAATAAGGTGCTTAATGCTATAGCATTTCAAATTATTTGAAACCATAGTTCATAATGATAAAGAACCTTTCGTTGTATCCATGTAAGAATCTGTAAGTACTAGTTACACCAAAATCTATGCAGTTCGTACGACGGTGATCTAAAACATTCATATAAATTTTCAACTCAATCAGATAAAGCATTTTAGAAGCTATCGCATTTAAAAAAAATCTGGAGTGACTCCACTCGACTTTCCGAACATTGAGTAATTAACAGTTTTGTAGATAAAGTAAAGAAAGAGTAGTTGTTAAACAAACAAAAGAGAGAAAACCATAATAGAGTGTTTGAGTATTTTTCTCCATCTATTACACGTTGTTTTATTTAACGCTACTGAACTTTGAGCCCATAGATCATAATGACAAAGAAATTTTCGTTGTGTCCCTGTAAAAACCTATAAATGTTAGATTCACCAAAATGCTTATAGTTAGTGCAACAGTGATTTATAATACTCATATAAATTTTCAGCTGAATTCAATAAGGCGTTTAGATGCTATCGTACTTTTAAAAATTTAGTCCCATAGGCCATAATGATAAAGAATTTTTCTTTGTGTCCCTGTAAAAAACTATAAGTGCTAGATTCTCCAAAATCTATACAGATTGAGTATTTGTGATCTATAATATGTGTATAAAATTTTTGCTCAATTGAATAAGGCGTTTAGATGCTATCGCACTTTTAAGATTTTGCTCCCATAGGCCATAATGATAAAGAATTTTTCTTTGTGTCCCTGTAAAAAAACTATAAGTGCTAGATTCACCAAAATCTATAGGGTTCGTACTATGGTGACTTACAATATGCGTACCAACTTTCAGGTTAATCGAACGAAGCGTTTAGACGCTAGCGTGTTCACCCACAGACATACACACATACACACATACACACACACATACATACATCATCGTAAAAATAGTGAAAACGGACTCAGGGGACCTCAAAACGTATAGAAACATCAAAATCTCGAATTCGGATTTTTGACATGATTACAATACTTTCCTCACTATAGTGTTCGGAAAGTAAAAATTTCAACTCATGGACATAAAGATAAAGAACTTTTCTTTTTATTCCTGAAAAAAAAAAAAAAAAAAAAATACGTGTGGCACTCGAGGACTGCCGCGGTAAAGCTATTGCATAGCATTTTTTATCAACTTATGCAATTATAATTATTTATTTATTTTATTTATGAAGTACTTCTTTTCTTTGATATTAATTCAAGTTATACTTTTTGAGAGTGGTAACCGATAATCAAACAATTTTTTTTCTTTTATTGAATAAATGAGAATATATCCGCAATGAGAATATATCAAAAATATCCGCAATCGATTTGTAGGTATCGAAAACCTCGATGTACCAAATTTGAATGATCTAATTCTATTTTTTGAGAAAAGGTATTTTAATAGGTTTTTAAAGGCCTGCAAGTCGAATGGGGATATTCAAGTTTTTTCTTTGATATTAATTCAAGTTACACTTTTTGAGCGTAGTGACCGATAAGAAAACAAATTTTAATAGAGAAAAGGTATTTAATAGGTTTTAAAGGCCTGCAAGTCGAATGGGGATATTCAAGTTTTTTCTTTGATACTAATTCAAGTTACACTTTTTGAGCGTGGTGACCGATAAGAAAACAAATTTTAATAGAGAAAAGGTATTTAATAGGTTTTAAAGGCCTGCAAGTCGAATGGGGATATTCAAGTTTTTTCTTTGATATTAATTCAAGTTACACTTTTTGAGCGTGGTGACCGATAAGAAAACAAATTGTAATAGAGAAAAGGTATTTAATAGGTTTTAAAGGCCTGCAAGTCGAATGGGGATATTCAAGTTTTTTCTTTGATATTAATGAATAAGATAACAATAATAAGAAAACAAATTTTAATACAGAAAAGGTATTTTAATAGGTTTTAAAGGCCTGCAAGTCGAATGGGGATATTCAAGTTTTTTCTTTGATATTAATTCAAGTTACACTTTTTGAGCGTGGTGACCGATAAGAAAACAAATTTTAATAGAGAAAAGGTATTTAATAGGTTTTAAAGGTCTGCAAGTCGAATGGGGATATTCAAGTTTTTTCTTTGATATTCATTCAAGTTACACTTTTTGAGCGTGGTGACCGATATAAAACAAATTTTAATAGAGAAAAGGTATTTAATAGGTTTTAAAGGCCTGCAAGTCGAATGTGGATATTCAAGGTTTTTCTTTGATATTAATGAATAAGATAACAATAATGATAAGATAACAATAATGATAAGAAAACAAATTTTAATAGAGAAAAGGTATTTTAATAGGTTTTAAAGGCCTGCAAGTCGAATGGGGATATTCAATTTTTTTCTTTGATATTAATTCAAGTTACACTTTTTGAGCGTGGTGACCGATAAGAAAACAAATTTTAATAGAGAAAACGTATTTAATAGGTTTTAAAGGCCTGCAAGTCGAACGGGGATATTCAAGTTTTTTCTTTGATATTAATTCAAGTTACACTTTTTGAGCGTGGTGACCGATAAGAAAACAAATTTTAATAGAGAAAAGGTATTTAATAGGTTTTAAAGGCCTGCAAGTCGAATGTGGATATTCAAGGTTTTTCTTTGATATTAATTCAAGTTACACTTTTTGAGCGTAGTGACCGATAAGAAAACAAATTTTAATAGAGAAAAGGTATTTAATAGGTTTTAAAGGCCTGCAAGTCGAATGGGGATATTCAAGTTTTTTCTTTGATACTAATTCAAGTTACACTTTTTGAGCGTGGTGACCGATAAGAAAACAAATTTTAATAGAGAAAAGGTATTTAATAGGTTTTAAAGGCCTGCAAGTCGAATGGGGATATTCAAGTTTTTTCTTTGATATTAATTCAAGTTACACTTTTTGAGCGTGGTGACCGATAAGAAAACAAATTTTAATAGAGAAAAGCTATTTAATAGGTTTTAAAGGTCTGCAAGTCGAATGGGGATATTCAAGTTTTTTCTTTGATATTCATTCAAGTTACACTTTTTGAGCGTGGTGACCGATATAAAACAAATTTTAATAGAGAAAATGTATTTAATAGGTTTTAAAGGCCTGCAGGTCGAATGTGGATATTCAAGGTTTTTCTTTGATATTAATGAATAAGATAACAATAATGATAAGAAAACAAATTTTAATAGAGAAAAGGTATTTTAATAGGTTTTAAAGGCCTGCAAGTGGAATGGGGATATTAAATTTTTTTCTTTGATATTAATTCAAGTTACACTTTTTGAGCGTGGTGACCGATAAGAAAACAAATTTTAATAGAGAAAAGGTATTTAATAGGTTTTAAAGGCCTGCAAGTCGAATGGGGATATTCAAGTTTTTTCTTTGATACTAATTCAAGTTACACTTTTTGAGCGTGGTGACCGATAAGAAAACAAATTTTAATAGAGAAAACGTATTTAATAGGTTTTAAAGGCCTGCAAGTCGAATGGGGATATTCAAGTTTTTTCTTTGATATTAATGAATAGGATAACAATAATGATAAGAAAACAAATTTTAATAGAGAAAAGGTATTTTAATAGGTTTTAAAGGCCTGCAAGTCGAATGGGGATATTCAAGTTACACTTTTTGAACGTGGTGACCGATAAGAAAACGAATTTTAATAGAGAAAAGGTATTTAATAGGTTTTAAAGGCCTGCAAGTCGAATGGGGATATTCAAGTTTTTTCTTTGATATTAATGAATAAGATAACAATAATGATAAGATAACAATAATGATAAGAAAAGAAATTTTAATAGAGAAGAAATTTTAATAGAAAAGGTATTTTAATAGGTTTTAAAGGCCTGCAAGTCGAATGGGGATATTCAAGTTTTTTCTTTGATATTAATTCAAGTTACACTTTTTGAGCGTGGTGACCGATAAGAAAACAAATTTTAATAGAGAAAAGGTATTTAATAGGTTTTAAAGGCCTGCAAGTCGAATGGGGATATTCAAGTTTTTTCTTTGATATTAATTCAAGTTACACTTTTTGAGCGTGGTGACCGATATAAAATAAATTTTAATAGAGAAAAGTTATTTAATAGGTTTTAAATGCCTGCAAGTCGAATGGGGATATTCAAGGTTTTTCTTTGATATTAATGAATAAGATAACAATAATGATAAGATAACAATAATGATAAGAAAACAAATTTTAATAGAGAAAAGGTATTTAATAGGTTTTAAAGGCCTGCAAGTCGAATGGAGATATTCAAGTTTTATCTGATCTACTTTATACACAAATTTTACGCGTACAGCTATTCACTGTTGTACATAGATGATAGATACCTATACACCTATATACTTTCTCACAAACAGCTGCTTATGTATTCGTCCGATTTCGGGGAAACTCGTCTCGATCTGTGCGAGCTTCGTACAGCCGAAGTCTACCGAACTGTGTTAGGTTTTTTTTTTCGTTACGGAATTTTTCGATTCGGTCGCCGCGCTCAAAGCCCGCGATAAAAGCTATACAATAGCTTAAAAAAAAAAAAACTATAAATACTAGATTCACCAAAATATATACAGGTCGTACTACCGTAATGTATAACATAAGTAACAACTTTCAGTTCCTTCGACAAAAAACGTTCAGACGCTATCATGATCACTCACACTATAAGTACTAAATTCACCAAAATCTATACAGGTCGTGCTACCGTAATATATAACATAAGTAACAACTTTTAGTTCATTCGAAAAAAGCGTTCAGACGCTATCAGGATCACTCCCACTATAAGTACTAAATTCACCAAAATCTATACAGGTCGTGCTACCGTAATATATAACATAAGTAACAACTTTTAGTTCATTCGATAAAAGCGTTCAGACGCTATCAGGATCACTCACACTATAAGTACTAAATTCACCAAAATCTATACAGGTCGTGCTACCGTAATATATAACATAAGAAACAACTTTCAGTTCCTTCGAAAAAAGCTTTCAGACGCTGTCATGATCACTCACACTATAAGTACTAAATTCACCGAAATCTCTACAGGTCGTACTACCGTAATATATAACATAAGTAACAACTTTTAGTTCATTCGAAAAAAGCGTTCAGACGCTATCGTGATCACTCACACACATACTATATGTACACATACAGTCGGTAACAAAAGTGTCCGAACACTAGCAAAAATTCCTATATAAAAAAAGTGCACTTAATACTGTTTCGTTAAATAAATCCTTGTCAAATCCTGTTCTCAGTCAGTCTAAGAACAGGATTCGACAAGGATTTATTTAGCAAAACTGTGTTAAGTGTACCATTTTTACATAGGAATTTTCGCTAGTGTTCGGACACTTTTGTTACCGACTGTACTGTACATACATTACGAAAAATCGTGTATAATCGCAGATATTTCTGGGAGGGGATCTCGTGTCAAGACCAAAGTTGGAGGAGTATAACTAGACGTCATGACACTCACAAATATAAATTTGCTACATTCTACGACCATTCGTTTTTGAGCTATACGAGATACAATATCCATTTTGCAAATCAGGCTTACAATACTTTCCTTACACAGTACTTTCGAAGAGTAAAAAAATTTAAAATCTTTGGAATGGTAAATGTTGTGACATCATAGAGGATAGGATGTATGACATGACAATCACTACAAGTGAAAATAAATTGTTATCGAGGATGAAAAATATATAAATAAATAAATAAACTGAAAACAAGCAGAAAATATTCTATACATGGATTTATTTATTTTTATTTATTTATTTATTTAAAGCATGTGATAATAAAATTTATTACCTAGAATTAAAACTAACTCAACTATTAAAAGACAGTGTAGTGTCAGGGTAAAACACTTACATTTCTTTGATCTAAATAAAAGTAAAGTTAGCTGGCAGAAAAAAGGGTGGTTGATACCGACGTACAATACTTATAAAATTTGTCTCTTTATAATTTTCAGCTTTTATAAAGAGACAATAAATTGTAAAAATTTGCATACACCCACACAATAATAACAATAATAATAATAATAATAAATAAATAATGATTTACGAAAAAAATTAATGACAGATTCAGCATGTTATAGAATAAATCTGTACTGATAAGTATAAAGGATTTAAGTCCATATTCTTGATTTTTCAGGAGACAAAAAATAAAGTTAAACTAACTAAAAACTAATGAGCAGAATCGATTAGGAAAAAGGGATTACGTTGGTTTATATGCTTTATACCATTCAGTGAATGTCAATCTTCATTTAATAAAGGGAAAAATCGAATTAAATATTTTATACCAAAGATTAATGCTAAATTTCTAACTTGAATCTTTTTTTACCAATGGATTTCCTCAAAGACTAAATGACATGGATTTAAATCCTTTATACCAATCGACAGAGAATTTTTTTCTGAGTCTGACTATGTACTTAACTCAAAATCGACATTTTTGGACTTAAATCCTTTATACTTATCAGTACAGAAATAACAATAACAACAATAACAACAACAATAACAACAACAACAACAACAACAACATTAATATTAAACTATGTTACTACCTTTATTCAAAATTTGTTTTTGAATAATAAAGGTCTCATGAGTGTTCGAATTATGTCTTGAAAATCCAAATATAATGGATATTTTATATGAAAGTTCCCCAATTTATAAAATATTGCACTAACACATTTATTTCAAATGATGAAGATTAAGTCTTGGAGTCAAACAAAGACTGAAAAATAGTTTATAAAATTCCTGACATCTTCAGAGAATAAGTGAGATTGATAATTTGAGCATGGTTTATCAAATGCAATTGAAACAATTAAATTTATTTATATACATGCCTTTTTCAGAGACTTGTTTTCAAAACATTTCAATATAGGCATTTTTTTAGTGAAAATATTTAAACACTAGTATATAACCCCGTCAAAAATGACGGAATGTGAACGATAAATCTTGAAAACAATGTTTAGATCATGATGGTTACCACGTGATCATTTAAATGTATTTTCAATTTTTGTTTATAAATCAAATGTGTTTCGATATTTTATAATTTGCGTTCTTCGTGAGGTTTAACTGTAATAGAGACAGTGTCCGGAGATGAGAGAAGTCGTGTAGAGCCATACCAGATTGTAAAAAGGTGAGAAAATTGCAACTTTGGCCTTTATCACGGTTCTGTGAGGTCTAATTGCAACGTTTCCGGCTGCAATCTTCAAGAGACAGTGTCCGGAGATGAGAGAAGCAGAGCTGCCAACCTAATCCGGCAAATTGTTAGTACCGCCTCTTTTTCTACACCACTTAATTTTTAGAGAAATTCTCTTCAAATGTATCTATGATGAATTAAGAAGAAAAATACTCTAAAAATTAAGTGGTGTAGAAAAAGGGGCGGTACTAACAATTTGCCGGATTAGGTTGGAAGCTCGGGAGAAGTCGTGTAGAACCGCACCAGATTTTAAAAACGTGAGAAAAATGGCGGCTTTGGTCTTTCTCATGGTTCTGTGAAGTCTAACTGCAACGATTCCGGATGCAATCGTTAAGAGACAGTGTCCGGAGTTAAGTGAAGTCGTGTTGAGCCGCACCAGATAGTAAAAACGTGAGAAAAATGGCGGCTTTGGCCTTTCTCACGGTTTTGTGAGGTCTAACTGCAATAGAGACAGTGTCCGGAGATGAGAGAAGTCGTGTAGAGCCGCACCAGATTGTAAAAACGTGAGAAAAATGGAGGCTTTGGTCTTTCTCACGGTTCTGTGAGGCCTAACAGCAACGTTTCCGGCTGCAATCTTTAAGAGACAGTGTCCGGAGATGAGAGAAGTCGTGTAGAGCCGCACCAGATTGTAAAAACGTGAGAAAAATGGCAGCTCTGGGCTTTCTCACGGTTTTGTGAGGTCTAACTGCAATAGAGACAGTGCCTGAGATGAGAGAAGTCGTGTAACGCCGCGCCAGACTTTAAAACAATATACAGTATATAATTATTAACACATCGCATTAGCAAGTTAATTGTGTAATACATTATTTGTATCATACAAGGATGGAAAGCGTTTGCTGACGATGACGCGAATTCAATGATTTTTCTTCACCCAAAAGTTTTCACTTCAAATGGAAAGCGTTAGCTGACGATGACGGGAGTTCAATGATTTTTGTTCACCCAAAAGTGCTCAACGCGCCTAAAGAAGTTTTCACTTCAAAAATTTTACCCGATCAATAAATATGAATGACAATAAAAAAAACTGCTGGTTGACAAAAAATATAGGCCCGACAACACAACAGCAACAACACATCCCAGTGTTCCATTAAGTGCTCTATACGCAAGCGAAGTGTGACGTCACTGACCGTCCGTGTATGTAAGAAAATGATTTCCAATGTTAATCGCCCATTGGATTTTTTGTAAAAAATTATTAAAAATCGAGGAAAATTATTTCCCGATTTTAATCCCCATATTTGGGTATATATATGTATTAGTTATCATGTGCATATGTTAGATTGAGTTATTTTGCTGTCAAATTGACAAAATTTTAATTTTAAATTTCAAAACTCTGTTGTCCTTGGCGTTTTTGTATTTGGCGATCAAAAACGTACTACGAAAATATACATGCCAGATGTATACTTTCGTAATATGTGTTGTGCGAAATATTGTTTCATATTATTCCTTACTCTCTTAATATAAATTTTTAAAATAACCATGATTTTTGAAAGGAATTAAATTATATTCGCCAGATAATTTGGCGATAGATATTTTTTTTTTTTTCTGCCAAGGATGACCGATATCAAATCTATTCCGCTGCAACATATTAGTATCTTATATCAGATACTTTATTTAGACATTTGAAAACAAATGTCACTTCAAATTATGATAGAATATTTATCATTTTCCTTTTAATTAGTATATTAGTTGGATATTCATTGTGTAATATCATCCTTTGAAATGAAATGTTTATGTTTTCAATGGAATATGGAAGTTTTTTTTTTTTTTTTTTATCAAGAGTTTTGAAATTTAAAACTCAAATTTTATCAATCCGCGTTTGTAATGATCGATAGATGGCACTTTCTCAACTGCAGTTGTTAGTAAATTATAATAGCCACGTGTATTTATTATTGTTCTTTCTTGTTGTTCTATCATTGTTTCAGCGAGAAAGCTATCAGTGGTGTGATAATTTAACCTTAGTCCACCAGAGGGCGAGCATTTCATTACAATCGCGGATTTTAGAACAAAAACAACTTAATCTAACGCATGCACATGATAACTATTACATATCTAAACCTAAATATGGGGATTAAAATCGGGAAATAATTTCCCTCGATTTTTAATAATTTTTTACGAAAAATCCATTGGGCGTTAAACATAGGAAATATTTTTCTTGTATCCACGAACGGCCAGTGACGTCATCACTTCGCTTGCGTATTTAAAGTCCTCATAATAAGAAAAAACGATTCACTTCATTTTACCAAAATACTTTTTTTTAAGACTATCGTAGATCCTGTTTTCAAATTTTCTAACTAACTATCCAATAACTACAGACACTCCATGCTAACCCAAATTCACCTCTACTCGATACCTCCAACCAGCTATCTCACCCTCAACATCGCCAAACTATCCAGGATCCAGCTAGGGACTTTCTCATTCTCAACCGAACATTTTACCTTGACTCGACATTATCACCTTAGACTACTCTAATTTCAATACTCATTTCAACTGGTGACTTTTACTTGCCCAACCAAACATTCTATCCCAACTATCATTTTACACTAATTTCAAAACTAAAATCAACTGGCGGCATTTACGTACTAAACTCGGCGCCAATCATACCTTACAATGTAAACAAACAATGAAGTTTGATAAAAATATTTAAAGGCTTTAATGCGTTTTTACAAATATTTTAAGATTTTTAAGGCTTTAATATGTTTTAGAAATATTTTAAGCGTTTTTTTAATGAAACAGTCAAAGAGTCGTTCATTCGGAATTAAAAAGTTGTCCATTTGGAATTTGTATTTTCTGAATGGCAACAGTTTTGGTTTGTTTTTATTTGGTCTTGCTTTGTTTATAATCATGAAGTTACATAATTCTATTTATAGGTTCATGTTTATAATAGCCAGTGATTCGTTATACTTAATTTAGACATTTAAACATTACAATTGAATAGTTTTTCAAGGTTTTATAGGAAATAAGAATATGTGCGATACAAAACATGTATGAAAATGATATGTATGTTTCCTAAGTTGAATTAAACAAACGGAAAAAAAATGGCTGCCATAAGTTTCTGTTTTGAAGCGGTACTAACCGGATTCGTTCATGACAGATGAGGATCATTATATATATTAATAATTTAAGAAATTTTGAGATTAAAGGGAGAATTTTAATTATGGAAAATTATATTTAAAAAAAGCGTAGTTTATTTTAAAAATTTCACTATAATATATTACCAATATTATTGATGTTTAGTTGCAAATAGATGCTCATCCCTTACTTGGGAACTAACGAATTTAGAACGTGTGGGTGATAGTAAGTGCTCGGATGCCTGAAGCAAGTATTAGCTGGACCCGATTAACTTTTCAACTAAGGGGAAGGGCAAACGCATTTTGGGGGCACCACGTACTACTTAATCTAAAAAAGCACACAAACATTTAAAAAAATGTACAAATTTGTCATTCAACACAAATCATAATTAGCTGGGAATGGTGAAAATGTACGCAAGTAAATTTCCTTAGTATTAACACTAAATGAAAACTGGTGAAAGCCTATATTTTCTACGATATACGAAATAATAAAATTATCCAATTGTACGTGCATATGTACACGCTTCATTAACCGATGTCCTATAATCTAGAAATGATAGTGTTGTGTCTACTGTACCTTTTTATATATACTGTGGGTTTTCAAACAGAAACATTCACTTAACTGTCATTTGTAATTCAATATCTAATAAAAGTGAACTTTTTATTGTTACTGAAGGCTGTATATCTATTCTCAATTGAGGATAGATACACCAATTAAGGATCCATCATGATGATATTGATCGGCCTCATCCGATACAATTACACAAACTATCAATTCAATAAACTAGTGTATTGACGACACTATCGATTCTGTTCTTAACATATTCTAAGAAAAAGTTTATTGTGTTTCAGATCTCAAGATAATATTAGAGAACTTCATAAATCTGAAGATTATATTTTAACATTGAGAAGAAATTACAGTCGGTAGCAAAAGTGTCCGAACACTAGCAAAAATTCCTATATAAAAAAAGTAGAGTTAATACTGTTTTGTTAAATAAATCCTTGTCGACTCCTGTTCTTAGTCAGTCTAAGAACATGTTTCGACAAATATTTATTTAACAAAACAGTATGAAGTAAACTTTTTTTACATATGAACTTTTGCTAGTGTTCGGACATTTTTTGTTACCGACGTACTTCGTATGTAATTTAAAGAAGTTTTCGCATTCGCAATATACACTCCTTCTCATAATTATAAGGACACCTGTTTTTATATATTAACTAAACACTGAAAACTATTATTTAAACAAATATATTTTTTATTAATTTGAATTTCATTAATAGACGAAATTTAAAAAGTTTTATCGTTTTTTATCTTAAAAAACTCTAAATACGGTCAAAAAAAAGGATTTTTCAGTTGTTCACAATTATAAGGACAGCTCGAATCTTAGTAATTTTTTTCAATTATTCTTCAAATTAATATTTTTTGGGGTCACTTTTTAGGGTGAAATAGTCAGGCATTCCTTCTGGTATATATATATATATATATATATATATTTATTCTTTAATATTCAGTTTCAATACCATTTCATACAGCATAGATGATAATCTGAAAACATTTAAACTATTTAAAATTGCTTTCCACTTGCATGCACTTTTCTAATATGATAAGTTAAGGTTTTTTCAACTTTTAGACCACGGGAAAGGCAACAATACAGAAGTTTCTTTCTTCAAACTACTTCCTATTGCTCTAGAAATAGAGCAAAAATGTAAGTCTTGTTGAAAAAAATATTATTACCCCCCAAAATCTAACAAAAATCTGAGAATTCCAAGTTTGAAATTTGCGGATATTCTCTCGATGTTCCTAATAATAGAAAAAATTACTAAATGCATTTTGCCTTCAGTAGAAACAGTTCCCCAGAGCACCATAGATCAACCTTTAAAATGCCCGATTTATATCTGCCTTTTGCTATCTTCAGATCATGCCAGTAATTGTTAAAACCATTTGATTAATCAAGAATAAAATGTGTTTCATCAGAAAATGCAACATTTTACCATTTAATATTGTCTTTATTCAACTTTAACATAGACGTTCTTTCCCCCATTAAATGCTATTGATTATTACAGGTTTTTCATTCATTTTAACATATTATTAATTATTTTAAACATGCATAAATGTGGACCCCATCCTTTCGTTAAAAATTACGAGCAAATTCAGCAGCAGTCATTATGAGTAGAACAGTAAGAGGAATTATGAGTCTTCGATCTCTGTAAAACAACTATGATTTTGCATCAGATCTCTCTTCTATCGAAACAACAGTTCAACGTTTGGTCACATTTCCTTCAGCAATTTTCGATTTTCGAATTTCATTAGAAATTCGGCGGATTGAAATTATCATTCCACTTAAAAAACACATTTATCGTACTTCACTGCATGAACGTTCTTTTTTTCGAGGAATCATCAGTAATGTCCGTCCTAGAAAAATTGAAGGATTATATATGAATTAATCTAGTCCAGTAGTTAACGAATTCGCATGCCAACTGTAATTTATCCGCTAGTAAGTTAAATAAAACGAAAAAATCTTGATTGTCCCTATAAATATGAACATCTAAAAACGTGGAGAAAAAAATATTTTGCATTATTTTTATTAATTTTGTTTCATATAAAAAAAATATAGCAGTTTTGGTGTTTAGAATACCAGATATATTAAGTGCACTTAGTATAATCTTGTTCACAATTATTTTTACATTAGTTATTTCAAAATATAAAGTGTCCTTATAAATATGAGAAGGAGTGTATATATTTTTTTTACTGCCATTACCCGAGTACCATAGGTAATGGATGTATTTTCCTTGGTTAAAGACGTCGATACCTAGTTTTCACCTGATTTACATCTTTTAAAGTCTCCTGAGTCTAAAAAATATTTTTTGTAATTGGCAAGTGTGTATGTGTGTGGGGAATTTTCTGATTAACATATCTCAAAACTAATAAAGATAGAATGACGAAATTTCAGCATTTAGACAGGTCTAGTATACAGTTGGTAACAAAAGTGTCCGAACACTAGCAAAAATTCCTATGTAAAAAAAGTACACTTCATACGGTTTTGTTAAATAAATCCTTGTCGAATCCTGTTCTTAGTCAGTGTAAAAACATGATTCGATAAGGATTTATTTAACAAAACCGTATGAAGTGTACTTTTTTACATAGGAATTCTTGCTACTGTTCGGACACTTTTGTTACCGTCTGTAGAGTTGGTTGTTTTAACTTTTGGTGAAAGTTGGAAAACCGGATGTGGGACCGCATTTCCGTATCTCAAAAACGGTTCAAATGATTTTCTTCAAAGAAGCTATATAAACATCCTGTCAGAGGACCTTCCGTATGTATTATTTGTTTAGTTCAGGAAAACTATAGGTGAAAGAAAAAACGAAAAATATCTTGTATAAATAGGTCAAATTTTGATCACGCAAGTGCGTTACTTTAAAAACAGCTATACCGATGTTCTTCAAATTCGCCATAATAACTTACTTTTAGATATTTTTTCTGATGTAATTATTTGTTTCTGACGAACAGATGAGCTTGCCATGTTTTGGTGAAAATCGGCAGTTAGATTGAAAGTCAGTATCTCAAAAACGGCTCGAAAGGCTTTCTTCAAATTTGCTACATAAACCCTTTCTAAGATGCCCTTTAGCATATATTACTTGGCTATTACAACAGAAAAATTGATAGGCGTCGTACTCAGGTAAGCCAGTTATAGATGTCAAAAATTGGTGTTTAAAAAAAAAAACTAACGATTTTTTTTTTTTTTTTACTCGGTATGTAAATTATTTTTTATATAGTTAAAATTAAAAACTACTGAAAGTTTAAAATTAGAAAGTGTTTCACGCGTACACATATTATATAAAAAAAGTATAAAATCACTTTTAAAAACACGTATATAAAAATATCTTTATTAACCAGACACAAAGTTTTTCGCTATTATCAAAATAGCATCATCAGGTGTTCTTAAGTAACATAGTAGCCAGCAATATATAATTGAAAAGTTCAATACGGTTATAGTTAAAAAAAAAAAAAAAAAAAAAAAAAAAAAAATTCAGTCCACAAAAGGTCGCACAGGAACTACATGGCAAAAAAATTTGAAAAAAGAAAAGGATTTCAATACAATTTTCAATAATCTTACAAGCACAACGTGTGCCATATTTTATGAAGAGATGCAGCATCCTTAGAGTTAATAACTTTATTGTACTTGATAATATTTATTGCTTCTATTATTAGAAGGTCTTGAAAGTCACGAAGGGCTGAAATTACTTCGATAGAATAGATTCAACTAGAATAGAGCTTTTTTCTCTTTAACTTTTCGAAATGTTAAAAAGAAACTAGTATGTTGTGGCCACCACAAGACTTTGTTCTATATTTTCCTATACATATTCAATCAGTAACAATATTAAAAAAAAAAAAAAAAATACGATTTTTTTTTTCAAAGTTTTTTTTTTTTTTTTTTGTTAAAAGTAATACATATTCAATCAGTAACAATATTTAAAAAAAAAAAAAAAAAAAAAAAAAAAGTAAGATTTTTTTTTTTTTTTCTTTTTTTTTTTGTTAAAAGTAAAAAAAATCGATAACTTTGTTTTAAATTATCACAGATTTATAGTTCAACCATTCGTTTTAAAGGTATTGACGAGATCTTTCGAAAGATACCCATCTTGAAACTTTGCCCCCCACGGCGGGGTACTTCCCCCCCAGGGGGGGAAGCGATGCCCCCCCCCATGCAGAAATTTTTTTCCTAGTTAACTATTACTATTATCAACGAGACCTTTCGAAAGATACCCATCTTGAAAATTTACTTCCCCGGGGGGGTACTTCCCCCCCCCAGGGGGGGGGAGAACCGATGCCCCCACATGCACAAAATTTATTTCCTAGTTAACTACTACTATTATCAATAATTCATATTAATTTTACAATCACAAGTTTAAAATAACTCTCATTATGCCCATTTATACGGAATTTTGTCCTATGCTGCCATGTTAAAAATTTGCATAAAATGCGATCACAGCGCCACCTGTTGAGCTATTGATCCCCAAATCTAATCAGCACCAGTTCATGTCAGGGTGCAACTAAATACCAAGTTTGGTTAAATTTCATTCATTGGTTCGTGAGATACAGCGTCCACAAAAAAATGATACAGGCAGACAGACAGACACACATTGACAGATACACAGACACACAGACAGACAGACATTTTCTAAAAACTATCAATTCGTGTTCAGGACATCCCAAAACGTGTAGATCCGTCAAAAAACGGAGGTCGAAAATTTTCGCGAATCCAATACTTTCTCTATATTACATATAGAAGAAAGTAAAAAAGCTCTATTCTAGTTGAATTTGTTTACGAGCACCCTGAAGCTATTCCTCTGTGGCCCCAGGCCAAAGTAATTTCAGCCCCTCGTGACTTTCAAGACCTTCTAATGACAGAAGCAACAAATATTATCAAGTACAATAAAGTTATTAACTCTAAGGATGCTGCATCTCTTCATAAAATATGGCACACGTTGTGCTTGTAAAGAATTTTCAAATTTTTTTACTTTCTTCTATATGTAATATAGAGAAAGTATTGGATTCGCGAAAATTTTCGACCTCCGTTTTTTGACGGATCTACACGTTTTGGGATGTCCTGAACACGAATTGATAGTTTTTAAAAAATGTCTGTCTGCCTGTTTGTCTGTCTGTCTGTGTGTGTGTCTGTGTGTCTGTCTGTATCATTTTTTTGTGGACGCTGTATCTCACGAACATATGAATGAAATTTAACCAAACTTGGTATTTAGTTGCACCCTGACATGAACTGGTGCCCATTAGATTTGGGGATCAATAGCTCAACAGGTGGCGCTGTAATCGCATTTTATGCAAATTTTTAACATGGCAGCATAGGACAAAATTCCGTATAAATGGGCATAATGAGAGTTATTTTAAACTTGTGATTGTAAAATTAATTTGAATTATTGATGATAGTAGTAGTTAACTAGGAAAAAAAATTTGTGCATGGGGGGGCATCGGTTCCCCCCCTGGGGGGTTAAATTTTGAAGATGGGTATCATTCGAAAGATCTCGTCAATACCTTTAAAACGAATGGTTGAACCATAAATCTGTGATAATTTAAAACAAAGTTATCGATTTTTTTTACTTTTAATAAAAAAAAAAAAAAAAAAAACTTAGAAAAAAATTCGATTTTTTTTTTTTTTTTTAATTATTGTTAGTGATTGAATATGTATTAATTTTCACAAAAAAAAAAAAAAAAATCTTTTTTTTTTTTTTAAATATTGTTACTGATTGAATATGTATAGGAAAATATAGAAGAAAGTCTTGTGGTGGCCACAACATACTAGTTTTTGCCATGAAGTTACTGCGCGACCTTTTGTGGACTGAACTTTTTTTTTTTAACTATAACCGCATTGAACTTTTCAATTATATATTGCTGGCTACTATGTTACATAAGAACACCTGATGAGGCTATTTTGATAATAGCGAAAAGCTTTGTGTCTGGTTTTAATAAAGAAATTATTATACGCGTGTTTTTAAAAGTGATTTTATACTTTTTTACTTTCTTCTATATGTAATATAGAGAAAGTATTGGATTCGCGAAAATTTTCGACCTCCGTTTTTTGATGGATTTACATGTTTTGGGATGTCTAGATTACGAATTAATAGTTTTTAGAAAATGTCTGTCTGTCTGTCTGTCTGTCTGTATCATTTTTTTGTGGACGCTGTATCTCACGAACCAATGAATGAAATTTAACCAAACTTGGTATTTAGTTGCACCCTGACATAAACTGGTGCTGATTAGATTTTGGGATCAATCGCTCAATAGGTGGCGATGTGATCGCATTTTATGCAAATTTTTAACATGGCAGCATAGGACAAAATTCCGTATAAATGGGCATAAAGAGAGTTATTTTACACTTGTGATTGTAAAATTAATATGAAATATTGATAATAGTAGTAGTTAACTAGGAAAAAAATTTTGTGCATGTGGGGGCATCGGTTCCCCCCCTGGGGGGGGGAAGTAAATTTTCAAGATGGGTATCTTTCGAAAGGTCTCGTTGATAATAGTAATAGTTAACTGGGAAAAAATTTTTGTGCATGCGGGGGTATCGGTTCCCCCCCCACAGGGGGGGAAGTACCCACCCGGGGGGGCAAAGTTTCAAGATGGGTATCTTTCGAAAGGTTTCGTCAATACCTTTAAAACGAATGGTTGAACTATAAATCTGTGATAATTTAAAACAAAGTTATCGATTTTTTTTACTTTTAACAAAAAAAAAAAAACTTAGAAAAAAATCGCAATTTTTTTTTTTTTTTTTTTTTTTTTTTTTTTAACGAAATTTAACCAAACTTGGTATTTAGTTGGTCCCCGACATAAACTGGTGCTGATTATGTTTGGGGATCAATAGCTCAACAGGTGGCGCTGTGATAGCATTTTATCGAAATTTTTAACATGGCAGCATAGGACAAAAATTCGTATAAATGTGCATAATTAGAGTTGTTTTAAACTTGTGATTGTAAAATTAATATGAATTATTGGTAATAGTAGTATGGTAACTAGGAAAAAAATTTTCTGCATGGGGGGGCATCGCTTCCCCCCCTAGGGGGAAATACCCCCCCCCCCCAGGGGGGGTAAATTTTCACAATGGGTATCTTTCGAAAGATCAGGTTGATAATAGTAGTAGTTAACTAGGAAACAATTTTTGTGCATGTGGGGGCATCGGTTCCCCCCCCCACCGGGGGGGGGGAAGTTCCCACCCGGGGGGGCAAAGTTTCAAGATGGGTATCTTTCGAAAGGTCTCGTCAATACCTTTAAAACGAATGGTTGAACCATAAATCTGTGATAATTTAAACCAAAGTTATCGATTTTTTTTAGTTTTAACAAAACAAAACTTAGAAAGAAAATCGCAATTTTTTTTTTTTTTTTTAACGAAATTTAACCAAACTTTGTATTTAGTTTGTCCCCGGCATTAACTGGTGCTGATTATGTTTGGGGATCAATAGCTCAACAGGTGGCGCTGTGATAGCATTTTATCGAAATTTTTAACATGGCAGCATAGGACAAAAATTCGTATAAATGTGCATAATTAGAGTTGTTTTAAACTTGTGATTGTAAAATTAATATGAATTATTGGTAATAGTAGTATGGTAACTAGGAAAAAAATTTTCTGCATGGGGGGGCATCGCTTCCCCCCCTAGGGGGAAATACCCCCCCCCCCCAGGGGGGGTAAATTTTCACAATGGGTATCTTTCGAAAGATCAGGTTGATAATAGTAGTAGTTAACTAGGAAACAATTTTTGTGCATGTGGGGGCATCGGTTCCCCCCCCCACCGGGGGGGGGGAAGTTCCCACCCGGGGGGGCAAAGTTTCAAGATGGGTATCTTTCGAAAGGTCTCGTCAATACCTTTAAAACGAATGGTTGAACCATAAATCTGTGATAATTTAAACCAAAGTTATCGATT
Source organism: Salticus scenicus (assembly GCA_963930645.1). Classification (NCBI taxonomy): domain Eukaryota; kingdom Metazoa; phylum Arthropoda; class Arachnida; order Araneae; family Salticidae; genus Salticus; species Salticus scenicus. Next base: position 168,828,504 of record OZ005659.1, read on the forward strand.
TTTTTTAGTTTTAACAAAACAAAACTTAGAAAGAAAATCGCAATTTTTTTTTTTTTTTTTAACGAAATTTAACCAAACTTTGTATTTAGTTTGTCCCCGGCATTAACTGGTGCTGATTATGTTTGGGGATCAATAGCTCAACAGGTGGCGCTGTGATAGCATTTTGTCTAAATTTTTAACATGGCAGCATAGGACAAAAATTCGTATAAATGTGCATAATAAGCGTTGTTTTAAACTTGTGATTGTAAAATTAATATGAATTATTGATAATAGTAGTATGTAACTAGGAAAAAAATTTTCTGCATGGGGGGCATCGCTTCCCCCCCTGGGGGGGAAGTACCCCCCGGGGGGGGGATAAATTTTCAAGATGGGTATCTTTCGAAAGGTCTCGTCAATACCTTTAAAACGAATGGTTGAACTATAAATCTGTGATAATTTAAAACAAAGTTATCGATTTTTTTTACTTTTAACCAAAAAAAAAAAATCGTACTTTTTTTTTTTTTTTTAAATATTGTTACTGATTGAATATGTATAGGTAAATATAGAAGAAAGTCTTGTGGTGGCCACACCATACTAGTTTTATATATCTTTTATATGTCTTTACGACGTATGCATCAGTACAATTTTGCAGGAAAAGTGTTAAGTATCTAATTTGTTAAAATTATTTTATGCGTACTGACCACACTATTTCTGAAATAAAGTATATAATATTTGTAGTTGTTACACACTGGTTTTTTTTTTTTTTTTTTTTTTCTGAGAAAATCAGAAACGTGACTATTTGAAAAATGTTAGAATGTTAATTATGGTGGATACTGAGAGACTGAATTTTGCCACTAGTCCCCATTCTGAAGAGTGATGAAGAAATATGATACACTGAAACACATAAAACTAGTATGTTGTGGCCACCACAAGACTTTCTTCTATATTTTCTTATACAAATTCACTCAATAACAATAAAGAAAAAAATACGATTTTTTCCACGTTTTTTTTCGTTAAAAGTAAAAAAAAAAATCGATAACTTCGTTTTAAATTATCACATAGACATATTTATAGTTCAACCATTCGTTTTAAAGGTATTGACGAGACCTTTCGAAAGATACCCATCTTGAAAATTTACCCCCCCCCCGCGGGTACTTCCCCCCAGGGGGGGGGAAGCGATGCCCTCACATGCACAAAATTTTTTTACTAATTAACTACTACTATTATCAATAATTCAGATTAATTTTAAAATCACAGGTTAAGAATAATTCTCATTATGTACATTTATACGGAATTTTGTCCTATACTGCCATGTTAAAAATTTAGAAAAAATACGATCACAGCGCCACCTGTTGAGCGATTGATCCCCAAATCTAATCAGTACCAGTTTATGTCAGGGGCAAACTAAATACCAAGTTTGGTTAAATATCGTAAAAAAAAAAAAAAAAAAAAATTCTAAGGTTTTTTTCGTTAAAAATAAAAAAAATCGATAACTTTGTTTTAAATTATCACAGATTTATAGTTCAACCATTCGTTTTAAAGGTGTGGACGAAACCTTTCGAAAGATACCCATCTTGAAAATTTACTCCCCTCGAGGGGGGACTTCCCCCCCAGGGGGTTTGGCGAGGCTCCTACACATACAAAAATTTTTTCCCAGTTGACTATCTCTATTATAAATAATTCTTGTAAATTTCATAATGATTACTAAAAAATAATTATCTTTATGCAAATTTATACAAATTTTTTTCCTATATCACCATGTTAAAAATTTAGAAAAAGCGGGATGGCAACGCAACCTGTAAGACAATTTTTACCAAAAGTTGATAGGCACTAATTTATGTCAAGGTGCAACTACATACCAACTTGTATGAAATTCTGTCCAGTAGTTCCTGAGATACAGTTGCCACAAAATTTTGTCACACACACGCACACAGATAGACAGACAGACATTTTCTAAAAATGGTCAAATCGCGTTCTACAGCTCTCAAAACGTGTAAATCTATTAAAAACCCGAGGTCGAAAATTTTTACGAATCCAATACTTTCTTCTATTGAATATAGAAGAAAGTAAAAATTGGTGTGGAATAGCTAAGAATAAGAACTTTGTAGCACTTGTTTTAAATCAAAATAATGAAGCATGATCCTTTATCACAGCAAATAATTTGCTACTGGTGATAGAAGAAGATAATGGTTAATAAAAAGTCTTTTAAATTGAAAATACCCTACTCAGAGAATAGAAGAAATTTTAAGCAATTTATGCACTTCCATGTATTTTACTTTCTTCTATATGTAATATAGAGAAAGTATTGGATTCGCGAAAATTTTCGAAGTCCATTTTTTGATGGATTTACATGTTTTGGGATATGGAGAACACGAATTAATAGTTTTTAAAAAATGTCTGTCTGTCTGTCTGTCTGTCTGTCTGTCTGTCTGTCTGTATCATTTTTTTGTGGACGCTGTATCTCACGAACCAATGAATGAAACTTAACCAAACTTGGTATTTAGTTGCACCCTGACATAAACTGGTGCTGATTAGATTTTGGGATCAATCGCTCAATAGGTGGTGTTGTGATAGCTTTTTATGCAAATTTTTAACATGGCAGCATAGGACAAAATTCCGTATAAATGGGCATAAAGAGAGTTATTTTACACTTGTGATTGTAAAATTAATAGGATTTATTGATAATAGTAGTAGTTAGCTAGGAAAAAAATTTTGTGCATGGGGGGGCATCGGTTCCCCCCCTGGGGGGGAAAATCCCCCCCGGGGAAGTAAATTTTCAAGATGGGTATCTTTCGAAAGGTCTCGTTGATAATAGTAGTAGTTAACTTGGAAAAAATTTTTGTGCATGTGGGGGCATCGGTTGCCCCCCCACCGGGGGGGGGGAAGTTCCCACCCGGGGGGGCAAAATTTCAAGATGGGTATCTTTCGAAAGATCTCGTCAATACCTTTAAAACGAATGGTTGAACGATAAATCTGTGATAATTTAAACCAAAGTTATCGATTTTTTTTAGTTTTAACAAAACTAAACTTAGAAAAAAAATCGCAATTTTTTTTTTTTTTTTTTAACGAAATTTAACCAAACTTGGTACTTAGTTGGTCCCCGACATAAACTGGTGCTGATTATGTTTGGGGATCAATAGCTCAACAGGTGGCGCTGTGATAGCATTTTATCTAAATTTTTAACATGGCAGCATAGGACAAAAATTCGTATAAATGTGCATAATTAGAGTTGTTTTAAACTTGTGATTGTAAAATTAATATGAATTATTGATAATAGTAGTATGTAACTAGGAAAAAAATTTTGTGCATGTGGGGGCATCGGTTCCCCCCCTGGGGGGGGGAAGTAAATTTTCAAGATGGGTATCTTTCGAAAGGTCTCGTTGATAATAGTAATAGTTAACTGGGAAAAAATTTTTGTGCATGCGGGGGTATCGGTTCCCCCCCCACAGGGGGGGAAGTACCCACCCGGGGGGGCAAAGTTTCAAGATGGGTATCTTTCGAAAGGTTTCGTCAATACCTTTAAAACGAATGGTTGAACCATAAATCTGTGATAATTTAAACCAAAGTTATCGATTTTTTTTAGTTTTAACAAAACAAAACTTAGAAAGAAAATCGCAATTTTTTTTTTTTTTTTTTAACGAAATTTAACCAAACTTTGTATTTAGTTTGTCCCCGGCATTAACTGGTGCTGATTATGTTTGGGGATCAATAGCTCAACAGGTGGCGCTGTGATAGCATTTTATCGAAATTTTTAACATGGCAGCATAGGACAAAAATTCGTATAAATGTGCATAATTAGAGTTGTTTTAAACTTGTGATTGTAAAATTAATATGAATTATTGGTAATAGTAGTATGGTAACTAGGAAAAAAATTTTCTGCATGGGGGGGCATCGCTTCCCCCCCTAGGGGGAAATACCCCCCCCAGGGGGGGTAAATTTTCACAATGGGTATCTTTCGAAAGATCAGGTTGATAATAGTAGTAGTTAACTAGGAAACAATTTTTGTGCATGTGGGGGCATCGGTTCCCCCCCCCACCGGGGGGGGGAAGTTCCCACCCGGGGGGGCAAAGTTTCAAGATGGGTATCTTTCGAAAGGTCTCGTCAATACCTTTAAAACGAATGGTTGAACCATAAATCTGTGATAATTTAAACCAAAGTTATCGATTTTTTTTAGTTTTAACAAAACAAAACTTAGAAAGAAAATCGCAATTTTTTTTTTTTTTTAACGAAATTTAACCAAACTTTGTATTTAGTTTGTCCCCGGCATTAACTGGTGCTGATTATGTTTGGGGAAAAATAGCTCAACAGGTGGCGCTGTGATAGCATTTTATCGAAATTTTTAACATGGCAGCATAGGACAAAAATTCGTATAAATGTGCATAATTAGAGTTGTTTTAAACTTGTGATTGTAAAATTAATAGGATTTATTGATAATAGTAGTAGTTAGCTAGGAAAAAAATTTTGTGCATGGGGGGGCATCGGTTCCCCCCCTGGGGGGGAAAATCCCCCCCGGGGAAGTAAATTTTCAAGATGGGTATCTTTCGAAAGGTCTCGTTGATAATAGTAGTAGTTAACTTGGAAAAAATTTTTGTGCATGTGGGGGCATCGGTTGCCCCCCCACCGGGGGGGGGAAGTTCCCACCCGGGGGGGCAAAATTTCAAGATGGGTATCTTTCGAAAGATCTCGTCAATACCTTTAAAACGAATGGTTGAACGATAAATCTGTGATAATTTAAACCAAAGTTATCGATTTTTTTTAGTTTTAACAAAACTAAACTTAGAAAAAAAATCGCAATTTTTTTTTTTTTTTTTTAACGAAATTTAACCAAACTTGGTACTTAGTTGGTCCCCGACATAAACTGGTGCTGATTATGTTTGGGGATCAATAGCTCAACAGGTGGCGCTGTGATAGCATTTTATCTAAATTTTTAACATGGCAGCATAGGACAAAAATTCGTATAAATGTGCATAATTAGAGTTGTTTTAAACTTGTGATTGTAAAATTAATATGAATTATTGATAATAGTAGTATGTAACTAGGAAAAAAATTTTCTGCATGGGGGGAAATCGCTTCCCCCCCCTAGGGGAAAAATACCCCCCCAGGGGGGGTAAATTTTCACATTGGGTATCTTTCGAAAGATCAGGTTGATAATAGTAGTAGTTAACTAGGAAAAAATTTTTGTGCATGTGGGGGCATCGGTTGCCCCCCCACCGGGGGGGGAAGTTCCCACCCGGGGGGGCAAAATTTCAAGATGGGTATCTTTCGAAAGATCTCGTCAATACCTTTAAAACGAATGGTTGAACGATAAATCTGTGATAATTTAAACCAAAGTTATCGATTTTTTTTAGTTTTAACAAAACTAAACTTAGAAAAAAAAATCGCAATTTTTTTTTTTTTTTTTAACGAAATTTAACCAAACTTGGTACTTAGTTGGTCCCCGACATAAACTGGTGCTGATTATGTTTGGGGATCAATAGCTCAACAGGTGGCGCTGTGATAGCATTTTATCGAAATTTTTAACATGGCAGCATAGGACAAAAATTCGTATAAATGTGCATAATTAGAGTTGTTTTAAACTTGTGATTGTAAAATTAATATGAATTATTGGTAATAGTAGTATGGTAACTAGGAAAAAAATTTTCTGCATGGGGGGGCATCGCTTCCCCCCCTAGGGGGAAATACCCCCCCCCCCAGGGGGGGTAAATTTTCACAATGGGTATCTTTCGAAAGATCAGGTTGATAATAGTAGTAGTTAACTAGGAAACAATTTTTGTGCATGTGGGGGCATCGGTTCCCCCCCCCACCGGGGGGGGGGAAGTTCCCACCCGGGGGGGCAAAGTTTCAAGATGGGTATCTTTCGAAAGGTCTCGTCAATACCTTTAAAACGAATGGTTGAACCATAAATCTGTGATAATTTAAACCAAAGTTATCGATTTTTTTTAGTTTTAACAAAACAAAACTTAGAAAGAAAATCGCAATTTTTTTTTTTTTTTTTAACGAAATTTAACCAAACTTTGTATTTAGTTTGTCCCCGGCATTAACTGGTGCTGATTATGTTTGGGGATCAATAGCTCAACAGGTGGCGCTGTGATAGCATTTTATCGAAATTTTTAACATGGCAGCATAGGACAAAAATTCGTATAAATGTGCATAATTAGAGTTGTTTTAAACTTGTGATTGTAAAATTAATATGAATTATTGGTAATAGTAGTATGGTAACTAGGAAAAAAATTTTCTGCATGGGGGGGCATCGCTTCCCCCCCTAGGGGGAAATACCCCCCCCCCCCAGGGGGGGTAAATTTTCACAATGGGTATCTTTCGAAAGATCAGGTTGATAATAGTAGTAGTTAACTAGGAAACAATTTTTGTGCATGTGGGGGCATCGGTTCCCCCCCCCACCGGGGGGGGGGAAGTTCCCACCCGGGGGGGCAAAGTTTCAAGATGGGTATCTTTCGAAAGGTCTCGTCAATACCTTTAAAACGAATGGTTGAACCATAAATCTGTGATAATTTAAACCAAAGTTATCGATTTTTTTTAGTTTTAACAAAACAAAACTTAGAAAGAAAATCGCAATTTTTTTTTTTTTTTTTAACGAAATTTAACCAAACTTTGTATTTAGTTTGTCCCCGGCATTAACTGGTGCTGATTATGTTTGGGGATCAATAGCTCAACAGGTGGCGCTGTGATAGCATTTTGTCTAAATTTTTAACATGGCAGCATAGGACAAAAATTCGTATAAATGTGCATAATAAGCGTTGTTTTAAACTTGTGATTGTAAAATTAATATGAATTATTGATAATAGTAGTATGTAACTAGGAAAAAAATTTTCTGCATGGGGGGCATCGCTTCCCCCCCTGGGGGGGAAGTACCCCCCGGGGGGGGGATAAATTTTCAAGATGGGTATCTTTCGAAAGGTCTCGTCAATACCTTTAAAACGAATGGTTGAACTATAAATCTGTGATAATTTAAAACAAAGTTATCGATTTTTTTTACTTTTAACCAAAAAAAAAAAATCGTACTTTTTTTTTTTTTTTTAAATATTGTTACTGATTGAATATGTATAGGTAAATATAGAAGAAAGTCTTGTGGTGGCCACACCATACTAGTTTTATATATCTTTTATATGTCTTTACGACGTATGCATCAGTACAATTTTGCAGGAAAAGTGTTAAGTATCTAATTTGTTAAAATTATTTTATGCGTACTGACCACACTATTTCTGAAATAAAGTATATAATATTTGTAGTTGTTACACACTGGTTTTTTTTTTTTTTTTTTTTTTCTGAGAAAATCAGAAACGTGACTATTTGAAAAATGTTAGAATGTTAATTATGGTGGATACTGAGAGACTGAATTTTGCCACTAGTCCCCATTCTGAAGAGTGATGAAGAAATATGATACACTGAAACACATAAAACTAGTATGTTGTGGCCACCACAAGACTTTCTTCTATATTTTCTTATACAAATTCACTCAATAACAATAAAGAAAAAAATACGATTTTTTCCACGTTTTTTTTCGTTAAAAGTAAAAAAAAAAATCGATAACTTCGTTTTAAATTATCACATAGACATATTTATAGTTCAACCATTCGTTTTAAAGGTATTGACGAGACCTTTCGAAAGATACCCATCTTGAAAATTTACCCCCCCCCCGCGGGTACTTCCCCCCAGGGGGGGGGAAGCGATGCCCTCACATGCACAAAATTTTTTTACTAATTAACTACTACTATTATCAATAATTCAGATTAATTTTAAAATCACAGGTTAAGAATAATTCTCATTATGTACATTTATACGGAATTTTGTCCTATACTGCCATGTTAAAAATTTAGAAAAAATACGATCACAGCGCCACCTGTTGAGCGATTGATCCCCAAATCTAATCAGTACCAGTTTATGTCAGGGGCAAACTAAATACCAAGTTTGGTTAAATATCGTAAAAAAAAAAAAAAAAAAAAATTCTAAGGTTTTTTTCGTTAAAAATAAAAAAAATCGATAACTTTGTTTTAAATTATCACAGATTTATAGTTCAACCATTCGTTTTAAAGGTGTGGACGAAACCTTTCGAAAGATACCCATCTTGAAAATTTACTCCCCTCGAGGGGGGACTTCCCCCCCAGGGGGTTTGGCGAGGCTCCTACACATACAAAAATTTTTTCCCAGTTGACTATCTCTATTATAAATAATTCTTGTAAATTTCATAATGATTACTAAAAAATAATTATCTTTATGCAAATTTATACAAATTTTTTTCCTATATCACCATGTTAAAAATTTAGAAAAAGCGGGATGGCAACGCAACCTGTAAGACAATTTTTACCAAAAGTTGATAGGCACTAATTTATGTCAAGGTGCAACTACATACCAACTTGTATGAAATTCTGTCCAGTAGTTCCTGAGATACAGTTGCCACAAAATTTTGTCACACACACGCACACAGATAGACAGACAGACATTTTCTAAAAATGGTCAAATCGCGTTCTACAGCTCTCAAAACGTGTAAATCTATTAAAAACCCGAGGTCGAAAATTTTTACGAATCCAATACTTTCTTCTATTGAATATAGAAGAAAGTAAAAATTGGTGTGGAATAGCTAAGAATAAGAACTTTGTAGCACTTGTTTTAAATCAAAATAATGAAGCATGATCCTTTATCACAGCAAATAATTTGCTACTGGTGATAGAAGAAGATAATGGTTAATAAAAAGTCTTTTAAATTGAAAATACCCTACTCAGAGAATAGAAGAAATTTTAAGCAATTTATGCACTTCCATGTATTTTACTTTCTTCTATATGTAATATAGAGAAAGTATTGGATTCGCGAAAATTTTCGAAGTCCATTTTTTGATGGATTTACATGTTTTGGGATATGGAGAACACGAATTAATAGTTTTTAAAAAATGTCTGTCTGTCTGTCTGTCTGTCTGTCTGTCTGTCTGTCTGTATCATTTTTTTGTGGACGCTGTATCTCACGAACCAATGAATGAAACTTAACCAAACTTGGTATTTAGTTGCACCCTGACATAAACTGGTGCTGATTAGATTTTGGGATCAATCGCTCAATAGGTGGTGTTGTGATAGCTTTTTATGCAAATTTTTAACATGGCAGCATAGGACAAAATTCCGTATAAATGGGCATAAAGAGAGTTATTTTACACTTGTGATTGTAAAATTAATAGGATTTATTGATAATAGTAGTAGTTAGCTAGGAAAAAAATTTTGTGCATGGGGGGGCATCGGTTCCCCCCCTGGGGGGGAAAATCCCCCCCGGGGAAGTAAATTTTCAAGATGGGTATCTTTCGAAAGGTCTCGTTGATAATAGTAGTAGTTAACTTGGAAAAAATTTTTGTGCATGTGGGGGCATCGGTTGCCCCCCCACCGGGGGGGGGGAAGTTCCCACCCGGGGGGGCAAAATTTCAAGATGGGTATCTTTCGAAAGATCTCGTCAATACCTTTAAAACGAATGGTTGAACGATAAATCTGTGATAATTTAAACCAAAGTTATCGATTTTTTTTAGTTTTAACAAAACTAAACTTAGAAAAAAAATCGCAATTTTTTTTTTTTTTTTTTAACGAAATTTAACCAAACTTGGTACTTAGTTGGTCCCCGACATAAACTGGTGCTGATTATGTTTGGGGATCAATAGCTCAACAGGTGGCGCTGTGATAGCATTTTATCTAAATTTTTAACATGGCAGCATAGGACAAAAATTCGTATAAATGTGCATAATTAGAGTTGTTTTAAACTTGTGATTGTAAAATTAATATGAATTATTGATAATAGTAGTATGTAACTAGGAAAAAAATTTTGTGCATGTGGGGGCATCGGTTCCCCCCCTGGGGGGGGGAAGTAAATTTTCAAGATGGGTATCTTTCGAAAGGTCTCGTTGATAATAGTAATAGTTAACTGGGAAAAAATTTTTGTGCATGCGGGGGTATCGGTTCCCCCCCCACAGGGGGGGAAGTACCCACCCGGGGGGGCAAAGTTTCAAGATGGGTATCTTTCGAAAGGTTTCGTCAATACCTTTAAAACGAATGGTTGAACCATAAATCTGTGATAATTTAAACCAAAGTTATCGATTTTTTTTAGTTTTAACAAAACAAAACTTAGAAAGAAAATCGCAATTTTTTTTTTTTTTTTTTAACGAAATTTAACCAAACTTTGTATTTAGTTTGTCCCCGGCATTAACTGGTGCTGATTATGTTTGGGGATCAATAGCTCAACAGGTGGCGCTGTGATAGCATTTTATCGAAATTTTTAACATGGCAGCATAGGACAAAAATTCGTATAAATGTGCATAATTAGAGTTGTTTTAAACTTGTGATTGTAAAATTAATATGAATTATTGGTAATAGTAGTATGGTAACTAGGAAAAAAATTTTCTGCATGGGGGGGCATCGCTTCCCCCCCTAGGGGGAAATACCCCCCCCAGGGGGGGTAAATTTTCACAATGGGTATCTTTCGAAAGATCAGGTTGATAATAGTAGTAGTTAACTAGGAAACAATTTTTGTGCATGTGGGGGCATCGGTTCCCCCCCCCACCGGGGGGGGGAAGTTCCCACCCGGGGGGGCAAAGTTTCAAGATGGGTATCTTTCGAAAGGTCTCGTCAATACCTTTAAAACGAATGGTTGAACCATAAATCTGTGATAATTTAAACCAAAGTTATCGATTTTTTTTAGTTTTAACAAAACAAAACTTAGAAAGAAAATCGCAATTTTTTTTTTTTTTTAACGAAATTTAACCAAACTTTGTATTTAGTTTGTCCCCGGCATTAACTGGTGCTGATTATGTTTGGGGAAAAATAGCTCAACAGGTGGCGCTGTGATAGCATTTTATCGAAATTTTTAACATGGCAGCATAGGACAAAAATTCGTATAAATGTGCATAATTAGAGTTGTTTTAAACTTGTGATTGTAAAATTAATAGGATTTATTGATAATAGTAGTAGTTAGCTAGGAAAAAAATTTTGTGCATGGGGGGGCATCGGTTCCCCCCCTGGGGGGGAAAATCCCCCCCGGGGAAGTAAATTTTCAAGATGGGTATCTTTCGAAAGGTCTCGTTGATAATAGTAGTAGTTAACTTGGAAAAAATTTTTGTGCATGTGGGGGCATCGGTTGCCCCCCCACCGGGGGGGGGAAGTTCCCACCCGGGGGGGCAAAATTTCAAGATGGGTATCTTTCGAAAGATCTCGTCAATACCTTTAAAACGAATGGTTGAACGATAAATCTGTGATAATTTAAACCAAAGTTATCGATTTTTTTTAGTTTTAACAAAACTAAACTTAGAAAAAAAATCGCAATTTTTTTTTTTTTTTTTTAACGAAATTTAACCAAACTTGGTACTTAGTTGGTCCCCGACATAAACTGGTGCTGATTATGTTTGGGGATCAATAGCTCAACAGGTGGCGCTGTGATAGCATTTTATCTAAATTTTTAACATGGCAGCATAGGACAAAAATTCGTATAAATGTGCATAATTAGAGTTGTTTTAAACTTGTGATTGTAAAATTAATATGAATTATTGATAATAGTAGTATGTAACTAGGAAAAAAATTTTCTGCATGGGGGGAAATCGCTTCCCCCCCCTAGGGGAAAAATACCCCCCCAGGGGGGGTAAATTTTCACATTGGGTATCTTTCGAAAGATCAGGTTGATAATAGTAGTAGTTAACTAGGAAAAAATTTTTGTGCATGTGGGGGCATCGGTTGCCCCCCCACCGGGGGGGGAAGTTCCCACCCGGGGGGGCAAAATTTCAAGATGGGTATCTTTCGAAAGATCTCGTCAATACCTTTAAAACGAATGGTTGAACGATAAATCTGTGATAATTTAAACCAAAGTTATCGATTTTTTTTAGTTTTAACAAAACTAAACTTAGAAAAAAAAATCGCAATTTTTTTTTTTTTTTTTAACGAAATTTAACCAAACTTGGTACTTAGTTGGTCCCCGACATAAACTGGTGCTGATTATGTTTGGGGATCAATAGCTCAACAGGTGGCGCTGTGATAGCATTTTATCTAAATTTTTAACATGGCAGCATAGGACAAAAATTCGTATAAATGTGCATAATTAGAGTTGTTTTAAACTTGTGATTGTAAAATTAATATGAATTATTGATAATAGTAGTATGTAACTAGGAAAAAAATTTTCTGCATGGGGGGGCATCGCTTCCCCCCCTAGGGGAAAAATACCCCCCCAGGGGGGGTAAATTTTCACATTGGGTATCTTTTGAAAGATCAGGTTGATAATAGTAGTAGTTAACTAGGAAAAAATTTTTGTGCATGTGGGGGCATCGGTTGCCCCCCACCGGGGGGGGAAGTTCCCACCCGGGGGGGCAAAATTTCAAGATGGGTATCTTTCGAAAGATCTCGTCAATACCTTTAAAACGAATGGTTGAACGATAAATCTGTGATAATTTAAACCAAAGTTATCGATTTTTTTTAGTTTTAACAAAACTAAACTTAGAAAAAAAAATCGCAATTTTTTTTTTTTTTTTTTTTTTTAACGAAATTTAACCAAACTTGGTATTTAGTTGGTCCCCGACATAAACTTGAGCTGATTATGTTTGGGGATCAATAGCTCAACAGGTGGCGCTGTGATAGCATTTTATCTAAATTTTTAACATGGCAGCATAGGACAAAAATTCGTATAAATGTGCATAATTAGAGTTGTTTTAAACTTGTGATTGTAAAATTAATATGAATTATTGATAATAGTAGTATGTAACTAGGAAAAAAAATTTCTGCATGGGGGGGGGCATCGCTTCCCCCCCTGGGGGGGAAGTACCCCCCCGGGGGGATAAATTTTCAAGATGGGTATCTTTCGAAAGGTCTCGTCAATACCTTTAAAACGAATGGTTGAACTATAAATCTGTGATAATTTAAAACAAAGTTATCGATTTTTTTCACTTTTAACAAAAAAAAAAAAAAAAAAAAAAAACAAAAATCGTACTTTTTTTTTTTTTTTTTTTTTTTTTTTTAAAATATTGTTACTGATTTAATATGTATAGGTAAATATAGAAGAAAGTCTTGTGGTGGCCACAACATACTAGTTTAGCATGGACCTGAAAATATCCTCACCTCATTTGTCACGTGGTGACTAAATAAAGTAAAGTGATGACTAAATAATAAAGTAAAATAAAATAAAATAAAAATAAACAATTCAATACTTTCGCACGAGCTATATAAGTATGAACTGTTTGATTAATCTTATGCCCATTTTGGTAACAAACGTATTTCATGTCAAAGTAAATTTTACATTTTAAGTATTGTACTGAAGTAATAATTTACAGGAAATGAAAAAGATGCATTACCTTGAGAATCATTGCAAAATAAATTCAAGGCTATTAAAAACAAATATAAATGATAATTTTAAAAGCCTTTTAAAAACCATGAATATTACACTTATATTATTTTTGCTGCATATTATTTTTGTGAGGTCTTTTTATTCGTGATCTTGTTGTATATAAAGGTATAAAATATTATCTACCCCCACGCAATTTTATGCTTTCTAGTTAAAATTATTTTAAATATATATGCGTATTGCAGCCTTGCTGATTGCACAGAGGATGTACCAAGAATACGAACTGTCTATTTACTGCTTTCATACGTTGTATACGTATTAAGAATTAAATAGAGCAAGGAATTTATAAGAAATGAACAAATTAGTATAAGGAAGAACATAAAATAGCTTTATTGTAGAAATCAAAAATTTACTTTCAGACCTTTAATTTTCTTTTTTCTTTTTCTTTTCTTTTTTTTTTTTTTTTTTTTTTTTTTTTCGCCGCGCACATCAGCTTTAACGGCCCTCTTCACTTACCATCGCCGGAATCCCGAGCCAGCGTTATTCTATGGGAAATTTTCTTTACAAATAACTTATTAACTAATACACATTTTTAAATTCTGTTTTCACATTCAGAAAATTCCCAACTATTAAATTGACGGAGCTTTTTAAAAAAAGTACTTTTTAATTTTTAATATTTATTTTGAAATTGAAAAATGAAGAATTTCACATATTGAAAAATCGTATTTTGCAGCTTCAAAAAAAAAAAAAAAAAAAAAAAAAAATGCTTTTGTAAAAAAGGTCCGTCAATTTAACAGTTGGGAATTTTAAAAATGTGAAAACAGAATTTTAAAATATGTATTAGTTAATAAGTTATTTGTAAAGAAAATTTCCCATAGAATAACATTAGCTTTGGCTTCCGGAAACGGTGAGTGAAGCAGGCCCTTAAGAGTTTTCTCAAAATTAAAAATTCACTTCTTCTAATAACACTTAATAGACATCCGAACCTCTACATGCATAATATTTTCAAACACCTTTTTATCCAGGTTCATTATATTTGATGCTATATTTTGACGCTAAAAATTTAAACACTTTGAATCACTTTTATAATTAAAGCGTTTGAAACAATTAATTCATTATTAAGAATAAAAATGCATATATCTTTTACCTAACAGTCTGATGACTTTTGAAAAGAGCAAAATTGTAATGTTTTCGCTGCATAGTGCTTTCAATGTTTTAAATATTTATTTCAACTTGAGATAAAAAATGTAATTGTATACATAATTATAATCCTTATAAATACTATTTACGACCTTCAAACTTGAAAAACAAGCTAAAATTCTATAAGTATATAATTTCGAATTATAAGTGTATTGTGGAAAAAAGAACATCTCAGTGACTGGATATATCCGCCAGAGGCAGTCATATGGTTAAAAGCAGTTAATGGAGGGGGTGGGAGAAAGAAAGGGTGAAATGTTTCTATAAATTTTCTCCTACTTTGGTTTTCTGTCTTGAAAGCTTCTCAAACAACTTTCTACTTAACCTACATTATTTTATTTTGTTCATAATGTAAAATGAAAAACGAAATTTTTTATAATTAGAGTGACTTAGTAAGCATTAAGTTGCTCTAGTGCAAAGCTATGGGCAAATGACATTAGCAAATAGACCCATATAGCAAATTGGTTAGGGACACACAAAGATGGTCCGGTTGGTTGGGTTTTACGTTGCACTAGTGCTGCGCAATGGGCATTGGCAACGGTTTAGGACTCACTCCTAGAGGTGGTACGGGGACATACCATAACAATTTTGATCTACACGGAGAGGATGCTCCTTCGCTTCGGTAACCGTCAGAGCTATAATTTTGATGGGAACATGGAGGACATTGCGGCCACGACAGATTTTACGTGCACCAGACACCATTAGTGTACATAACGGTCTTTGGCCGGCTCGAGTACAGAACCCGTAATCTTCCAATTACGAGCCCGGCGATGCACCGAATGGGCTACCGCAGCCTCCAAAGATGTTCCGGAGATATGGTATCACAGTTTTGATCCTTCACAGAGGGGATGTGGCTAGGACGGATTTTACGTGCACCTAGCCGCCAATAATGCACACGACGGTCTTCGACTGGTTCGATATCGAAACCGCAATCTTTCAGTAACGATCTCGGCGCTCTAGAGACCAGGCTACTGCGGTCCGTTATTAATTATATGAAATGAGTTTTTTTTTTTTTTTTTTTTTTTTTTTTAACACGAAAAATAGAACCAAAATTTTGCATGACTATTGCAATAAATGCAAAGCAACTTGAAACATGTTATTCATTTTGAAGCTTTTGGTCAAAAGTAAATAACTGAATAAATAAAATAATAATAATAATAATAATCTGGTGTGCCATTCACACTACTTTCTTTTACCCTACATTACTATGTCAAATTATCCTGGCATAAGCATACTTGACAACATACTAATTAATATTCCGTAGTATTGTTAGCCCCGCCTTCTTTTTCACACCAGTATCTTTCTAGAGTATCTTTCTTCTTATTTAATCGTAATTGCATTTGGAAAATATTACTTTAAAAATTTACTGGTGTGAAAAAAAAAGGGCGGGACTAACAACACTACGGAATATTAATTAGGATGTTAGCAAGTATGCATAAGGAGCAAGACATAAGGTAACGTGCTTAAAAAAAAAAAAAAAAACATAATATTACAAAATAGTTTCAAAATAAGTTTATTTAGGCACCCATTTCTATGTAAGAGGCTGCTGTCCCTCTCTACCCCCGTTTTAATATTGAATCTACATTCATCAACATTAAAGGCTATTATTAAATTTTTCAATTTTTTCTATTATTTAATTTCAAGCTATTGAGAGTATTGTCTCCAAAACCACATTTTGAAACTTACCCAAATAATTTTGAGTACCCCTATATATTATCTATGAATTATATAGACACCAAATAGTGTATATAAATTTACTTCAGAAAAATAAAAGAAAAGAAAGAGAAGAAAACGTTATTCCAGTTTGAAATTTCACTTTAAGCCATAACCAATTACAATCCTGTCATATCAGAATTATTTTGTGTAGCTCTGTAAATGAGGAATAAACACTTTTACTACAATAATATATGTGAAACATGCTTCTCTGCGGGTAAAGATATTTTTCAATTAAATTTTTTTTAATGAAAAAATGTTTTGTTCAGTCTAAAGATGTTAAACTGCAGCCACGGGAAATTTAGCACACAGATGTAATGAATTTGAATTATTACTTTATTCTATATTTAACAGAAGAAAGTATTGGATTCATAAAAATTTTCGACCTCGGGTTTTTGATGGATTTACACGTTTTGAGAGCTGTAGAACACGATTTGACCATTTTTAGAAAATGTCTGTCTGTCTGTCTGTCAGTTTGTGTGTGTGTGTGTGACAAAATTTTGTGGCAATTGTTTCTCAGGAACTACTGCACAGAATTTCATACAAATTGGTATGTAGTTGCACCTTGACATAAATTACTGCCTATCAACTTTTGGTAAAAATTGTCTTACAGGTTGCGTTGCCATCCCGCTTTTTCCAAATTCTTAACATGGTGATATAGAACAAAATTTTGTATAAATGGGCATAAAGAGAATTATTTTTTTAGTAATCATTATGAAATTTACAAGAATTATTTATAATAGAGATAGTCAACTGGGAAAAAAATGTTGCATGTGTGGGAGCCTCGCCCCCTCCCCCCCCCCTGGGGAGGAAGTCCCCCCGCGAGGGGAGTAAATTTTCATGATGGGTATCTTTCGAAAGGTCTCGTCAATACCTTTAAAACGAATGGTTGAACTATAAATCTGCGATAATTTATAACAAAATTATCGATTTTTTTTTTTTTACTTTTAACAAAAAAGAAAAAAAAAAAACCTTAGAAAAAAAATTGTAATTTTTTTTTTCTTTTTTTTTTTTTTTTTTTTTTTTGTTAACGAAATTTAACCAAACTTGGTATTTAGTTGGCCCCTGGCATAAACTGGTACTGATTAGATTTGGGGATCAATCGCTCAACAGGTGGAGCTGTGATCGTATTTTTTCTAAATTTTAACATGGCAGTATAGGACAAAATTTCGTATACATGTGCATAATGAGAGTTGTGATTGTAAAATTAATATGAATTATTGATAATAGTAGTAGTTAACTAGGAAAAAAAATTGTGCATATGGGGGAATCGGTTTCGCCCCTGGGGGGAAGGGTAAATTTTCAAGATGGGTATCTTTCGGAAGGTCTCGTCAATACCTTTAAAACGAATGGTTGAACTATAAATATGTGATAATTTAAAACAAAGTTATCGATTTTCTTTACTTTTAACGAAAAAAAACTTTGATTTTTTTTTTTTTTTTTTTTAATTGTTACTGGGTGAATTTGTATAGGAAAATATAAAAGAAAGTCTTGTGGAAGCCACAACATACTAGTTTTTCTATGTCCCTGTACATGATTATTTATCTTTACCCAATAAAATGTTTGAAGTAACATCGCCAAATGATACAGATTTAGAGTACCGAGTTTGGATATCACGGTAATATGTATTTTAGTTATACTGATAACAGACTCTTTTCCTCTCTCTCACACATACACATGCCAAACGCTTAAAACCCTATTTTCGTATTCAGGGGGTGCCTAAACATGTAATTATAGAAAAACACAATAGTTAAAATTTCACCCCCAAAACAATACTTTCTTTACCCTATATAAGCAGGAGGGAAAAAAAATGGTATTTTTTGTTTTTATTTTGTCGTCCTACAGTCTTTTTTCACACTGAACTAATAAGACAGGGACCTACAGCTTAAAGTGTTAAAAGAACAACAACAACAACAAAGAAAAAAAAAAAGGTATTTTTTGGTTTTACTTTGTCGTCCTATAGTCTTTTTTTTACATTAAACTAATTAAACAGGGACCTACAGAATAAAGTGTAAAAAAAAATCTGATGTGGGCACCACATGACTTCCTTATACACTTTTAGAAATATACATAATGTTAAAAAACATTGTCACTGGAGCCAAAACATTTGGCTAAAAATATTTTTAAAAAATGCATGCATACGTAAAAAAAATAAAAAATAAAATTGTGCCTTGAGGGGGACTCATGTCAAAGTTGTGCCTTGGGGGACTCATGTCAAAGTTGTACCTTGGGGGGGGGACTCATGTCAAAGTTGTACCTTGGGGGGACTCATGTCAAAGTTGTGCCTTGGGGGGGACTCATGTCAAAGTTGTACCTTGGGGAGGGGACTCATGTCAAAGTTCTGTCTTAGGGGGGGGACTCATGACAAAGTTGTGCATTGGGGACTCATGTCAAAGTTGTGCCTTGGAGAGGACTCATGTCAAAGTTGTGCCTTGGGGAGACTCATGTCAAAGTTGTACCTTGGGGGGGACTCATGTCAAAGTTTTGCATTGGGGGACTCATGTCAAAGTTGTACCTTGGGGGGAACTCATGTCAAAGTTGTGCCTTGGGGGGACTCATATGCCTTGGGGGGACTCATGTCAAAGTTGTACCTTGGGGGGACTCATGTCAAAGTTGTGCCTTGGGGGGAACTCATGTGCCTTGGGGGGGGACTCATGTCAAAGTTGTACCTTGGGGGGACTCATGTCAAAGCTGTGCCTTGGGGGGACTCATTTCAAAGTTGTACCTTGGGGAGGGGACTCATGTCAAAGTTGTGCCTTGGGGGGACTCATGTCAAAGCTGTGCCTTGGGGGGACTCATGTCAAAGTTGTACCTTGGGGAGGGGACTCATGTCAGAGTTGTGCCTTGGGGGGGACTCATGTCAAAGCTGTGCCTTGGGGGGACTCATGTCAAAGTTGTGCCTTGGGGGGGACTCATGTCAAAGTTGTGTCTTAGGGGGGGACTCATGTCAAAGTTGTGCATTGGGGACTCATGTCAAAGTTGTGCCTTGGAGAGGACTCATGTCAAAGTTGTGCCTTGGGGGGACTCATGTCAAAGTTGTACCTTGGGGGGGACTCATGTCAAAGTTGTGCATTGGGGGACTCATGTCAAAGTTGTACCTTGGGGGGAACTCATGTCAAAGTTGTGCCTTGGGGGGACTCATATGCCTTGGGGGGACTCATGTCAAAGTTGTACCTTGGGGGGACTCATGTCAAAGTTGCGCCTTGGGGGGACTCATGTCAAAGTTGTACCTTGGGGGGACTCATGTCAAAGTTGTGCCTTGGGGGAACTCATGTGCCTTGGGGGGGGACTCATGTCAAAGTTGTACCTTGGGGGGACTCATGTCAAAGCTGTGCCTTGGGGATGACTCATGTCAAAGCTGTGCCTTGGGGGGGACTCATGTCAAAGTTGTACCTTGGGGAGGAGACTCATGTCAAAGTTGTGCCTTGGGGGGGACTCATGTAAAAGTTGTGTCTTAGGGGGGACTCATGTCAAAGTTGTGCATTGGGGACTCATGTCAAAGTTGTGCCTTGGAGAGGACTCATGTCAAAGTTGTGCCTTGGGGGGACTCATGTCAAAGTTGTACCTTGGGGGGGACTCATGTCGAAGTTGTGCCTTGGGGGGACTCATGTGCCTTGGAGGGACTCATGTCAAAGTTGTACCTTGGGGGGACTCATGTCAAAGTTGTGCCTTGAGGGGGACTCGTGTGCCTTGGGGGGGACTCATGTCAAAGTTGTACCTTGGGGAGGGGACTCATGTCAAAGTTGTGCCTTGGGGGGACTCATGTCAAAGTTGTACTTTGGGGGGGACTCATGTCAAAGTCGTGCCTTGGGGAGGGGACTTATGTCAAAATTGTGCCTTGGGGGGACTCATGTCAAAGCTGTGCCTTGAGGGGGACTCATGTCAAAGCTGTGCCTTGGGGGGACTCATGTCAAAGTCGTACCTTGGGGGGACTCATGTCAAAGTCGTGCCTTGGGGAGGGGACTCATGTCAAAGTTGTACCTTGGGGGGACTCATGTCAAAGTTGTGCCTTGGGGAAGGACTCATGTGCCTTTGGGGGACTCATGTCAAAGCTGTACCTTGGGGGGACTCATGTCAAAGCTATGCCTTGGGGGGGACTCATGTCAAAGTTGTACCTTGGGGAGGGGACTCATGTCAAAGCTGTGCCTTGGGGGGGACTCATGTCAAAGCTGTGCCTTGGGGGGACTCATGTCAAAGTTGTACCTTGGGGAGGGGACTCATGTCAAAGTTGTGCCTTGGGGGGGACTCATGTCAAAGTTGTGTCTTAGGGGGGGACTCATGTCAAAGTTGTGCATTGGGGACTCATGTCAAAGTTGTGCCTTGGAGAGGACTCATGTCAAAGTTGTGCCTTGGGGGGACTCATGTCAAAGTTGTACCTTGGGGGGGACTCATGTCGAAGTTGTGCCTTGGGGGGACTCATGTCAAAGTTGTAACTTGGGGGGGACTCATGTCGAAGTTGTGCCTTGGGGGGACTCATGTCAAAGTTGTACCTTGGGGGGACTCATGTCAAAGTTGTGCCTTGAGGGGGACTCGTGTGCCTTGGGGGGACTCATGTCAAAGTTGTACCTTGGGGAGGGGACTCATGTCAAAGTTGTGCCTTGGGGGACTCATGTCAAAGTTGTACATTGGGGGGACTCATGTCAAAATTGTGCCTTGGGGGGACTCATGTCAAAATTGTGCCTTGGGGGGGACTCATGTCAAAGCTGTGCCTTGGGGGGACTCATGTCAAAGTTGTACCTTGGGGGGACTCATGTCAAAGTTGTGCCTTCAGGAAGGAGTCATGTGCCTTGGGGGGACTCATGTCAAAGCTGTACCTTGGGGGGACTCATGTCAAAGCTATGCCTTGGGGGGGACTCATGTCAAAGTTGTACCTTGGGGAGGGGACTCATGTCAAAGCTGTGCCTTGGGGGGGACTCATGTCAAAGCTGTGCCTTGGGGGGACTCATGTCAAAGTTGTACCTTGGGGAGGGGACTCATGTCAAAGTTGTGCCTTGGGGGGACTCATGTCAAAGTTGTGTCTTAGGGGGGGACTCATGTCAAAGTTGTGCATTGGGGACTCATGTCAAAGTTGTGCCTTGGAGAGGACTCATGTCAAAGTTGTGCCTTGGGGGGACTCATGTCAAAGTTGTACCTTGGGGGGGACTCATGTCAAAGTTGTACCTTGGGGGGACTCATGTCAAAGTTGTGCATTGGGGGACTCATGTCAAAGTTGTACCTTGGGGGGAACTCATGTCAAAGTTGTGCCTTGGGGGGGACTCATGTGCCTTGGGGGGGACTCATGTCAAAGTTGAGCCTTGGGGGGCACTCATGTCAAAGCTGTGCCTTGGGGGGACTCATGTCAAAGTTGTACCTTGGGGAGGGGACTCATGTCAGAGTTGTGCCTTGGGGGGGAGTCATGTCAAAGCTGTGCCTTGGGGGGACTCATGTCAAAGTTGTACCTTGGGGAGGGGACTCATGTCAAAGTTGTGCCTTGGGGGGGACTCATGTCAAAGTTGTGTCGTAGGGGGGGGACTCATGTCAAAGTTGTGCATTGGGGACTCATGTCAAAGTTGTGCCTTGGAGAGGACTCATGTCAAAGTTGTGCCTTGGGGGGACTCATGTCAAAGTTGTACCTTGGGGGGACTCATGTCGAAGTAGTGCCTTGGGGGGACTCATGTCAAAGTTGTACCTTGGGGGGACTCATGTCAAAGTTGTGCCTTGAGGGGGACTCGTGTGCCTTGGGGGGGACTCATGTCAAAGTTGTACCTTGGGGAGGGGACTCATGTCAAAGTTGTACCTTGGGGGGACTCATGTCAAAGTCGTGCCTTGGGGAGGGGACTCATGTCAAAATTGTTCCTTGGGGGGACTCATGTCAAAATTGTGCCTTGGGGGGGACTCATGTAGAAGCTGTGCCTTGGGGGGGACTCATGTCAAAGCTGTGCCTTGGGGGGACTCATGTCAAAGTCGTACCTTGGGGGGGACTCATGTCAAAGTCGTGCCTTGGGGAGGGGACTCATGTCAAAGTTGTACCTTGGGGGGGACTCATGTCAAAGTTGTGCCTTGGGGGGGACTCATGTGCCTTGGGGGGACTCATGTCAAAGCTGTACCTTGGGGGGACTCATGTCAAAGCTGTGCCTTGGGGGACTCATGTCAAAGTTGTACCTTGGGGAGGGGACTCATGTCTAAGCTGTGCCTTGGGGGGGACTCATGTCAAAGCTGTGCCTTGGGGGGACTCATGTCAAAGTCGTGCCTTGGGGAGGGGACTCATGTCAAAGTTGTGCCTTGGGGGGGATTCATGTCAAAGTTGTGTCTTAGGGGGGGGACTCATGTCAAAGTTGTGCATTGGGGACTCATGTCAAAGTTGTGCCTTGGAGAGGACTCATGTCAAAGTTGTGCCTTGGGGGACTCATGTCAAAGTTGTACCTTGGGGGGGACTCATGTCAAAGTTGTGCCTTTGGGGGGACTCATGTCAAAGTTGTGCCTTGGGGGGACTCATGCCAAAGTTGTACCTTGGGGGGGACTCATGTCAAAGTCGTGCCTTGGGGGGGACTCATGTCAAAGTTGTACCTTGGGGAGGGGACTCATGTCAAAGTTGTGCCTTGGGGGGACTCATGTCAAAGTTGTACCTTGGGGGGGACTCATGTCAAAGTCGTGCCTTGGGGAGGGGACTCATGTCAAAATTGTGCCTTGGGGGGGACTCATGTCAAAGTTGTGCCTTGGGGGGGGGACTCATGACAACGTGTTCTAAACTTTTCTGAAAGTTTCAAATGTCTAGCTAGTCGAGAAGTCAGTTAAATTGCAAGATTTGTCTAAACCGTTTTTGAGCTATTACCGATTTTTGATACATTTTGCCCATTATAAACCAAATTTTCCTAAATATCTCCAAAACGGAAAATCATAGAAAGTCCAAAAAGGGAGGTGCACAACTAGATGTTATAACAAACCTATGTACCAATTCGCAACTTTCTACGTCCAACCGTTTTTGAGTTATGCGACATACCCACACACAGACACACACACACACACACACACACAGACACACACACACACACACACATACAGACGTCACGAAAAATCGTGTAAATTCCCTTATATCTCTAAAACGAGAGCTCGTGTTAAGACGACACTTGCAGGTGTGCAACTAGACATCATGACAGTCACACGTATAAATTGGCAACATTCAGCGATCATTCGTTTTCGAGCAATGTGAAATACAAAATCCATTTCGCAAATCGGGATTACTATACTTCCTTATACTTTGTATTAGGAAGTAAAAAAGAAAAAAAAAAGAAGAAGTAAGAAAGAAAAGAAGAGTAAAATTATTTATGTTTTTTTTTTAGGTGTTCCTCTTTTATTACTATTATTTATTATATTATGTTATGTTACTTTTGTTTCAAAGAATACAATAAAGTCTCGTACAACGCTGGTGCAAGTTTGCCTCATGAATATTACAATTTTATTTTTTAACACCACTAATTTTATATCATAGTAACTGCTTTATACAAACACTAAATCGAGTGTATGAACCAATAGATTGGTACTCTAAAAATTTAGTGGTGTTAAAAAATAAAACTGTTTTATTTATTTGTCATCTCTGCCACCGAGTTGTACGAGACTTTACTCTACTCTTATATTATATTATATTATATTATATTATATATATATATATATATATATATATATATATATATATATATTTCAACTTATATACACTATTTATTAATGGGCTATTTTCTACTAAATGTGAAATTCAAATCAATAACGGAAAAAATAATATTTTTTATGTAAATATTTAATCTTTTGTGTATTTTTGACGTTAAAATAGAATAAACATCTTGATTGTGTGGATTTTTAGAATTATATTAAATTGAAATGCAACCACAAATTATTAATAAATTATTGGTTTATTTTTTTTTTAAACCACTTACTACTAAATATTTTACTATCAGAAAATACATAGGAGAAAGTTCAATAGACGCTGTCACACAAGCAAAAATCTGAATATGACACGCGATCAACAGTTGTTGTTACCAGAATTTCTAAAAATAAAACAATAATTTCACGTTTAGTGTGTTGTCTAGTACGACGAGTGTATTGAGATTTCCTAGAACTAAGAATAATTTGTGTGTTTGTTTATTTTGATATGGCTTTGAATCGTAAAACCTTTAAAAAAAAATGAAGGTTTTATTTTTTTCATAGTGTCACACGCATTTCTTTTTACTTTCTTCTATATTCAATAGAAGAAAGTATTGGATTCGTAAAAATTTTCGACCTCGGGTTTTTGATGGATTTACACGGTTTGAGAGCTGTAGAATACGATATGACCATTTTTAGAAAATGTCTGTCTGTCTGTCAGTCTGTGTGTGTGTGTGTGTGACAAAATTTTGTGGCAACTGTATCTCAGGAACTACTGCACAGAATTTCATACAAATTGGTATGTAGTTGCACCTTGACATAAATTAGTGTCTATCAACTTTTGGTAAAAATTGTCATACAGGTTGCGTTGCCATCTTGCTTTTTCTAAATTTTTAACATGGTGATATAGGACAAAATTTTGTAGAAATATTCATAAAGAGAATTATTTTTAGTAATCATTATGAAATTTACAAGAAATATTTATAATAGAGATAGTCAACTGGGAATTTTTTTTTGTATGTGTAGGACCTTGCCACCCCCTCTGGGGGGGGAAGTCCCCCCTCGAGGGGAGTAAATTTTCAAGATGGGTATCTTTCGAAAGCTCTCGTCAATACCTTTAAAACGAATGGTTGAACTATAAATCTGTGATAATTTAAAACAAAGTTATCGATTTTTTTCACTTTTAACGAAAAAAAAACTTTGAAAAAAATCATATTTTTTTTCAAATATTGTTACTGCGTGAATTTGTATAGGAAAATATAGAAGAAAGTCTTGTGGTGGCCACAACATACTAGTTTTATTTTTAATATTGTTACTGACTGAATATGTATTACTTTTAACAACAACAACAACAAAAAAAAGAACTTAGAAAAAAAATCGTATTTTATTTATTTATTTTTTTAAATATTGTTACTGATTGAATATGTATATAGGAAAATACAGAAGAAAGTCTTGTGGTGACCACAACATACTAGTTTTATTTTCTCACTGTTCTTATACTTCATCGATTGAGTGGACAAGGGGGTTGAAATTAATTATTTTTGTCTTTCAGTCTATTGCTTTTTAAATCATGTACTGCCACGACGTCTATCATTTTTATGCATTAAGCATGTTTTAAAAGATAAAAACTAATTTTTGGGATGAAAAGGCCTCTATATATGGGGAAGATAATCAATACACTGGTTCTCATAATTATAAGGACACCCTTTTTTCTGTATTAACTAAACACTGAACACTATTATTTAAACAAATATATTTTTAATTAATTTGAATTTCATTAATAGACTATATTTGAAAAGTTTTATCGTTTTTCTATCTTAAAAAAACTTTAAATACGGTCAAACAGATGATTTTTCAGGTGTTCACAATTATAAGGACAGCTCGAATCTTAGTAATTTTTTTTTCAGTTATTCTTTAAATTAATATTTTATGGGGGTCTCTTTTTAGGGCGAAACAGTCAGACATTCTCTCTGGTATATATATTTACAAATTTTTTTTTCTTTAATATTCAGTTTACCATTTCATACAGCATAGATGATATTCTGAATACATTTAAACTATTTAAAATTGCTTTACACTTGCATGCACTTTTCTAATATGATAAGTTAAGGTTTTTTCAACTTTTAGGCCACGGGAATGGCAATAATACAGAAGTTTCTTTCTTCAAACTATTTCCTATTGCTCTAGAAGTAGAGCAAAAATGTAAGTCTTGTTGAAAAAATGTTATTCATAATAATAGAAAAAATTACTAAATTCATTCTGCCTTCAGTAGAGA
The DNA here is from genome assembly GCA_963930645.1 of Salticus scenicus. NCBI lineage: Eukaryota > Metazoa > Arthropoda > Arachnida > Araneae > Salticidae > Salticus > Salticus scenicus. Next base: position 168,854,584 of record OZ005659.1, read on the forward strand.
CAGCTCCCCAGAGCACCATACATCCACCTTTAAAATGCCCGACTCATATCTGCCTTTAAAAAATCTTCTCTGTCTTTCGCTATCTTCAGATCGTGCCAGTAACTGTTAAAACCATTTGGTTAATCAAGAATAAAATGTTTTTCATCCGAAAATGTAACATTTTACCATTTAATATTGTCTTTATTCAAATTTAACACAATCGTTCTTTCCCCCATTAAATGCTTATTGATTATTACAGGTTTTTTATTCATTTTAACATATTATTAATTATTTTAAACATGCATAAATGTGGACCCCAATCTTTCGTTAAAAATTATGAGCAAATTCAGCAGCAGTCATTATGAGTAGAACAGTAAGAGGAATTATGAGTCTCCGATCTCTGTAAAACAACTCTGATTTTACATCAGATCTCTCTCCTATCGAACCAGCAGTTCAACGTTTGATCACATTTCTTTCAACAATTTTAGATCTTCATTAGAAATTTAGATCTTCATTTTAGATCTTCATTTAGATTTTCATTAGAAATTCGGAGGATTGAAACTACCCCTCCACTTAAAAGACACATTTATCATACTTCACTACATGAACGTTCTTTTTTTTTCGAGGAATTATCAGTAATGTCCGTCCAAGAAAAATTGAAGGCTTATATATGAATTAATCTAGCCCAATAGTTCACAAATTTGATGTCAACTGTAATTTATCCGCTAGTAAGTTAAATAAAACGAAAAAAATCCCTGATTGTACCTATAATTATGAACATCTAAAAACGTGGAGAAAAAAATATTTTGCATTATTTTTTACTAATTTTGCTTTATATTAAAAAAATTATAACAATTTTGGTTTTTAGAATACTAGCTATATTAAGTGCACTTAGTATAATCCTGTTCACAATTATTTTTACATTAGTTATTTCAAAATATAAAGTGTCCTTATAAATATGAGAAGGATTGTATAATATTTCTCTAAAGTGACCAGTTAAGATTAAAAATTAAATTTTATGGAAAAGATACGGTAGTGACGTAAGGTGTGATCTGATTGGTCTAACATGGCTCAAAGCATAAAATCGTCTGCTAGAGACGACGCGATTATAAGCACATTGGCTAGCGATTTCGGGTACAAAAATTTAATCTAATACACTTGAATTGCACATTTTCATAAAATTAAAAAATATATTACTTTTTTATGTTAAATCATAAACTGAAAAATCTCATATTTAGAAGCATATTTTGAAGAATTTAAAGCCAGTTTGGCTCGCTTTTAATAGTGGCTATTCGGCGGGAATTCGGTGACGCTATCTGTTGTATATTTTTAGATTTTTCCTTCATTATAAATACAATGAACGTTATTTCTTTTTATCTATTTATTTATTTTGCAGACACATTTATTAACTACACTGCAAACGCACGCGCTAACACATTTAAGAACGCATTTTGTCCTCAAATTAACGACACCTTTTGGTGTTCTAAGCTAGAACACTTCATAAGAAACATAATTGCAACAGACATAATTGCATAAGAAACATAATTTAGTGTTATGCTTATTTGAAATAAAAATCGCTTGCACTCATCATAGAAAAATAATTTTAATAAGTGATAATTAAAAAAATATAATTATTCGAATAAAAAATTTGCTCTGAATGAATTTTAATAGTAAAATATAGAAGAAAATTTTGTGATACTAGTTTCTGTTACAACAACATAGTGTACCTTGGACCATTTATTAAAAGATACAGAAAGACTCAATTTTAAGTAAGAAAATCTATTTATTAATCAATTACACACATATGGATTTAAACAAACAATTTGTTTAATTTCAAAATCATTAATTTGTCCCAATCGTATTTGTACGAACGAGAAGCCCTACAATACTATTTTAGATGTTTCCAAAGCCCCTACAATATTATTTTAAATGTTTCCAGTTAATACTATTTTTAATGTTTCCAGTGAATATTATTTTATCTTTATAAATGTTTTTTTATCAACTTTAATTTGTTTTCCAATAATATCCTCTCAACAGAAAATGGTAGATAATAATTTAAGCCCCCTGTAACAATCCCATACAATACTTTAAAAATATAAAAGAAAAGATGGCTCTTAAGTAAAGAAACCGAATGGCCACTTCTCAAAAAAATAAATAAATAAATAAATAAAAATAAAATAAAAAAACAAATAAAAAAAATCTCACCCCACAACAGACACCCCCCCCCCAAAAAAAAAAAAAAAAAAAAAAAGACAGGGGTCAGGGTTCACATGCAAATTTTTACATTTTTACAAGCCTTCAATCTTTGCTGCCCAATCAAAAGACGGGCATAAATAAGCAGCCTAATAGGCATTCACCAATGAGAAAAAATCAACGCCCCTGCAAAATAAACAAGAAAGAAAAATCATGCAGTACGCATTAATTAGTAACACTTTCCAACTGTACGCAATTGTTGTATCGAATAACTATTAATATTCTTTACCTACGTTATCGCACAACAGACAGAAGGACTGAAAAACATACAGATAGACTAATTGAATTTAAAATTACTCTTAGGCATTTTGAAAAGTGTTAAAAAGGCTTAACGCAAAAGAAAATGCAGCCGTAAGATTATATTTGCAGCTTTTAATCTCTCTGAATATTTTACTGTAGCCCGGTAAATCTGAAAGTTAATCATATCATATTCTATACAAAACAATATTTTAGAATATTAATAATACATGTCAATGATTTTAAGATTTTTGTAGTAGAAAGTTTTTTAAATATAACTTTTAAAAAATTTAATAAAATCAAACATAATTTATACGTCTCATTAATATATTAAAACCAAAGTAACATTTAAAATGAGATAAAAAATACAAAAATTTAAAACTTTAAAAATACATTTTAATTAAAAACATTAAAACATAAGACAGACGTTTCGGCTAGAACACTAGCCCTCCTCAGTGTCAAACATACAAGCACAAACAACATTTACAAAAATTCATAATACATCATAGCAAGATTAAATATTCAGGAGGAATAGCTTTAGCCTCGTTCAAGGAAGAATGTTGCATTTTGGTAAAAGCGCTCTCTAGAAAAATACGATATTCATAGATATTTACATTAGAAGCTAAAATTTAAAATTTTTCAAAATCTGGAATATGATCACTATTGAGAGAATGGATTACGAGTTTTGATTTTAAATCTCCTGTTTTAAATGAGCGTTTATGTTCCTTTAATCTAATTTCACCTGTTCTGCCAGTTTCACCGATTTATGTAGAATTACAATTTTTACAAGGAATACTATAGATTACACCTAGACGTTTAAGAGGGGGGACAGCGGGTTTAAAGTTTGAGAGAAAGTTACTAATACGGAGTTGAGGTTTAAAGCTAGTACAGATATTAACTGTTCTAAGTAATTTAGAGATATTTTCAGAAATACCTTTATAATAAGGGATAGTCGTACGATAAGTGGAATTTTTAACTTCAGGATAAACTGATTTATATGAAAAATATAACTCTTCTTTATAAATTCTTTTAATAAAACGAGAGGGGTAACCATTATTTTTTAAATCAGAAAAAAGTTTGGATAGTTCGATATTTAATAATTCGGAATTACTACAATAATTCTCATTTTAAATGTTACATTGATTTTAACTTTTAAAAAATTCTGTCCTAAAAATAACTCTCATATAACACAATGCTTTGCAATACTTTCAAGTGCCCTGTACACAAACCAGTTAGAAATGTACTCCATTTTATATAGGAAACATCCGATAGGGAAATGAATAACATATTAAAATTTCATTAAAGTTTCTATACATTAAAGGTAGTAAAACATGATTTATAAAAACTCCTCTTATAGAACTCAATGCTTTCGAATACTTTTGGATGCCCCTGTACACAAATCAGAAGAGGTATCCATTCCATTTTCAATAGGGAACATCCGATAGTGAACTTCAATAAAATATATCAGTTTCAAGAAATTCCACAAATATTTACGGGAGTTAGAGCGCGGAGAGACGGACAGACAGACAAACCAAAGTCATTAACACTTTTCAACCTTGTTGGGAAGTGTTAAAAATGTTAGAAAGTGTTAAAAACGCTTAATGTAAACGAAAGTACACTTTTACCAAATATTTATTAATAGCTCTTTCTATAACTGAATATTTTTATGTCACCCTGTAAATCTAATGCTAATCATGCTATATTCTATGCAAAGCATTTTCTTTTGTGCTTATAAATAACACATTTCAATTTCATAATTCTTCGTGCAAAGTAAAGTTATTAAAATTTAGTTTATAGAAATATCTCTCATAGAACGCAATGCTTTGGAATACTTTTGTGTGTCCCTGTACACAAATCAGTGGTGGTATTTACTCCATTTTATACAGAAAACATCCGATAGTGAACTTGAATAACATATTTCAATTTCATTAAGATTTGTGTACAGTAAGTGTATGGAAATATGGTTTATAGAAATGCCTCTCATAGAACACAATGCTTTGAAATATTTTAGAGGGTCCCTGTACACAAACTAGTAGAGGTATAAACTCCATTTTCAACAGGGAACATCCGATTGTGAACTTGTGTAACATATTTCAATTTCATTAAGATTTTTGTACAGTAAGGGTATGAAAATGTGGTTTATAGAAATGCCTCTCATAGAACACAATGCTTTGAAATATTTTCGAGGGTCCCTGTACACAAACCAGTAGAGGTATAAACTCCATTTTCAATAGGGAACATGCGATAGTGATCCTGTATGACATATTTCAATTCTATTAAGATTTTTGTACAGTAAGGGTGTGAAAATATGGTTTATAGAAATGTCTCTCATAGAACACAATGCTTTGAAATATTTTCGGGGGTCCCTGTACACAAACCAGTAGAGGTATAAACTCCATTTTCAATAGGGAACATCCGATAGTGAACTTGAATAACCTATATCAGTTTCCAGAAATTACATATATATTTACGGGAGTTAGAGCGCGGACAGACAGACAGACGGACAGACAGACAGACAGACAAACCCAAGTCATAAACACTTTTCAACCTTGTTGGAAAGTGTTAAAAAAGAAAAGAGAAACGGGAGGTGAACGGAGAAAGGATGCGAGATCGTTATTGGGACCTCAACTGACTTTCACGGACAGACGACGGCGAAGGGAAAGTAGAAGATTCGAGGGATGCTGAGATCAAGTCCCAACTCCCCGGAGCACAATTCCTCGATCCTGTCCGAAAAGGGCCTCCCAAAGATGTCTACTGAAGCTGCAAGGAATCTCAATTTGAATTAACTACTCTTCCAATTTCAGGTGAGAATATAACATTGTGTTCTTTTAAGTGGCCATTCCCCCCCCCCTTTCCCCCTTTTTGTTTGCCAGTACAAAAAAGAAGTAAAAAAAATGAGTTATTAAAAAAAAAGAGCCTTTAGCATTTAAAATAAAAAGAAATGAATAGTTATTCTTTTTTTTTAGATGAGAGGATTTTATTTTGTATCTTTGATTGATAGCCTAATACAGTCAATAAATGAAATTCATTAACTCTGGCTACTTTATTCATTTTATTTATTTTATTTGTCAATGAATATTATTAAAGAGGGTATAACTTATAATTCGAGCCTTAACTCATTGGCCGCCTGTATCATCATATAATATGATAATATTCCAAATGAAAGGAAGAGTGACTTCACATAGATATTTATAAACTGCAATCAGAGTGTTGGTGATTTGAAATAAAATCATTTTTTTTATTAATATTGTTATTGTAAGAAAAATCTAAATTAGTAACTGGAAGGAGGATTTATTTAGGGTTTTTGTGATACGCAATGTAAAAGGTCACGCCATTCATATTTCTTGTAGGATTTACACAATTATTGCAGACACACTGGAGTATTTCCTATAGTATTGTTATTATGTCGAATGTGAGTCTAGAAAGTGGAAAATGTTAAACATTAACTTTAAAAAGTCTACATTAAGTCATATTGTGATTATTGGTAAAAATCCTCACACTTATTTATAATCAAGATTGTAATTGGATAGGTCAATTCCATATGTTAACTTCTGGAGCTACATTTCTAATTCACCACACAATATGACCAGTCCAAGGTACACTAACTGGTATTCGGTTCAAGGTACACCACTCTCTGTTACTAAAAACGAAATTGCTAATCATGATGTTCAGGTTGGGCTTAACTTGATTACAAGCATATGGGATTATAGCTAGAAAGCTACTTCATGATGTATAACACTCATTTCAGAATATACGATGTATGTGTGGGTACAGAAATACATAAAAGTATCTGAAAAAAATTTACTTTTGCAAGTTGAATTTACTTTTTCAAGAACCCTTCAAAAATTTGAGATTGCAAGCAAACATACGAAGGTAAGTCATTAAGTAAGTCACAAATGCATATAGCATGATTTAAAGTAGTAACAGATATCCACAAAGAATGGTGATAGATGGCAGCAACATACAGTTTTATGATATTCAATTCATATTGAGTAGGTAACATGCACACGCATGCGTAATGCAGTTTCAAAAATGGCGATGGTGCTGAATGATTGTAGTATAGAAGAGCAGCGGGCTGTGGTCCGATTTTTGTGGGCGAAAGGACTTGAATCAAAAAATATTCATAAAGAAATGTTACCTGTTTATGGATTCTACAGCATCTACCTTACAGTCCAAACTTAGCCCCAAGCGGTTGTCATCCGTTTGGTCCACTGAAACAACATCTTGGAGGTAAACAATTTGCAGATGACGACGACATTCAACATGAAGTCCTACTGTGGATGAGACAGCAACCCAAAGAATTTTATGCAGCTGGAATTGGTACTCTGATAAAATGATGGGATAAGTGCATCAACGTTGCTGGAGATTATATGAAAAAATTAAAATTGTTTCCAAGTGATTATCATGGTAAATTATCTTTTTATTATCTTTTGTGACTTACTTAATGACTTTCCCTCGTAGATTACTTTACTGAGACCTCTAACTGTAAATGTTTTAACTGCATGTGATATTGTTTATATATCTGAATAAATAAAGCTAAAAATGGCATAGGTCCGAGGTAAACTTATGTCCAAGGTACACCACTTTCCCCTATAGATATTCAACACATTGTACAAAACTATGATAGTTAAATTTTATTTTTTACACTAGCAAAATTTTAAAACACGTTTGAGCTTAGTTAAATGTTTTAAATCATTTATATAGTTGTCAAATTTTATGTTTTTGTTTACCAAAAAGTTTTAATAGAAATCGCTTACTAATTTCTATGACAGTTTTCGATAATTAAAAAATAAATTCAAATTTTTACTCAATTAATGTGGAATTAAAAAAAGCGCAAAGGTTGACAGCTATGCATTTATTTATCCAGGTTTAGAGTATTCTTACAGACTTAAAACTCCGCTTAGTCTTTAAAATAAAAATAATATTTTCAATGGAAACCTACACGAACGTTTGTTAAGTATAATTTACACCATCAGCTTTCTGTTTGAAATTAAAAGACAGGAAAATATGTGTTAAAACACAAGTCTCTTTATTTGACAAAAATGGAAGCATTTGAGCGTGCGTGTAAACCTCCCAGCGAATCAGAAACAACCCTTCTGCAGTATATTTTTATGAGTAGCAGTAAGACGAATGAAAGAATTATGTCCAGATAAATTCGCAATGCGAATGGATATTTACAGAATCCATTCGTACATTAGATGTTTTCTTTTACAAAGCGGGTATAAATTGCTGATTAAAACGTCCAGTAATGTCCATACCATTTGTAAGATTTATTTTTATACAAATTTTTGACTTTGGTATTATATACATTGATATTATAATATAAGTTCATGCCTTTTGTATTCTTTTTATTTAGAGCGAAAAAGAAACCTAAAATTTCAAATTAATTTTCATTTTATTTTGCATAAAATCTTTATGTTGAATGTATTACAAACATTTAACGTTACACGTTACCTTTACACGTTACCTTCTTCTACAGAGTTTTTTAAAGGATTTTTTTTTTAATTCTAACTCATTTCGGTAAGTTCCTTTCTTGTTATAGTCAATTACTTGTTTACACTGTTTAATAGTTGTCAAACAGTTTTGTATGAAAGAGTAATAAATTTGCTGTGCTAATGAATATTTACGCAACCTATTTGTACATTACACTGTAAAAAAAAAAAAAAAAAAAAAAAAAAAAAAACTGTTCAAAGTACAGGAAAAATCTGTCAGCTGGGGTGCCAGTATTTCTGCGTCAAATATACAGGACAAAAGTATATGTCAGTGATACAATTTTACGGTTTTAAACTGTATATTTGACATAGAAATACTGGCACCCCAGCTGCCAGATTATTCCTGTGCTTTTAACGTTTTTTCTAGTGCTAGAGGCCTATTTCAGTCGGTACAGCGTTGTCGAATTTTTATACGTCACTCTTAATAGTGCTAAGGGCCTATTTCAGTTGGTTTATTGAATGGGGATTTATTGAATGAAGATTTTGTAGATAATTTGATTACTCATAACGAAGGTTACAAGTTTTTAAAAAATATAAAAAATTCTCCCCCTCATTGGGAAAAAGAGAAAAAACGTTGTTTTGTTGCTATAAGACAGTTTGGACTTCCAACGTTATTTGTTACAGTATCTGCAGCTGAAACACATTGGTTTGATTTAATGAAAACTTTATCATGGAATTTAGATCGTCACGAATTAACTAAAGAAGAATTTGCCGATATTAACAAGTTTAGCAGTAGGCCTCTGGCACTAAATTAAAATCTGTCAATGTCAGATTTTCATGTTTTAAATAATGAAATAATGTCGTGCCTGTATAATTTTTTTTTTTCAGCGTAGCTGTTTTCTTTTACGAAGAGGGTATAAAATGATGATTGATAAATCCAGTAATATCCAAATAATTTATATGATTTATTTTTATACAAACTTTAGTTCTATATATAATGATATAGTTCATGTAATTTTTATTCATTTTATTTCTTTATTTCAATTAAAAAACGAATAGCTTATGATATAAACATCCTTCCTAATAACCATTATTTTACACTCGCATCAGAGTGAAAACAAACCTAAAATTTCAAATAAATTTTCATTTTATTTTTCATAAAATCTTTATGTTTAAAGTCACATGTTATCTTTGTGCAAATCTTGGTTCTAAGTATTATGTTTTGAAGAAAGTTTTTGAATTCTAGCTTATTGCAGTAAGTTCCTTTGTTGTTATAGTCAATTAATTGTTTACATTGTTAGTTGTCAAATAGATTTGTAAATCATAAACTGATTTACAAATCTGTTTACGGTTTACTTAATGTTCCTATACAAAGTTTATTACAACACCACACAAAAACAACCCACTACTTCTGCTCCTTTTAAAAGAATTTGTTTAAAACAGTGTTTCACAGAAGATGTGGTATGAGAGGATTTTAGTTACACTTTTAAACATCACTAAGCCGTCAAGTTTTGACGGGTACCAACTAATTTATTTTAAAAGCAGTTTATACCAAATACTTACCACTGTCACTGCATCGTTCAGCAACGACTCTCCAAACACAATAATATATAAAACTTCATTAACGTGAATTTCTTCGAATACTGCTAATACTGCTACAGGATCCACAGCGGAAACAATGGAACTGAAGAGGAGCATGTGCATGAGTGGAAGGTCATTGTATGAGAAAATACCTGTTGTACCTATGGCCCAGAGCGTGATGCCGATGCTCAAAGCGTTCCACACAGTTCCTATCACAGCATACACCAATATGGAGATGATGTTATCGAAAAAAAGTCTGTTTGGCATAAAGTAACCAGCGTCGAACACAATCGGTGGAAGCATGAACATGAAAAACACAGTTGGCGTCAGAGGACCGACTTTGCTCCCGCTGTAGAAGAGGATTACGCCAAGGATGACTCCGACGATTAGAAGCATGCAGCTTTCCGGACAGTAAGAGCCAAGCTTGGCATTGACGTGGAAAACTGAAACAAGAAAGAAGGCATTTTAAATTATAAATGAAAGACTAATGAAAATGTTTAATTTCCTCTTGTATTCATGCATAAAATTTTCAGCTGAATGAGGCAACAATATTTTAAATGCTATTGCAATGAACCATTTGAACACAGTTGAGAATTTAAATGTACGTTGTTAAAAATAATAGTCCAAGTCCAAATAATAGTTCATCAAAAGAATGGTGCTAAATAGGCATTTTTAGCTGCAACCAAAATTTCTGTGCTATAGTGGTTTTACCATAGCTGGCAACATTTTAATTTATTACCACTTATTTTTTAAAAGTAATTCTTTCTTATTTTATCGAAGTTATACTTTGGAGAAAATTTTTCTATAAATAAAGTGGCGCGAAATAAAGGCGGGGCTAAAAATGCTCCAGAATATATTAAAATGTTGGCAGCTATGGTTTTACTTTTACTACAGAAATAGCACCACTAAAACTGGAAAACATTAGGTCAAAATATTGGTTGCAACTATTTGGAATATTTTTTTCTGGTGAAAGTACGATTCTATTTTACACATTGTAGTGTTGTGATAATCTAACGTTATGCTACCTAGAAGAATTTGTGTGCAGTAATAAGCAGCAGCAGTAATAAGGAATTTTTATTACAGGTATACTCCAAAGATGGCAATGTAAATTCATGAAATAAGGAGGCCTTACTTCAAAATTTTTACTTTTTTTAAAAAACATTTATTAAAAGAAAGTATGCTATTTACGAAAATATTCAACTTCTGGTCCTTGATTAATTTATATTTTTTGTTATACTTGAACAGCTGCACCAAATTAAAATTCACTACACATCACATAATATTACAAATAACACAACTCTGTTATTTGCTAGAGAAATCATATTAATAAAATCAGACTTTTGTCTGTAAATTTGTCAGAATAAAACAATTTTGCGATATTTACATGTTTCATACACCATGAAAGCCGAAAATGACTTCAGAAAATTTTGTCTCTCTGTGTGTGTGTGTCATGGTGTCTGTGTGTCTGTAACGCTATTTTTATCCAGACATCACATGAGAACGGCTGGACAGAATTCAACTGCGCTGGGCAGAAACTTAGATCTTTTCCCAGCTTAAAATTGTATCTATCAATATTTTTTAAATTCCCCTCCGTTCCTCCCCCCATCTTGGGGGGGGGCAAAAGTAAAAAACACGTTTGTAAGCATAACTCGGCTCCAAATTACTTCACAGTAAAGAAATGGCTCATGGGGAGACTAGACATGATTACAAATAAAATACTATCTGCGATTTGAGAATTTTTGATTTTTAAAGGAAGGGAGGGAAAAATTGATTTTTGGCGGGAAATTTCGCAAATTCCGGATTTTTGAGTAGAACTGTACCAAAAATGGAAGAAATATGTTGAAAAAAGCTATCCGACTTTCTTTGAATATTTCCAAAAACTCAGTTTTGTTTTTTTTTGTGATTTGCGATTTTTTTTTTTTTTTTTTTTTTTTTGTGGGGGAGGGGGGGGATACGAGGGGGCAAAATCTGGACATCCCTTTTAGCGCTAAATTTGTCTTGACAAATCTATGGGAGCTGCGGTCACGAATTTTGGTGCTTGGATTATTTATATGTATCCGACACCTAAAGTAACGGAATTTATTGAAATTACCCCCGTTCCCCCTTGGGATGGCAGAAGGTAAAAACACCTTTGTAAGCATAACTCGGCTCCAAATTACTACATAGTGAAGAAATTGCACATGAGGAGATTACATATGAGTGCAAATAAAACATGATCTGCGATTTAGGAAAGTTTTATTTTTGAGGGGAGGGAGGGGGGAAATCGATTTTTGGCGGGAAATTTTAAGAATTCTGGATTTTTCAGCAGACCTCTACAAAAAATGGAACTAAGATATTGAAAACAGCATGCGTCTACTTTAGGATATTTCCAAACCGCATTTTTGATTTTTTGTGATCTGCCATTTTTTTTTTTGTTTTTAAAAGGGTGGGGAGAACGAAGGGTGTTACGAAGAGCAAATTCGAGACACCTCTTTTAGTGCTAAATTTGTCCTGGGAAATTTATGAGAGCTGTGGTCACAAAGTTTAGTGCTTGGATTATGTATATGTATCTGACCCCTACAGCAATGGGATTTATCGAAATTCGCCCCCCTCCCTTTCCCCCTGTAGGCAGGAAGCAAAAAAAAAAAAGTTTGTTAGCGTAACTCGGCCCCAAATTACTTCACGGTGAAGAAATTGCACATGAGGAGACTAGACTTGAGCATAAATAAAACATTTTGTACGATTTTGGAATTCTTCATTCTTACTGGAGGAAGGGAAAAATCGGTTTTCGGGGGCAATTTCAGAAATTTCGGATTTTTGAGTACACGCCATGTGTTGTAACAGTCATGTGTCTTCTTTAGGATATTTGCAAAAGCATTTTTTTTGGGGGGGGGAGGGGGGCGCGTTACGAAGAAGCAAACTCGAAACCCCTTTTAGCGGTAGATTTGTTTTGGGAAATCTATGGGATCTGCGGTCACGAAATTCCCCCCTCCCCCCCCCCTGGGGGCTCACGGCAATTAATGCGTGTAAAAACATGTTTTCCCATTTAAATTCGCTTTAAATTATCTTATAATGGCGAATTTTGGTGCGTGGATGTCGATTAAGTGCACGCATTATGTACTTTGGTAGGATATCACAAAACTTCGAACTTACCCGCTTGGGAAGGGAATTTAAGAAGCGGGTAAGTTGCTGCCGAAGGCAGTGTGGACCCGTACTCCTCACGTTGCGAGCGGGAAAAACTTCTACCGAACACAGCGGGAACTTTAACTTAGGTTATTAATAATGATATGGGATTTTGACAATTCATTTAAGTATCGTGCCCAGCGAAGCGGGCAAAACCTGCTAGTTGCATATAAAAATGATATTTCATTTGTATTCAGAAAGCATATTAGTATTGATTGTAAGTTATTCTACATGCATACATTAATGCATTACATATTTGATCATTTATTTTGAAAAATTTTTAGAAAATTTCCGGAAGTTCTAAAAATTTCACTGTCAAATCATTTAAATGAATTTTACTAAACTATTTAATAGCTAACAAACACGTCTCTTTCTATATCTGTAAATAAACTAATTTCATTTCAGTTCTTGAAAGGCACGCTTATGACCTAACTTACATCATTCTAATCTTATTAACTATTTCAAAATAAATATATTATCGTTATTTTGATTATATGCATGGAAATTTTGCGTAAAACTGTTATTATTATTTATGAGGAAAACGTTTCTTCTTGAAAAATCTTAGTTGAGGAAGAAGATTTATTTATTTATTTTATAAATAGTAGAGTGAGTTCTGCGCGACATTCCCATATCTGTTATCATTTTACATCAAGAATATGTATCCTTCCCTTAATATTCTATATAATATGGCACAAAACCACATTTCCAGTTAAATGTATAACGGAAGCATTTTTAAAAGTTTGTAGTATGTTTAATACCATAGTCAACAAACAGTTAGATAACCTTTATATAATTTTTTTTAGTCGGTTGGTTATTACGGAAAAAAAAAAAAAAAAAAAAAACAATGTTATTTTAACATTTAATTTCTATTTTTAGAAGATTTTTTTTTTCTTTTTCCATTTTTGAACAAATTCTTTTCTCCCAGTTAAGTGCACTCATTGCCCTAAATTTCACGGAATCAGAACGCTGTAAAAAAAAAGAAACCTAGATTTTTTAGAAAATACTCCTCCCATCTGAACTAGAATTCTTGACCTTCAACAAAATCTGGCTTTAACTTTCACTCATAACATAATTAGAAAAGGCTTAATGACGATGCTTCTCGATCCAAACAACAGCAGCATTCCTCACTTTATGAGTGAATTAAAGAAAAATTTAACCGGTGTTGCCAGACTTAAGATAATTATTGCTTTTGTACGAAACTGGTACACTGTTTCATAAACGACAAGTTTTATCGAACTCTAAAAAATAAAATATTATTGTATAAATGCTCAGCCTTTAAACACTTTTATTCACTCTGTAAATAAAATCACAAACTAAATCACAGGATGGTTTTTATTTTATTTTATTTTATTTTACTTTACTTTTTTGCTGAAGGACTTTTGAAACTCCTGTTTAGTATTTACTATCCTAAAATATAATATTCGAAGCTTTTGTAATAATTGCAACCCAGTAATTTTATTCGTCCTCGTAATGCTTACCCATAACATCACTTGTTGAACTAATGTGCAAACATGATTTTATGATTATTTATTTATTTATTTATTTATTTAATAGAATAGTAAGTATAAAATTTTATGTTTCTACATGAAATACTGTACTATGCGACAGGCCGACTGCCAAATGTATTTTCATAGCCTCCTAAACTAGATGCCTTCCGCGTGGTTCGAAAAGTTGGCTGTAGACAGTGCCACCTGGTACAGATTGCGCGACTTTTTTATTCAACAGTCACCAAAAAGTTTTAAAAGTGGGATTTGATTTATATAAAAGGGGAATAAAATCAAAGAAACGTCGATTATATATATCATATATCACTTATTAAGATTAATGGTGACAGTTGAATAAAAAAAAGCGCAATCTGTACCAGGTGATGCTGTCTACCGCTTTAACTGTTGCCAAGTTTTTGAGCCACATGGAAGGCATCTAGTTTAGGAGGATATGGCATTTCAATTGAAATGAAATATGAAAAGCTACCTTTATATCATATAATTTTAAAGTACAATTTTATCGTCATTTTCTACTTATCTATTTAAGATTTCTTTCTATTAATACTTATTTGCTTATGTAATTATAGGCATAATATCGATAATTCACCATTGGAACTACCAATATACCAGCGGCGGTCTTTGACCAATTATCAAAATCTTAAGCCCCAGCCGTACAGAAAATTTTAAGCTTTAATAATAGATTATATACGTTTTTACAAACAACGGAAGAAATAAGGAGACATTATTACACTAAACGCTAAATGCTTATCTGCAGGGTTTAACCTGGCAAAAAAATTACTTTAGCATTTTAGCGAAAATAGGCAAGCACTATTTTAGCTTTTTCGAAAGTTAATTCTTTGGATACCATTGATTTCTTTTACTTAGTTTTGTTATCCTCAGTTTTGTTTTCTATTCCTTTTGTTCATTGATGATTTTAACCAAGCATCCATATTTGTGACTTTAAAAATATGATTCAGGGAAACTATGTTTTGATTTTATCAATAGAAAAAGAGGTATTCATACCATATGTGTAAAATGAAAAAGCATTTTAAAAATCAAGTAAAGTGTAGTGGTAGATAATTGTGAAATACTAGTGCTAAAAATGCTTCTATGAAGCAAATTCTGAATTCTAACATACTTTTAAATATTTTTGCATTTAAATTCAATCATTGAAAATTAAAAATAAATCCAAATTATTATATAAATAAGGATTCCCAAAAATTTCAGTCCTTTCGTAGTTTTTGACTGCAAATATTGCAAAAAAAAAAATCTGAATTATTATATAGAGATATTTTATACAGTTATCCAGTTTTAGCTTTTTAGCGAAATTCTGACCGACTTGTTTTAGCAAAATATGATACCTTTTAGAAAATGCTAAAAAAACTAATGGCAGTTTAAACCCGCTTATCTGTAACTGAAAAGCTGTGCACCTTTATGCCCAAAATTGCATTATCATTATTATTATTATTTATAATAAAAACAATAATTAATTACACATAATTTAATATGGTAAAAGAATATACATTGAAATTTTAGAACCTTTAAACGCACAAATGTGTTTAAAAAAAAAAAATTTATTTTATAGGTAATAGTTAATAATAACTTTCAAAATTAAATTTTATAGTTTCAAATTTTTCATGAATAACTTTCACGGACAATTTACGTAAATCGTATTTCAACAAAAAAATCAAGCTATTAAACATTTTTAAATACATCAATGATAATATTATATGTTCAGAAATCCTAAAAAAGTGACAGCAAATCTTAACTCTCTAAAAACTGTTCTTAAAAAAAAAAAAAGATGTAGGCGTGCTTTTTGAATGTTGAATTTTTAACAAACATTGTTTTCGTGCAGATTGTTACATAAAAATATATACATTGAAATATTGATGTGTCTAATCGATGTATTTCAAGCACTGATTGTATTAATATGTCTTTTCTACACATTTAAGCACACTTTCTATAATGTTACGTAAATAAAGAAATATCTTTCATTTCCTCAGCTTTTCTTGTTTTTTCGAGTACACTTCATTTCCGACCCCATATTGCTGTACAAAAAAAAAAAAAAAAAAAAAAAAAGCTTCTTTATCTGTATTTTAACTATTTTTAAAGTTTGGCCCATGAATTCAAAGGCGTCCTGTATATATATAGTTTATACTTCAAATTTTAAGCATTTTTATCCAATTATTACTTCTGTGGTCCTTTATTTACTTTCTCCCTCATTAAGTATAAGGGTCTTTTTTTTTTTTTTTCTTCATTATTATTATTATTCATGTCGGCGTAAGTAATTCAAATTATTTCTGTCTCTTATTGGTTCTTAATCTGTATCGCAACATTTTTGTATAAGTCTTACCTATATGTTACAATCAGTTCTATTTTTGTTGTGTTGATATTGTTTTGTATCTATTAATTGCTAAATATTAAGGTTAAATTTTATTACGATAAATATAATATATATATATATATTAACTAGATGAAAATAATAATAATAATTCGTGTGTCTAAAGTCACGCATCAAAAGTAACAAAAAGAAATACACTTATAAAATGCGATGCTTCATAATGGATAAAATGACTTTATATTTTAATTTTTTTGTACCTTTGATTTATTACATCTTTTTTATCCACATTATGAATAAATGATAACCGTTCATTTATTTGTAAAGGGCCATACAAAATACACTTCCTTTCAAAAGTTATAATTTCATCATGAGTAGACCACTTGAACCACTCACTCTATTCTATTTTAAGAGCTTTTACTTTCTCATCATATGAAATAACATAGCTTAGATATATCATTTATCAATATTACACACAGTGTAATATTTTATATTGTTATTGTATTATTTTATACCCTTATAAAATAATTGTAGCATTTTTATTTATTTTAAAAGTAGAGTTTATATTTAATTAAACAAACTGATTATTGCAATTTTTATATACTTTATTTTTTGCCTGATGGAATGTCGTTTTATGCATGTATATTAAAGTTATTAAACTTCAAAATTTTACTTAAGCTGTTTAAAACTCTATCTTCTGATTTTACACCATACTTCTTAAATATTGCAACTCTTGATTGGTAGCTCGTTTTGCTCATGCCTTTATTTATCTAGCTCTGGTCTATTATTAATTTCACGTTGAAGTATGTCGAAATAATAATAATAATAATAATAATAATAAACTACCCTCGATATATATATATTTTTTCGTTTGATGGAAAATCGTGCTTCATTATTTGGATCTATTTATAATGTTTGCCTACAAAATTCTCATAGATAATGTAGTTTTTTACATTTTAAACAATGTTCTGGTCACGTGGTTGTACTAGCCCATTTTTTCTTTACCAGTAATTTTTAAGAGCAATTTTTGTCACAGAATAAACCCATAAATTTGAAAAAAAAAAAAAAGCTTATTGTTAAAGAAGAGTGGTGGAAAAAAGCAACCTGAAAGAAAAAGAGCGGACCCTAAATGTATATAATCCCTAAATGTGGTAAAATTATCATAAACCAGGTAATTTAACCCTTTCATTTGCAACTTTTTCCCTCCATAAAACAATAAATCTTATATTTAGTCATAAATTTATTTCAAAGGTAATATATATAAATATATATTTTTTTAATAGGAGTAATAGCAGAGTACGAATTAATATAGCTAACAAAGCAACTGAGAGGTGTTTATTTATGTTTAATATAACCACTGATGCCATTAAAAATCATAACTTTTCAATAAATAAAAATATCAAAATTTTGAAAGAAATACATATTGTAATTAATTAAAACACAAATTATAAACATTAAAAAATAAAATAAAAAATATTTCAAACAGTACCTTTACTTAATCCTTTATATCCCAAATTACCTTATTTTTGGGAAAATAGTTTGTAACTTTTTTATTATATTTCTTTATGCATGAGAAACATCTCATATTAAATTAAGCTTAAATTTATAGCTTAACTATGGGGACTTTGAAGTTCCAATGAAATTCTGTAGTAAATTTAGGCTATATTGAGGATTTTTTTTTTTTTTTTTTTTTTTTTATGGGACTTTAAAGCCCCGGTGGGATACAAAGGGTAAAGTGTGTCACTTGGATACACTAAGTCGTAGATACACTTAGTTTCAGATACGAAATTTTTTTCTGCAGTTTAAAAGTGTAAAAATTATTATATATAAGGTCAAACTTCTTAACTAGATAAGGCAATGTAAAACAACACTTAATTCATTGTCTAACCCAAGTACATCCGACTACAAATTATTACAATTAAACAAAAATGAAAAGAGCGTATAATTAACACTTTTTAGCTCTATCCTGTAGAAGTTAGCGGATTTTGCAAGATGATTAATGTTGCCACAAAATGACTTATTTACATACTTCTGCAAAGAAATAAAAAGCGGTCAAAA
This sequence comes from Salticus scenicus, assembly GCA_963930645.1. NCBI lineage: Eukaryota > Metazoa > Arthropoda > Arachnida > Araneae > Salticidae > Salticus > Salticus scenicus. Next base: position 168,873,108 of record OZ005659.1, read on the forward strand.
CAATCAAGGTTCTATAATGACTGAGGCAAGAATCTGCCGCTATTGCTACTTCATGTGAAGTGGACACCACTCCAATGTCATCAGAACTTTGAAAGCCGTAATTATAATCTGTCTTTCTTTCCTCGTAGCTTCTTTATATATATATATATCTATATATATATATATATATATAGTAAAGTTATTTCAGAAGAAATGTTGAGGTATTGTTCTGTGCCTTAAAGAATCTATTTGTTTATGTAAGGAAACATTTTAATGCTTCTGCAAAAATTTACATACACAAGAGTGCATCGAAGGAATCAGACAGAATTTACAAAGCATGTATTAAAGCGAATGTTACGCACCAATAAAGGAAATTCCAATATTAAAGAAAATTTTTTTTTTTTTTAATCGATAAATTTAGGAATAGTTAATCTGAATTAAACAGTATGTATTAAGTGTTATGTTTGATGCATTGATTACGTAATTAATATAGCATTTTGTGATGTTACTCAGTCATTTTTATGCTTTCACAAAAATTAACATACAGTAAGATTACGTAGAAAATACAAAAAGCGCGTATGTCAATAAATTTTACGTAACAAAGTAGGTAATTCGGATTAAACAAAAAATAATAATAAAGTCAACGTTTTTTGCTTTTATAAATTCGGGAATAGTTAATCTGCAATAGTCGGTATGCATTAGGTATTATATGCTTGAAGTATTAATTACGTAACTGATATATATATTACACTGCGTTTCAGTATTTCGAGCCGCTGGCCGTTTATTTTGGGAGAGGGCGGCACAGCGACCGCTGTGCTACATAGTATTTTGTGATGTTACTTAATAAATTTGTCAGTCAAATTATTTTATTTGCGACTTTATGCAAAATTGTAACTCAGCAACAAAGCAGGTTATTATTGTTATTATTATTTTGTTTCTGTAGTATTTTTGTATCTTTGTTTCTGTAGTATTTTTCAAACGACTTTTAACAGTTAATTATCGTATGATATATTTACCATGTTCGGATTGAATTCCTTTTTGCGCTCTGTGATGGTACAAATAAGCTATAACAATAAAATTTTTGATTGACTCCGAATGTCAGTTTTTATCTCTATGAATATACTTCATCGGTGTGACATAAAACTCTTCACACGTGACCACTGTAGGGAAAACTGTAACATTCTCATGCTTCTGTTTGTATGCTATAGGGAATTGTTTGTACTCTATGGGGAAATGTTTTGTTTTGTGGGGGAAATTCTTAGAGAAATTGCGAATGAAAAATTAGCAGGGATAAAGAACAATTAATTATTTAGCCTCAAACTCCCCCCCCCCCTTTCTCCCCGAGAAAAAAAAAAAGAAAAAAAAAAAGAAAGAAAGAAAAAAAAAGATTGCGTTTGCAGGGAAGCAAAGCAAAAACATCGCTTTGTCATAGGGGAAAATATGCTTAAAGGATCATTCCATCTCGACCAACGTGGCATTTTCAATAAGTTAAAGCAATTATTTCATTAGTAATCGCATTAAAAACTGTATAATAAAAATACTTTTTTTATTTTAATATACCATTTTAATATTACTGCCTAAATGTCCATGCTTTACAACAGAATACAGAAGATCTATTTTCAGTTTTAACACTTTTGAAGAACACATTTCTGTTATATAAAGTCATTTTTAAAATTATCTTTCTATCAAATCTGAAGACTTAAGGTTAAGAATTTAGAAAAAGCTGATATAGCTTTTAATTTTTGACAAACACAAAACCATAACCACTAACATTTGATTTATAATGACAAAAAGTTTTATAGAAAGAAAATGTGCATATGGTAGAAAATTTAAAAGGGTGCAAGAATTGATTTCTGAAAGATCTAGCTGGAAATTTTGACGAAAATGCAATTTTAGAACATTTTTTTAATAATTTCCCCGCTTTTTAATTTCAAAATTTCAAGAAATTCTACTTACGAATAATATATACATTAGAAGTAGTCTGCACATCAAATTTAAAGTTTCTAGCTGCATTATTACTATTGGAATCCTGCATATTATTTTTATTATGTAGGGGAGACTGGGGCACAGTGGACCACTTTTACACTTTAATTTTTTTTCACTAAAAATAAAAAAGCAAGGTACCTGAAAAAATTAGCAAACATTCTTTAAACATTTCTTGACATGTCCTAATTTTTTTTATAACAATACTTCTAATACATCTATATATATAAAAGAGTACTTCCACTCACTCACTCACTGACTCATCAACGCACAGCAAAATCTACTGGAGCCACTGACTCGAAACTGGGTCAGATTATAGAACATACAGTGTAAGCACACCCTAAGAAGCGATTTTGCGAAATTCGCCCCCTAAGGGGGTGGAGGGGGTAAAATGTGATTTCACGAAAACCTTCATATCTCAAAGAAAAAAACAGATATCCGTAAAATTTTTGCTTTAAAATATAGCTAATTTAATTATCTAAAAAACGATTTCTGGAATTTTAGAAGTTCGGTCCCCAAGGGGGGAAAGGGGGCAAAACGTGATTTCACATGAGCAAAACGTAGTTTCACATACTCCTATATATCTCAAACAGAAAAACAGATATATGTGAAATTTTTGCTCTAATATATAGCTAATACAAATACCTAAAAACTGATTTCTGGAATTTTCGAAATTCAGCCCCCAAGAGGGGAGGAGAGGGGCAAAACGTGATTTGAAATAATCCTTTATATTGCAAAGAGAAAAAAATATATGTGCAAGATATTTTTGCTCTAAAATATAACTCCCATAAATACATACAAGCTAATTTCTTTAATTTTGGAAATTCGTCCCAGGTGGGGCGGGAAGGAGGGGGGGCTATGGGGTAAAAAAATAGAAATATAGTTAGACCGTTCAAAATTGGTACATATAGGTTTTAGAGACCTGCAAGTCAAATGAGGATATTTTTGAAAGTGTAAAGTTATTAGGAGGGTCAGAAAGGTGTGGGGGGCGGAGGGGCAAAAATATAAAAATAGAGTTAGACCGTTCAAAATTGGTACATAAAGGTTTTTTATACTTACAAACCGATTGCGGATATTTTCAAATTTGTAAAGTTCCTAGGAGGGGCGGGAGGAGGGAACGGAGGGGCAAAAAATAAAAATAGAGTTAGGTCGTTCAAAATTGGTACATAGAGGTTTTTGATGCTTACAAATCGATTGCGAATATTTTCGAATTTGTAAAGTTATTAAATTGGTACATGGAGGTTTTTGATACCTATAAATCGATTGCGTATATTTCCGAATTTGTAAAATCATTAGGATAGACCGGAAGGGGAGGTGAAAGGGCAAAAATATATAAATAAGAGTTAGAGCGCTGAAAATTAGTGTTGTTAGGTTTTGAGGCCCGATAAATCGATTGAGAATATTTTCGAAAGTACAGAATTATTACGAAGGTCGGGAAGGGATCAGGCGCAGGGGTAAAAATAAAGAAATTCAGATAAAGTGTTGGAAATTAGTATTATTAGGTTTAAAAGCCAGAGAGAACGACTGCGAGTATTTTTAAAAGTCTAAAATAATTAGGAGGGGCGGGAACGGTAGGTGAAGGAGCATGCGAGCCTTGCGCGCCTGTATGCGCTGCCGCAGGCAGTGGTGGCCCGAATCGATTATTCCACTGATGGGAGATTTTTTTTTATGTTTTTCCCTTACGATAATATAATGATTCATTAAGAGTGTTGAACATAAATGCGCGCGCGCAGCGCACAATTGCCTGCGCTGCCAAAGGCAGTGGGGACCCGTTGCGACATTTTTTCCAATCACATTTTTTTTTCTCTCTTTTTTTTTTCGCATGATAAAAATTGATGCAATTTTAAGAATTCATTAACTATAGTGATTCATTTAAAAATAGTGACCAGCGAAGCGGGCGTAGCCTGCTAGTTACGAATAAAAAAATAAATTGTGTGCACTCACAAAATGGACCAACCTCTGTTGTTCGTGTTTAATTAATATAAATTACTTATTAAAAAAAATAGTTTCTTATGCAATTCTAGTCTAATTAACATAATTCGAACATTTTCATGAAATAAAATGACCAAAATATAAAGGAATACCAAAAAAAAAAAAAAAAAAAAAAAAAAAAAAGATAAGAAATCAAATTAGAGTAAGAATTCTATATCAGATTTCCTTTGTCTTTTACGTGCCATCACTAAAAACAATAAGATATATTTTTAATTTGTTTATTAATGTTATATAGTTATAAAAATTATGAAATATATAATTAAACATTATGTTACTATTCAAACACTTTTATTAATTATTTTGAGATATTAATACTTTACATTATATTTGTGAGATAGGTTTAACTAAAATTATTCTACTTTTATCTTTTACATGTTATTCCTAAAAACAACAACAATAAATTTATATAACCTACTATTTATTATATCACATGATCATTTTATTTATTTTTTTAATATTAAAAAATTTAAATAGTTATTAAATTTAGATATTCATAATTATTATACTACTATTCAACTATTTTCCCTTTTCAGAAACTTATTTTATTATAATATTAAGATTATTATTTTTTTATTAATTATTTTGAGTCACATTATATTTTTATATGTAAATTCAACTAAAATAAATAATGTATTAAATATAATTTGGAGTTTTAGGCACATTGGAAGGTGGTCCACTGTGCCCCATGTCCAAACAAAACAAATACTAATATCAAAATTCTATATAGACTATAAATATGCTAATAATTTTTATAAATTTAAGGACAACGATATCTTAGTTTTTCTTAACAACTATGCAATGCTTGTAGTCAATAGTTCTGTCCTGATAAAATTAAAAAAACTTCAAACTTGAAAAATTACTTTGAGCAGCTCAAAACATAAAAGCTGTATAAAATGGCTACCATAGCATTTACCATGTTTTTTTTTTTTTTTTTTTTTTTTTTTTATGTATAGAAGTAGTACCATGCTTCCATCTATGAGTCTCAATATAAACTATAAGAGTTAAATATTAAGAGATTTAAATAGGGATGGTCCACTGTGCCCCAGACTCCCTTACTGGATGATTCCGAGGTCGTGGAACAGATTTGGAGGTGAAGTAGAAAACATCACAGAGATTCAGAATTGTATAAGAACCCATATCTCCAAAAGGTCATTTTAACCCTTTAAGGACCAGGTGATTTTGCGTGAATATAGGCATTGGCTCTCCAGTGTTGCATTTTTAAAAAAAGAGTTTTTACATACTAATGCTTACATAAATAAATAAATTCTGTTTTTATCGATGTATTTTATCGCAGTGATGGCAATTAATACGAACATTGTGTATGACTTTGCGAAATAATGAAACATGCAAGATTTTAAAATTTACACAGTAGGCGGAGTTAGTAGAATACAGTAGCCCAAAACATCCATTGCAATCCTTAAGGGCCCGCTTCACTCACCGCTGCCGGAAGTCAGAGCTAATATTTTTCTATGGGAAATTTTTCTTTACAAATAACTTATTAACTAATACATATTTTTAAATTCTGTTTTCACATTCTGAAAATTCCCAGCTGTTAAATTAACGGACCTTTTTAAAAAAATAATTATTTTTATTTTTTTATATTTTATTTTGAAGCTGCAAAATACGAATTTTCAATGTGTAAATTTTTTTCATTTTGCAATTTCAAAATAAAATATTAAAAACTAAAAAAATACATTTTTAAAAAAGGTCCGTCAATTTAATAGTTGGGAATTTTCTAAATGTGAAAGCAGAATTTAAAAATATGTATTAGTTAATAAGTTATTCGTAAAGGAAATTTCCCCATAGAATAACATTGGCTCGGGCTTCCGGCGACGGTAAGTGAAGAGGGTCGTTAAAGGGTAAAAATGACGTTTGGGGATATAGGTTCCTTTGCCATTCTGAATCCTTGTGATATTCTCTACCTCCCCTCCACGTTTGTCCCCTTACCTCGAAATCACCCTGTATATATATATATATATATATATATATATATATATATAAATGATAGATATTATAAGAAATTTTAACATTACAATATTATAATTTAATAGACACATGATAATACCAACATCACAAAAAAAAACAAAAAAAAAAAAAAACAGATTGTAACACAGTATAAAAACTAGTATAGAAATGTTGCGATTCATATTTAGATCCAATATATGTATATATATATTAGTTATGAGTAATATTAAATACAAAAAAAAAAAAAAAAAAAAAAGAAAAAGAAAAGAAAAGAAAGAAAAAAAAAAAGAAAATTAAAGATTTTTTCTATTAGCTTTTGATTTGCCCTAAAAAGTATGAAAAGTTTAAAATGAAGTGTTTTCACCTACATTTTATACTTTAGTTAATTTAAAAAAATCTAATTGTCGTGTGGAAAACTGTTTGCACCCATGGATTCAGAAAAATCGACAATTCCATTTGGTACCAAATTTGTAACGATAGGACGGATATATCTAATTTATTTTCCCCTTTTGCCGTTTTTAAGCTGGATTTGGCAGAAGGTTTATGACAGAGAATGTAAGCTAAAAACAAGTCTTTAAAAATAATAAGTAAAATTAAATTAAAGTAAAATAATACAATAAACAGATATGTGTGTAAGATTTTAAGAAAGAAGGACGGGGGGGAAGAGCCGATCTAAGAGAAATATATTGCAGATGTGAGATCATGATTTGGTTCCCTCTCTCCCCCTTAGAATAACCTACTCTGAATAATTTTACTGCATAAAATGATACTTTACATTATCGTCCTTTTCTGCTAATCCTTTATAAGTAAGGGAAATTTAGGATATTAAACAAATACATTGCACTTAAAAATAATTATGACATGTTAATTAGTTTACAAAAATGTCAGTGTCACTGTTTCATTTCAAAATCCTCGCGAACGGAGGGACTGAGGTGATGAAAGTGCCTTAGTATAATAGTAAATTGGCCGAAATCGAGGTTCGTGGGACTGACCAATATTGTATGGCATACTTCTTAGCAGTATATAGGGCGATATCAAAGTACGGCGGATTCGCGATGTATAGTGCCCACTACAGTGGCGGATCTAAGGGGAGGGGCTAGGGGGCTGAAGCCCCCCTCAAAAAAAAAAAAAAAAAAAAAAAAAAAAAAAAAAACTAACATTCACAATTGAATATCACTATTGTAAATTTTTCATTGATCCAGAATATCATCTTGAAAACTCTTAGCCCCCCCCCCTTCCCCAAAGTTAAGTTCTGGATCCGCCACTGGCCCACTACTGGTCTACGGAATTTCTATGTGAATAAAATTGTTTTCTATATTCTATTTTCCGGAAAAAAATATATAGATATGCTATAAATCAACAAATGTCGAGTTTTTCAGATATTTGTTCTTTAAAGTTCCGTTTCTTGTCTTCGAAGTGAAACTCTTGGTGATATATATGAGGTACAACATATTCTTTACATCCCCGAAGTCTCAAGACAATTTGTCGAGTATTTTTTTTATTTGTTCATATTTGGAAAATCGCCTAAAATCGAAAGGATAGGTCATTTATCAAGGTAGTGCAGATATTGTATTAAGAAAAATTCGAGGATTGCATGAACAAGAACTCTGGAAATTTTATTTAAGATTTTCTGCTGTGACATTTCTACTGTAACTTTTTTCTATATTTTTTTTTCTCCTAAGCAGTTCAGATTAAAAGATATTCTAGTATAAATGTTAAAATATCATGGGGAAAATATCCTGAAGGAGAGAAGGAGACATTTTCCGGTGTACGGCATTTAACGGTAACATAAAATTACAAAACTAGTTTAATAAAACAAAATAAATATATTGATAGAAGAAAAGTAAGGTGAAAGATAAAAAATAAAATTGAGAGTGGCGGAATTTTTCAAAGGTTTAGATCTCTGTCTTATTTTGCTCCAAATTTGAGAAAAAAGGAGAACATGTATGATAAAAATTTGTTTATGTTTTTTTTTTGTCTCGAATAACATACAAATACCACGTGCAATGCTTGTAACGCTGCATTAAAAAACATCGCAACAGGTATATTTCAAATAGATTGGGAAAGGCAACTTGATTTTCGTGTCGTTATTTAATATTAGCTTCACATATTACTATAGATATGAGAAATGTTTGTATGCGTGAGAGTTTTCGATATCATTTTTACTCATTTATTTATTTTAAGTTTTTAAACATTTTCAGGAATAAGGAATCTCAAAAACCATAAAATCATAATTTCCGTCTGTAAGTTTAGTCACTCAGCTCGTTTAATTATTAGTTAGAAGTTTGATGAGTTGTAAGATGCGATTAAGGATGATGGCTCTATATTTGCCGTTAATTGATTCAAATAAAAATATTGGTAAAGCCCCTTTTAGAATGCTTGAAACTCAACCAATTCTATCGACGGCACGTTTTCTTTTAATTATCATGATATTCACTTTTTTTTTTTTTTTTTTTTTTTTTAAGAACTGAGGCCTATTCTCAATATACGGATTTTTACGATACCAGTTTTACTATAGTTGGACATTTATCGAAATCGAAGGAAATATAATTTAATAATTTGAAAGCGGTGGTATAATTTGAAAAACGACAACAACAACAAAAAAACCTAATACTTCTCCGTACTAAACTAAATTCTGCTTTTGGCAGAATTTCATCAAAATCTTTTTTTTTTTTTTTTTTTTTTTTTTGAAAGAAAAAGAAAAGAAATTTAATAATAATCAGTTTCGAAAAGTTTTTTTTAATAATTTTGAATTAGTAAATAAAAGGAAATACAAAATAAAATAAGGTTTATAAATAGACAATATTTAAGCTCGTGGACTCAGTTCAATGATATAATAAGAAAAAATGACGACATTAGTCTAATGAAATTATCGTTTTTATTTTTTTTTTAATGTAACAATGTACAATATTAATGTACACGAAGTAGTAGTAAAGTAATGTTTATGATGCCATTTTTAATTTCTTGGAGACGTTTGGAATTCAAAAGATATAAATATCATGATGCTAAAGATGAAACTATTTTGTTTTAAATACTATGTAAATAAATGTTTAATAATTCGAACTGAATCGAGAATTAAATTTGGAAGTACACGTATAAAAACGTTATATATATATATATGTTATCAAATAATTCAAAATAAAAACTTTTTTTTTCCCCCATGAGTAATTATATACTTAGATAACAAATTATGAAAAAAAAAAAAAGATTGTTAAGGTTTTGGAATGAACAGAGGAAAATTTATTTAGTAAAAATACTTACGTTCAGTAGTATAATAAATTCAATGCATATTTACATTGAATATATTTAATGTTATTACATTCTGATAGTATTATTTTGTTTCTACTGAAATTTGTCAAGTTCTCTAAAAATGATGTTGCATTGGTTAAAAAAAGCTCTACATGTAAAAAAATAAAAAAAAAAATAAATAAATGTGCAATGCATTAGTCACAATGCATTCCAAACAATATTTTTAACAGGGTACACCAAAATGTTTTTTTTTTCTTCAATTTATTACGGATACTTTTGATGTTGGGACAAAATTTTCTCTGAAATATATGGGGTACAGCATGTCTTTTACAATTCACGGAGTTCCAAGAAAATCCATCAAGTATTTCCCTTAGATATTCCATAAAACGTCTAAATTTTAACTGTCATATTAATTTGTTGCTTATCTTACGTATAACATAAACAATTAAAAATAAATAAATAAATAATAAATAATTTTCTGTACTAAGAAAATTTGTTAAAAAATAATTCTTTAACTTGAGATGTAAAGAAAGTAACATAAAGAGAAAAACTGAAATATTTTACGTTTAGTGAATGTTAAATGTTCAAGATTTAATTACTCATTACTTCATTAATTAGATTTTTAAGGACAAAGTTTGCATTGCATTTCAACATATTCTGATGGTAAGCTATTACAATTAATCTGACAACATAAAACCATACGAAAAAAATTATTTTTCTCAATTTTTATTTCGATACCATCAATAACTTTCACCATCAATGAATAAAATGAGTTTTTAAAAAGTTCATCGATAAATTAAAGATAATGCACACATAGTAAAAGAAGCAAAACTAAAAAGGAAATCCAGAAATGAAGCAATCGTGAAGCCTCGATATCTGAACCGGCTACCAATATCATCATCCAGTTTTCTCCCTCTTGATATTCATCTTACAATCACGCGTTGATCATTGACAGGAATTAAAAGGTCGAAAAATGGCTACATTAACGGAATACTGATGCGGACATGATTAAAATTAATGTCGACAGGATGCTGCGATCATTTAAATAAGTGTTGCTGTTTTTAATCATTTCGTTATAAATTGTGATATTACTATATATAACCATCAATAACTGGTTTCAACTAACCTAATACCTTGATAAATTGGAAATCAGAAGATTTCGAAAAAGTTTTCAGTTATCTAAAATGCCGTAACCTCATTATTTCGGACTTAACTGAGGATGACCTGTTGCCAGAATTAGTTATTGAATATATTAATGAAATAATTTAATTAAGAACCTTAGAAAATTAACATACACATCAAAATTCTAATCTATAATAATTATCACAATGATTTGGATGATTAGATATCGACATCGTGCATAATCGTTTTCGGATATTACTATTTAAGAGTTTTTTTTAACCTTCTTCTGCTCATGGATTTTAATAGAAATCTAAGAAAACGTCGTATTTAGGGTATTCTATACTTGCTTGTTTTAGCAATCGTAACCGGTGTACGTAAAATAATTCCAAACCTAATTTACCTAATAGGAAAAAGTAAGAAAAATTATAATAGTGCACATCAACAGTAAATTGATTCAAAAATAAAAAATTAAGTAAAAATACATTTTTTAACATTAGAAGCTTTTTATTGTTGAGCCCTAAAAAGTATAAAATAAAAATTTATTCCGGCAAAGACATGCTATTAAGAAATGAAAGTTTCAACACAAAGAATTTTAGAGAAAAATATAGATATTTAAATTTTGCAAGACATAAAAATTTTTGAATATTCAAAATATTTAAAAAAACATTCGACACCAGTATTCTTAGTTATTACTTTTTGTATAATTATTCGTTAAGACGTAAATTTCAAAGGTCTCGAAAGCTTTAAAATATTTTGAATATTTAAAAATTTTTATCTCTTGCAAAATTGAAATTTCTGTTTTTTTTTTTTCTCTGCGGCCGAGCGGTTCTGCGTTCATAGCTGGCAGACGTTAGGTTCGGGGTTCAATCTCAGGTCGCTCGCGTCAGCCTAGCCGTTTGGAGTTTTCCGTGGTTTTCTTCTACACTTGCGTAAATACGGACTAAGACCCCTTAGAAAGACCCCCATGGAGGACACCCCTCAGGCCTAGGACCTTATTGCAGTCAAACGGCCTTAATCCCCACAACCCAACCTAACACAACCGTATATTTTCTCTAAAATTCTTAGTGTTGAAACTTTCATTTCTTTACATTATGGCTTTGCCAGAGTAAATTTTTATTTAGTGCTTTTAAGGGTTCAACAATAAAAAGCTTCTAATATTAAAAACGTGTTTTTACTTAAATTTTTATTTTGTGCTTTTTAGTTAGGGAAAAAAAAAGATTCTTAAGAATTTTTTTTTTTTTTTTTAAGATACTGTGTAGACAACAAAAGATTTTCTTTTAATTATCTGCAAAAAAAGTAACACATCGGCCTTCGAGAATCGAACCCACTACCATCGCTCTAATCTAAAGTCGAAGAACAGTCTTGGAAAGTCTTAGAACACACTAAAAAAAATCTGACAAATTCAAGAAGAATATTGTTCTCAAATGTTTTTTAAAATTTTTTGAACATTTAAAATTTTTCATCGCTTGCAAAAGTGAAATATCTACATTTTTCTTTAAAAATTTCTTATTGTTGAAACTTTTATTTTTTTATAGCATGACTCTGCAAGAATAAATTTTTATTTTATGCTTTTTAGGGCTTCACAATAATAAGCTACCAGATTTTTTTTTTTTTTTTTTTTTTACTTACGTTTTTATTTTGTGCGAAAAATATTAATCAACATTTTTTAGGATACTGAGTACACAATGAAAGGCTTCCTTTTAGCAATTGACATTTTTCTATTAATAATCTGCCAAAAAGGAGCAAACGAGCCTTCGTGGACCGAACCCCCGACAATTGCGTTATGAACATGACGCTCTAACCAACGGAGCCAATGAGCTACGCAAACTTCTTACATTTACTTTAAAACGAAGGCGCTTTGTTTTTTAGCGTGACACGAAGACACGATGACAAAATTCAATTTCAATAAAAAGTTTCTAATAATTTATTTCTAAATAAACACAGTTACTCTTAGGATTTTTAGAATTTCGAAAAAAAAAATTTGCACTGAAAAATAAAAATGTTAAAATACACTTGAAAGAAATGTCGCCCATAGATCATAATGTATCAAAATTCTTTTGTGTGTGCCTGTTATTTGTCCCTGTGACCCTGTATAAAAACCACAAGGACTAAAAATCAAGTAACTATGGAAAATTATATCAGAATAATTTATCTAAATATAACATTTAGAATAGGGAACCATACTTAATTTTAATTTCATAAAATTTACAATAAAGATTGATTGATTAAACTGTTTCGGGGATAACAAATAAAAAAAATAGAAGAAGAAGAATTGAAAATACACATCTGTGTCTAATCATTAGAGAAATATTCATTTCGTACCGATTACATTCAAAATCTTGTAACAGGTTAAAGTTTGATGACTTCTGTAATAAAACCATCTGTAAATAGATTCTGTGAAAACTATTACTAAATTTTTTTAACCATTTTCATCCAATTTATTTTCTTTGTGCAGGACAATTTCATTTCGGATTGACCAAGAACCATTATGAAGGTAAATACAAGCATTCAAATGAAAACTATTAAATGCTCTTGACTATAATTTCAACACGCAAGTGAACGCCGAACTTTCATGCTCAATAATCCTGCCATACAAACTGAAAATGTTCAAGAAACAAAGATTTCTATGGATGATATTCTTCTACTGCAGATAGATTCAAGATTTATCCTAGAAAAACTAATAAAAGGGTAAAAAGGATTCTAACTGCGAAGAACGTTAAAACAAATGATTAAATTTTACTTTTCATGTAAAAATACAGCAAAAGTTTGATAAAATGTGGTGATCATAATACTATTATTTAAAAGCAACGAAAATACTTCTGACGTTTATACTTTATTCTTCTATATATATAAGTAAAATGTATCGGATTCGTGAAATCTTTTAATTTTTGTTTTCGATAGTTTTATTCGTTTTGAGATGCCTGAAGGGAATTTCACCAATTTTAGATAATGATCGTCTGTGTGTGTCGGTATGTCAATTTGTCGATGTGAATGTGTGCCTGTGTCTGTATGTTACCAAAATATTGTGAACACTGTATATCATGAACAAATGTACGGAATTAAACAAAACTATAAATTTTGTTAAACCTTCACTTGAGTTCATGCTGATTAGGTTTTGAAATATATCACCTAACGGGAAGATTTGCTATGCTACAATATCTCCCCCATTTAAGAGAAGGCTGTATTTGTACTATAGTGTATTAGTACCCAAAACTTTCTATTTATGAGGGCCGTGATGGAAAACTGTATTGATTTAATGCAGGTGAATATCAGCCGACAGGTGTCACTGTTATGCTGCAATATTTTCTGTTTGCGGCAAAGGTATATCTCAGCTTTTATGATATATAAATGCTCTAAACTTGGTATGCAAGATAGATATTATGCTAGTCCAAATTGGGTATTTATCGGACGACAAATGACTCCGTGTGGCCGTTATTCACTTCCTGTGTTTTTTCTGATGGCTATATCTCAGTTAATATTGGTTAAAATGGCATCAAACTACGTACGTAAAATCTTTATTGGGAGAAACTTTGTTCAAACCGATAGGTGGCGTTATTATATAGAAGCAAGTTTAGTGAGGACCAAAGCATCCTAATACATTAATAACATGGAAATATTTTAATTGTAAAAGTATAATACGTAACGGTATAATGTACATTTCTGAAATTCAGTTTTTCGATTCCTTATTATATCAATAAATTATATTGATAAATTTAATATTTTTACGCATTTTAATTTTCTTAATTTAATATTTTGAAAAATATTGGCATAATAATTATTAGTGTAATATTGAACATTTTATTATTGCGTAATTATATTTTACAAAACTCTAACTTATTTCAGTTATATAGAATAAATAAATAAATAAATTTCTGCAATATACAGTGATTTATATAAAGATATGTTAACTATGTGTAATTTAACATTTTTTAAAACTCTTTCCAACAAAGTTTAAAAGTGTTTTTGACTTCGGTTTGTCTATCTGTCCGTGCTCTAACTTCCGTAAATATTCTTAGAATTCTTTGAGACTGATGTTATTGAAGCTCACGACGACATGTTCTCTTTTGAAAATGGATAAAAGGCACAACTCCTTTATGCACAAGAAAACTCAAGATAATTTTATTAAATTACATTCTATATTTAAAAGATTTTCAATAAATCATATTTTAATACCTTCGTACTGCTCAGAACATAAATGAAATTGACAAATATTATTCATATGCCAAAAGCATGTTTTCTGTAGAATATCGTATGAGTAGAATTAATGATTGTTTTACAGGGAGGCATGAAAGTATTTATTCTTCAACCACATTTCATGAAAACATGGAAGCCTCTGCGCAAGCGTTAATTTAACGAGCTCACTGTTAAAATAGGGGTGACAGTCATCCGGCTCATAGAAAATGAATGATAACAGAGCGCGAATTATTGGATATTTTCCAAATTACAACCTGCTGGCCAAGCTGTCATCCCTCCAACATTTTGGACGCGCCATCGCTGGTAGTTTTAGGAAACGTGGCTGCACTGTAGATACATTAGGGTTAGAATTGGAAATGAATTTTTAGTTGTGTTCTGTATTTTTAACATTTTCCAACAAAGTTCAAATGTAGTAATCACTTCGATTCATCTATGTGTATGTCTGTTCACCTGCCTGACTGCCTCTCTGTTTTCCATAAAATTGTTTTAGACCTTCAAACTGACGTATGATATTCAAGTTCTGTATAGTATCTTCTCAATTGAAAATGGTGTAAATAAATCAATTTGTTTGTGTACAGGGATTCATGAATGATTTCTATTCCATTACGGTGTTTAGAGATTATACATGGCTACAAAAAAGCAATCTTTTTTATTGGAAAGATGATACGTGACTACACAAAAGCAATCTTTTTTATGGGAATTTAATGTAAAGTTATATAGTAGATAATTTTTGGAAGTTTCCTTCTTCTACAACGGAAATTAAAATGACTTTTAAGGTACCATCATGGAGGTTAGATACATTGAAAGTTAAATGATATAACGGGTAAATGCGTTTGGAAAGTGAAAGTGTTTATAATCTATACGAATTGTGTACTATTTCTTTTTTGGCTTTTCAAATAGACAATAAATAAATCAAAAAGTTTAGCTTCTGTATTAATACATTGCGTGTTATGACTTTCTATGGTCAACATTAAATTATAGAGAAAATATTTAATAGATTAAAAGGAAATAATTTATGATTGCAAATTATGTGTGTATGCTTCCAATGAATCAATAAAATAACTGCGAAAATCGTATTAACAATAACGATTAGACTTCCATTTTCATTTAGTAAAATAACAATACCTTTTCCACCAATACAGAAACTATTAATATTGATTAGACAGAGCATAAACACCTCTTTTAAAGAAAGTAATTTAGAAATAGTATTAAAAATAAAATAAAATAAAACAGTAAATGACCGTACTATAGAAATTTCACTTACAGTTACGCTGAATATCTATATAATATTTCTCTAACGTGGTTCATGTTACGATCAAATTTTGTTCAAGCGATACAATAGTGACATATTTAATAAAATACGCGAGGATAAAAAATAATATTTATCGGCAATATTTAAGCACGCGCTATTAAATCAGAAAAAGGACGACATTTGTCTAATAAGATCTTTTTATAGGAAAATGTATTTTAAAAGTTGCATCTTTACAATCTTTGCATACGTCATTTTAATGCTAGCAATACTATAACTATATAAGCAGAAAAGGAATTATTGTCAAACGATGACTAAAAAACGCAATAATAAAAAGTATAATCAAAATAGGTAAAAGTTTTCTTTATCAAAAACTTGTGTCAAAATAAATAAATAAGCAAAAAAAGCATCGCCAAATGGCAACAAAAATCGCCATGGGGGGGGCCTTATACTAAAACTGTACTGCCTGCGCACGTATGAAAATTGGGTCGTCAAACATGAAGTTTATTTTGTAACCTTTCTTTGAATAGTTTTGTTTTCCCTATCGCACAATATTAATTTGGTTCTAATAATAATTTGACTTCTGGTGAATTACAATTCAAATTGGGTGGGGAAATTGGTATAAGTTTTACGGAGTTTCAAGTTTTAAATGTAAATAAGAAGAAAATAAATAAATAAAGTACGAAAATTTCGCACGGGTTTGCTAGTTATAATAATAAAAAGTATAATTGAGTGTACAAGCAGATTTTTTTTAAATTTTATATACCTTAGATATTTATAATAATAATAAATTTTGTAAATTAATCAATTTTTGTAATAATAAATTTTTGCAAATAATTTTAATAATAATAAATATTTGTATTAATAGTAAAAGTTTAAAACATCTAAATTTACTATCGCCTATAATGTCAATCATATTATCTCATTATAACTGATGTAATACATTCACAGAAGAAAGTATTTTACTTGCAAAAATTTATGACTTAAGATTATCGATGGTTTTAACGATCATAGATATCCTGAACACGAGCTTACCATTTTTAGAGAATATATCTCTGTCTGTGTGTGACAAAAATTTTGTGACTGCTCTAGATCAATTGTACAGAATTTCATTAAATTAAATTTTAGTAGCGCCTTGATATAAATTCTGTCTGTTAACTTTCGGTGCATATTGCTGTACAAGTGGAGCTCATACCTCTATATATAACAAGAGTATACCTCATTTTTTTATAGTGCATAATTGTATAATAGTTCATAAATAATGAGAAGATTATTATAAAAAGGTATGATGATTCCATTCGGGTGCATATCGGCCAAAGATGGCGTAACTACATTTCCCCCCCGTATACGAAAAGGCTAAATTTCATCTTTACACTTTATAAATGCTTCAAACTTGATATGTGATATAATTATTATGAGAAGAATGGTGATTTAATCGGGGTGCATATAAGCGGCAGGTGGCACTGCTATTACTCATCTCCGACAAGTTTCCATATGTCTACATCTCAGCATCTATTGCTTAAAATTATATCAAACTGCATATGCAGAATTTTTATTGTGAGAAGCTAGGATTAAATATTTGTTCGTGTTAAACGGTAGATGCCGCTGTTTTATAATAATATAGAAGAAAGTTTTGTGGTGACTACAGTAAACTAGATTTGAAATTAAAAATCGAATAAAAAGTAAAATAGCATTCTCAAATATTTATTAACATAGTATCTTTTTTCAGTATAATTATATTTTGTAATGTTGGGAGGTGTTTTATATATATAAATATTTTTCACGTTTATCTAAACTGGATCTATCTAAAAAAGAAAAAAAATAATCTTTATAGACAGTTTTATCCTTTTATTTTCAGTACTCACGTGTTCATATGTTCATGTGAAGATCAATTTTTTTGTTAGGTCTATTCATATTTAGACTATTTTTGGAGACAACGATTTCTTCCAGATTCAAAGAAATAGCTATTGTGGGCGGGGGAAAAAAGTATACTGTTTTAACGGAAGTGTATGATCAATATTGAACTTCACATTTATTTGAACAAATGTCTGTGTTGCTTTCTTGTACAATCGAGATTTTTAAAAAAGTTTGTTTTTCAGATTTTGCCTCCTCAAATTTTGACATGTCTCTACGGGCAGTTTAAAATGTCCCTATATATTGATGATAAAAGTCTCTACTTTAATGCTGAGGATGTCCGTAGGACGTCCTTTCGCACCCAGGACAACTTCCGGATATCCAGAGAACATCCTTTGGAGAAAGGATATCTCCAAAAGTCCCTACTCTGTTCTTACATGCTGAAAAAATCTGCTAAAACTCACACGTGTACGGACAAATTTCTTCTATTTGCAACGCTATTTTTATACTGTATAACTGA
Organism: Salticus scenicus; assembly: GCA_963930645.1. Lineage (NCBI taxonomy): Eukaryota > Metazoa > Arthropoda > Arachnida > Araneae > Salticidae > Salticus > Salticus scenicus. The sequence continues at coordinate 168,891,215 of OZ005659.1, forward strand.
AAAGCCTCGTAAATTATTATGTAACTTGAGTTGGAATCTGGAAGATTGATATTTCTTAAATTTAAAATATGAATGCAAAGTGGACTGAATAGTACCTGTGAGGGTCACCAAAGTGCGAGAGCCATCCTCTCCACGGAGGATCAAAATTGTGATATCTCCGGACTACCTTTAAAGGTGAGCCCCAGAATGTCGCTAATTGCCTATATATAGCATAGCCATAGTGCAACACGAAACTCACTCAATCCTCGATCCCCAAACTTGGTCGGGGGAAAAAAAAAATTCATTAATTAAAAATGTTCTAAAAAATCTCTAATTTTCAACCGAATTAGAGGTTTTTGGACTGTGAAATCATAATCACTATTTATAGCCAATTTTTAACGTTTGTCAAAATCGGTTTAAAATTAGTGATTATTATTTTATTTTTTTTAAATACTACTACTACTAATAATAACAATAATAATAATAACGTGACTTATTTAAAATCTACAAAGATGAGTTGGAAGTTCGTCAATCCTAATGGTTTACGTTCAGTTGGAAGCTAACCAGTTATAAACATTAAAACAAACTGAGCTTGAAAAATCACACATTTTAATTAATTTAAAAAATATATATATGTCAAATAGATTTTTCGCCAAATGCATTTAAGAACCTTTCCGTTTAAATAAACGTTCTAATAATAATAATAATTAAAGAACAAACCGCAATGAAATCTATCTATTCGTTTGGAAGCTACAGTGCCACAGACAGATACACAGATAAAGGTTTCACACTTGTAACATCCCTCTGTTTTTGTCGGGGGATATGTAGTATTTTTCTTCTTTTAGACAAAATAGAAGTGGCTTTTGAGTTTCATTGGGATATTCGTATAATTATTCGCTGAGACGTAAATTTCAAAGGCCTCGAAAGCTTTAAAATATTTTGAATATTTAAAAATTTGTATCCCTTGAAAAATTGAAATTTCTATTTTTACTTTCTCTTACCCATAAGGTAGAGAAAGTATTGTTTTTGTTACTTTCTCTTACCAATAAGGTAGAGAAAGTATTGTTTTTGTTACTTTCTCTAACTCATAAGGTGGAGAAGGTATTGTTTTTGGGTCAAATTTTCGAACGCGAGATTTTGTTATATTTACACGTTTTGAGGCCCCCTGAATACGAAAATCATGTTTTTAGCAAATGATCTGTGTGTATGTCTGTGTGTCTGTGTGCGTGTCTGTGTGTCTGTCTGTTATCATCATATCTCAAAAACAAATTATGGCAGAAAGTTCAAACTTGGTATTCTAAATGTGTATCATATAGGGATGCTACAGTAAGCTTTTCGTTAAGATCAAGTAAATGGTTCGTGTACAGGGACAATCAAGAGAATTCTAATACATTACGTCTATGGGGGAAATTGCAGGAAAGTAGAGTTTAACGTCTATAGACTGCACTAAACCAAATGAAACGAATATATATTTTTTGTAATAGAGATAGTTAACTGGGAAAAAAATTGTGTATGTAGAAGCCTCGCCTCCCCCCCTGGGGGGGGGGGAGGGGGAGTAAATTTTCATGATGGGTATCTTTCAAAAGAGCTCGCCAATACCTTTAAAACGAATGGTTGAACCATCGATCTGCGATACTTTAAAACAAAGTTATCGATTTTTTTTTACTTTTAACGAAAAAAAAAAAAAACTTAGAAAAGAAATTTTTTTTTTTTTTCTTTTAAATATTGAGAATAAAATGGACTTTTTTGGATATTTGGTGTTATACTACTTCTCTAATATGTAAATCGTCTGCCTTATCATAAAAGATAATTTTTTTAAATATCAATTTTAATAAATTATTTTTTAAAAAGAGAATTATTTTTTAATAATCGAATTAAATTCGATATAAATGTAGGTGCATTAATGAAACGGGGGGTTGAGGGGGGCGGTAGCCCCCCTCACACAGAACTAATTATCATATAAAACTCTTCAGAAGCCTAATATGAATTTTTTAACATTGGTTTGCATAACAGTACTCGTTATCTTACCTATTAATCTGCAACCTGTATTTATAGTATTAAATTTCAGGGTAAGAGAAAGTCGTGTGAGTGACACATCAGATTATTTTTTTTTCTCTGCGGCCGAGCGGTTTTGCGTTCAAGCTGGTAGATGTTAGGTTCGGGGTTCAATCCAAGGTCGCGCGCGTGAGCCTAGACGTTTGGAGTTTTCCGTGGTTTTCTTCGACACTTGCGCAAATACGGACTAAGACCTCTTAGAAAGACCCCCATGGTGGATATCCCCCCCCCCTCAGGCCTGGGACCTTAGTGCAGTCAATCGGCATTAATCCCCACAACCCAACATAATACAACTGTATATTTTCTCTAAATTTCGTAGTGTTGAATCTTTTTTTCTTTACATTATGTCTTTGCAAAAGTAGATTTTGTTTTGTGCTTTTTAGTTAGGGAAAAAAAAAAGATTCTTAAGAATTTTTTTTTAAAGATACTGTGTAGACAACAAAAGATTTTCTTTTAATTATCTGCAAAAAGTAACACATCGGCCTTTGAGAATCGAACCCACTACCATCGCGTCATCAGCATGACGCTCTAATCAAAACTCGAAGAACAGTCTTGAAAAGTCATAGAACACACTAAAAAAAAAATCTGACAAATTCAAGAAGAATATTGATCTCAAATGCTTTTTAAAATTTTTTGAACATTTAAAATTTTTCATCTCTTTCAAAAGGGAAATATCTACATTTTTCTTTAAAATTTTCTTATTGTTGAAACTTTCATTTCTTTATAGCATGACTTAAGAATATTTTTTTTTTATGCTTTTTAGAGCTGCACAATAAAAAGCTTCCAGCTTTTTTTTTTTTTACTTAAGTTTTTATTTTGTACGAAAAAAATGAATCAAAATTTTTTAGGATACTGAGTTCACAATGAAAGGCTTCCTTTTAGCAGTTGACAACTTTTCTATTAATAATCTGCCAAAAAGGAGCACACGACCCTTCGTGGACCGAACCCCCCGACAATTGCGTTAGGAACATGACGCTCTAACCAACTGAGCCAATGAGCTACGCAAACTTCTTACGTTTACTTTAAAACGGAGGCGCTTTGTTTTTTAGAGTGATACGAACACACGATGACAAAATTCAATTTCAATAAAAAGTTTCTAATAATTTATTTCTAAATAAACACAGTTATTCTTCGCATTTTTAGAATTTCGAAAAAAAATTTTTGCACTGAAAAATAAAAATGTTAAAATACGCTTGAAAGAAATGTCGCCAATAGATCATAATGTATCAAAATTCTTTTGTGTGTGCCTGTTATATGTCCTTGCGACCCTGTATAAAAACCACAAGGACTAAAAATCAAGCAACTATGGGAAATTATATCAGAATAATTTATCTAAATATAACATTTAGAATAGGGAACCATATTGAATTTTAATTTCATAAAATTTGCAATAAAGATTGATTGATTAAACTGTTTCGGTGATAACAAAAAAAAAAAAAAAAAAGATAAAAGAAGAAGAAGAATTGAAAATACACATCTCTGTCTAATCATTAGAGAAATATTCATTTCGTCCCGATTACACTCAAAATCCTGTAACAGGTTAAAGTTTGATGACTTCTGTAATAAAAACTATTACTGATTTTTTTTTTTTTTAAACCATTTTCATCCAATTTATTTTCTTTGTGCAGGACAATTTCATTTCGGACTGACCAAGAACCATTATGAAGGTAAATACAAGCATTCGAATGAAAACTATTAAATGTTCTTGACTATAATTTCAACACGCAAGTGAACGCCAAACTTTCATGCTCAATAACCCTGCCATACAAACTGAAAATGTTCAAGAAACAAAGATTTCTATAAATGATATTCTTCTACTGCAGATAGATTCAAGATTTATCCTAGAAAAACTAATAAAAGGGTAAAAAGGATTCTAACTGTGAAGAACGTTAAAACAAATGATTAAATTTTACTTTTCATGTAAAAATACAGCAAAAATTTGATAAAATATGGTAATCATAATACTATTATTTAAAAATAACGAAAATACTTCTGACGTTTATACTTTATTCTTCTATATATATAAGTAAAATGTATCGGATTCGTGAAATCTTTTAATTTTTGTTTTCGATAGTTTTATTCGTTTTGAGATGCCTGAAGGGAATTTCACCAATTTTAGATAATGATCGTCTGTATGTGTCGGTATGTCAATTTGTCGATGTGAATGTGTGCCTGTGCCTGCATGTTACCAAAATATTGTGAACACTGTATATCATGAACAAATGTACGGAATTAAACAAAACTATAAATTTTGTTAAACCTTCACTTGAGTTCATGCTGATTAGGTTTTGAAATATATCACCTAATGGGTAGATTTGCTATGCTACAATATCTCCCCCATTTAAAAGAAGGCTGTATCTCTACTATAGTGTATTAGTTAGTACCCAAAACTTTCTATTTATGAGGGCCGTGATGGAAAAAAAATTGGTTTAATGCAGGTGAATATCAGCCGACAGGTGTCACTGTTATGCTGCAATATTTTCTGTTTGCGGCAAAGGTATATCTCAGCTTTTATGATATATAAATGCTCTAAACTTGGTATGCAAGATAGATATTATGCTAGTCCAAATTGGGTCTTTATCGGACGACAAATGACTCTGCCGTTATCCACTTTCTGCGTTTTTTCTGATGGCTATATCTCAGTTAATATTGGTTAAAATGACATCAAACTACGTACGTAAAATCTTTATTGGGAGAAGCTTTGTTCAAACTGATAGGTGGCGTTATTATATAGAAGAAAATTTAGTGAGGACCAAAGCATCCTAATTTATTAATAACATGGAAATATTTTAATTGTAAAAGTATAATACGTAACGGTATAATGTACATTTCTGAATATCAGGTTTTCGATTCCTTATAGTATCAATAAATTATATTTATTAAAGTAAATATTTTTACGCATTTTAATTTTCTTAATTTAATATTTTGAAAAATATTGGCATAATAATTATTACTGTAATATTGAACATTTTATTACTGCGTAATTATATTTTACAAAACTCTAACTTATTTCAATTATATAGAAAAAATAAATAAATAAATAAATTTCTGCAATATACAGTGATTTATATAAAGATATGTTAACTATGTGTAATTTGTATGTATGTATGTTCGGTTTATGGCATCGGGTGTTGCCTTCCGACAGAATCCACAAGTCGGTGCCAGGTCTTCCGGTCATGGGTCCACTCTTCTTCCAGACCCCTATCCCTCATCGCTTTTTTTACATTATCCATCCAAGTCTTTCTTGGTCTTCCTTGTTTTCTTTTCTGATTTGGTATATAGTTAAAAGCGATTTTAGGTAATCTTTCATCGTTCATTCTTTTAATATGACCAAACCAGATTAATTGCTTTTTTTGAACCTCATCTAATATGGTTTTCTTTATTTTCATCATTTCCCTGATTCTCTCATTTCTCACTCTCTCCATTCTTGAAATCCTGCATGATCTTCTCAGGGCATTCATTTCAACAGCAGCCAATTTCTTTTTTTCCGTCTCCATAATTGTCCATCCCTCTGCTCCATACAACAATATGCTGTTTACAATGGAGTTGTATATATTATACTTTCTCGTCCTAGATAACTCCTCACTCCACCAAATCGAATTTAATAGTTTTACTGCTTTTCTTCCTTGACAGATTCTATTCTTAATTTCCTGTGAGTCTCTTCCTTCTCTATTAATGTCTACACCAAGGTATCTATAATGATCACAACTTTTAATTTTGATGTTATTATTCAGACTTAGGTCTGTCTCGTCTCCTCCTATACATAGGTATTTGGTCTTATTGACGTTCATGTATAGTCCCCATTTTTCATATTCTTCCTTAATTTTTATTGTCATTTTCTCTAAATCACTTTTACTTTTTGCAATTATGACTTGGTCATCTGCGAATTGTAGAGTAAAGATTGACATTCCATTTACATTAAATCCCATTGCTCTGCAAGTTTCTTTCCAAATTTTTAATGCTTTATCAACATAAATTTTGAACAGCGTTGGGGAGATACAACATCCCTGTCTAAGTCCTTTATCTGTTACTATGTGTAATTTAAAATTTTTTAAAACTCTTTCCAACAAAGTTTAAAAGTGTTTTTGACTTCGGTTTGTCTATCTGTCCGTGCTCTAACTTCCGTAAATATTCTTAGAATTCTTTGAGACTGATGTTATTGAAGCTCACGACGACATGTTCTCTTTTGAAAATGGATAAAAGGCACAACTCCTTTATGCACAAGAAAACTCAAGATAATTTTATTAAATTACATTCTATATTTAAAAGATTTTCAATAAATCATATTTTAATACCTTCGTACTGCTCAGAACATAAATGAAATTGACAAATATTATTCATATGCCAAAAGCATGTTTTCTGTAGAATATCGTATGAGTAGAATTAATGATTGTTTTACAGGGAGGCACGAAAGTGTTTATTCTTCAACCACATTTCATGAAACCATGGAAGCCTCTGCGCAAGCGATAATTCAACAAGTTCACTGTTAAATTAGGGTTGACAGTCATCCGGCTCATAGAAAATGAATGATAACAGAGCGCGAATTATTGGATATTTTCCAAATTACAACCTGCTGGCCAAGCTGGCATCACTCCAACATTTTGGACGCGTCATCGCTGGTAGTTTTAGGAAACGTGGCTGCACTGTAGATACATTAGGGTTAGATTTGGAAATGAATTTTTAGTTGAGTTCTGTATTTTTAACATTTTCCAACAAAGTTCAAATGTAGTAATCACTTCGATTCATCTATGTGTATGTCTGTTCACCTGCCTGACTGCCTCTCTGTTTTCCATAAAATTGTTTTAGACCTTCAAACTGACGTATGATATTCAAGTTCTGTATAGTATCTTCTCAATTGAAAATGGTGTAAATAAATCAATTTGTTTGTGTACAGGGATTCATGAAAGATTTCTATTCCATTACGGTGTTTAGAGATTATACATGGCTACAAAAAAGCAATCTTTTTTATTGGAAAGATGATACGTGACTACACAAAAGCAATCTTTTTTATGGGAATTTAATGTAAAGTTATATAGTAGATAATTTTTGGAAGTTTCCTTCTTCTACAACGGAAATTAAAATGACTTTTAAGGTACCATCATGGAGGTTAGATACATTGAAAGTTAAATGATATAACGGGTAAATGCGTTTGGAAAGTGAAAGTGTTTATAATCTATACGAATTGTGTACTATTTCTTTTTTGGCTTTTCAAATAGACAATAAATAAATCAAAAAGTTTAGCTTCTGTATTAATACATTGCGTGTTATGACTTTCTATGGTCAACATTAAATTATAGAGAAAATATTTAATAGATTAAAAGGAAATAATTTATGATTGCAAATTATGTGTGTATGCTTCCAATGAATCAATAAAATAACTGCAAAAATCGTATTAACAATAACGATTGGACTACAATTTTCATTTACTAAAATAACAATACCTTTTCCACCAATACTGGAACTATTAATATTGATTAGGCAGAGTATAAACACCTCTTTTAAAGAAAGTAATTTAGAAATAGTATTAAAAATAAAATAAAATAAAACAGTAAATAACCGTGCTATGGAAATTTCACTTACAGTTACTCTGAATATCTATATAATATTTGTCTAACGTGGTTCATGTTACGACTAAATTTTGTTCAAGCGATACAATAGTGACATATTTAATAAAATACGCGAGGATAAAAAATAATATTTATCGGCAATATTTAAGCACGCGTGCAGTGATTAAATCAGAAAAATGACGACATTTGTCTAATGAGATCTTTTTATAGGAAAATGTATTTTAAAAGTTGCATCTTTACAATCTTTGCATACGTCATTTTAAAGCTAGCAATACTATAACTATACAAACAGAAAATGAATTATTGTCAAACGATGACTAAAAAACGCAATAATAAAAAGTATAATCAAAATAGGTAAAAAAGTTTTCTTTAACAAAAACTTTGGTCAAAATAAATAAATAAGCGAAAAAGCATCGCCAAATGGCAACAAAATTCGCCATGGGGGCCTTATACTCAAACTGTACTGCCTGCGCACGGATGAAAATTGGGTCATCAAACATGAAGTTTATTTTGAAACCTTTCTTTGAATAGTTTTGTTTTCCCTATCGCACAATATTAATTTGGTTCTAATAATAATTTGACTTCTGGTGAATTACAATTCAAATTGGGTGGGGAAATTTGTATAAGTTTTACGGAGTTTCAAGTTTTAAACGTAAATAAGAAGAAAATAAATAAATAAAGTACGAAAATTTCGCACGGGTTTGATAGTTATAATAATAAAAAGTATAATTGAGTGTACAAACAGATTTATTTTTAATTTTATATATCTTAGATATTTATAATAATAATAAATTTTGTAAAGTAATAAATTTTTGTAATAATAAATATTTGTATTAATAATAAATGTTTAAAACATCTAAATTTACTATCGCCTATAATGTCAATGGTATTATCTCATTATAACTGATGTAATACATTCACAGAAGAAAGTATTTTACTTGCAAAAATTTATGACTTACGATTATCGATGGTTTTAACAGTCTGAGATATCCTGAACTCGAGCTTACCTTTTTTAGAGAATATATCTCTGTCTGTGTGTGACAAAGATTTTATGACCGCTCTAGATCAATTGTACAGAATTTCATTAAATTAAATTTTAGTAGCGCCTTGATATAAATCGCCGTCTGTTAACTTTCGGTGCATATTGCTGTACAGGTGGAGCTCATACCTCTAAATATAACAAGAATATACCTCATTTTTTATAGTGCATAATTATATAATAGTTCATAAATAATGAGAAGATTATTATAAAAAGGTATGATGATTCCATTCGGGTGCATATCGGCCAAAGAACGCGTAACTACATTTCCCCCCGTATACGAAAAGGCTAAATTTCATCTTTATACTTTATAAATGCTTCAAACTTGATATGTGATATAATTATTATGAGAAGAATGGTGATTTAATCGGGGTGCACATAAGCGGCAGGTGGCACTGCTACTACTCATCTTCGACAAGTTTCCATATGGCTACATCTCAGCATCTATTGCTTAAAATTACATCAAACTGCATATGCAGAATTTTTATTGTGAGAAGCTAGGATTAAATATTTGTTCGTGTTAAACGGTAGATGCCGCTGTTTTATAATAATATAGAAGAAAGTTTTGTGGTGACTACAGTATACTAGATTTTACATTAAAAATCGAATAAAAAGTAAAATAGCATTCTCAAATATTTATTAACATAGTATCTTTTTTCAGTATAACTATATTTTCGTAATGTTGGGAGGTGTTTTATATATAAAAATATTTTTCACGTTTATCTAAACTGGATCTGTCTAAAAAAGAAAAAAAAATCTTTATAGACAGTTTTATCCTTTTATTTTCAGTACTCACGTGTTCATATGTTCACGTGAGAATCAATTTTTTTGTTAGGTCTATTCATATTTAGACTATTTTTGGAGACAACGATTTCTTCCAGATTCAAAGAAATAGCTATTGTGGGCGGGGAAAAATAGTATACTGTTCTAACGGAAGTGTATGATCAATATTGAACTTCACATTTATTTGAACAAATGTCTGTGTTGCTTTCTTGTACAATCGAGATTTTTAAAAAAGTTTGTTTATACAGATTTTGCCTCCTCAAATTTTGACATGTCTCTACGGACAGTTTAAAATGTCCTTATATTGATGATAAAAGTCTCTACTGTAATGCTGAGGATGTCCGTAGGACGTACTTTGCCACCCAGGACAACTTCCGGATATCTAGAGAACATCCTGGGGAGAAAGGGTATCTCCAAAAGTCCCTACTCTGTTCTTTACATTCTGAAAAAAACTGCTAAAAATCACGCGTGTAAAGACAAATTTCTTCTATTGGTAACACTATTTTTATACTGTAACCGAAAAGCCTCGTAAATTATTATGTAACTTGAGTTGGAATCTGGAAGATTGACTACATTTCTTAATTTTAAAATATGAATGCAAAGTGGACTGAATAGTATCTCTGAGACTCACCAAAGTGGGAGAGCCATCCTCACCAGGGAGGATCAAAATCGTGATAACATGTCTCCGGACCACCTTTAGAAGTGAGCCCAGAACGTCGCTAATTGCCTATAGCATAGCCATAGTGAATAGCATAGCCATCATGAAACCCACTCAATTCTCAATCCCCAAAGTTGCTTGGAAAAAAAAAAATTATTGATTAAAAAATTTCTAAAAAATCTCTAATTTTCAACCGAATTAGAGACTTTTGGATTGTGAAATCATAATTACTATTTATAGCCAATTTTTAATGTTTGCCAAAATCGGTTAAAATTAGTGATTATTATTATTATTTTTTAAATACTACTACTGATAATAATAAGAATAATAATAAAAACACGTGACTTATTTAAAATCTGCAAGGATGAGTTGGAAGTCCGTCAATCCTAATTGCTTACGTTCATTTGGAAGCTAACCAGTTATAAACATTAAAACAAACTGAGCTTGAAAAATCACATATTTTAATTAATTTAATATATATATATATGTGTGTGTGTGTGTGTGTGTGTGTGTGTCAAATAGATTTTCAACAAATGCATTTAAGAACCCTTCCATTTAACCCGTTAGCGACCAGTGTCCTCATATGAGGACAGCTAATAAAATGACACGTACATTTTTTGTGGTTTCTTGGAATGATTTCGGTTTTTTAGTGACAGTTTATAGCGTCACTCTAAATGATCCCTGAAAGTTTTATGTGACTACTATAAATTATTATTTCATAATTTGGATAGTCATTTTATGATTTTTCGTCTGTCGCACATATATTTGCTTTTTGCGCAGGTATACTAACTTAAATCAAGTTGAATAATAATATATATTATAATACTTTACTTTCGAGATCTTTGTCAGCATATAATAGAAAATTAATCTGTTATCTCAAAGTTTTTCTATCTCGAAGTTTTCTCGCTAGAACACCAAACGTCAATAAATGAGGATAGGCTTTAAATTTAAAACTATGAGAAGAACTGTTTAAGTTAATATATTTTTCTGTCAGTTGTCTATATTAATTTAGAAGTGAAATAATCAGCTAATAATATTTTGCAAAATTAATTCAGGCGTTAACGGGTTAAATAAACGTTCTAATAATAATAATTATTAAAGAACAAACCACAATGAAATCTATCTATTCGATTGGAAGCTACAGTACCACAGACAGATACATAGATAAAGGTTTCACACTTGTAACATCCCTCTGTTTTTGTCGGGGGATATGTAGTATTTTCCTTCTTTTAGACAAAATAGAAGTGGCTTCTGAGTTTCATTTGGATATTATGGTTGCTTTTCTCGTGATGTATTTTAAATTCCGAATGATAATAGAAAAATAATAATTATTCGGAAAATAATGAAAAGTAATGAAAATTGTCGTCACCATCTAGCAGTTGACCATCTTGAATAAAACAGCAACATCTAATTACAAAAAAAAAAAAAAAAATAATAATAACAGAATTTTAAATAATTAATTGCGTGAGTGAAGAAAATTTCAAATCGTTTGGTTCTCAGATAGCACTATTGTTGATCTCATAGTTTATTTTGTCTCAGTTTTTGTTTTAACCCAAAATTTGAAAGAATAAAATAAAAATATATGCATGCATTTTTATGAGAAAATTTCCGAGAGTTTTGTCAATAAACGAAACTTTAATTTTTCAATCAAAACGTTTCTGGGGCAAAAAACAGGAAATTCATTATCTAAAGGTCAGCGATCTAAGTTCAATAATAATTGAACAACTTTTATCGGAAACTCATATCAGTGAATAAGGCTCTATTTGCTTTTACTTTTCTGTTCTCTTGAGTTTGTACAAATACCGTAAAATCAAACATAAAATATCAAATTGATCCCAATAAGTATGTTATATTATGACGTAGTTTTTATACAGCTGTTCAATATGAAGTGTGATAATAATTTCCTCAAAGTGGAATGAGTCATTCTTTGTACGAGGTATCGTGAAGGAATACGGCAAGAAACAAAATTGCGTTTCAAATTGACATCAGCTTTTGTCTTTCCGAATGCATTGTAATCTGAATTTGTAGATACAGAATTCGAATTCAACTCGTGTAATAATGAAATTTAGAGTAATGCGATTTTGTACTTGCAATGAGGGCACATTAAACTTACTTTTATAAGATGTCTTATTGCACTGAATAAATCAAATCGTTATTTACGAATTCTAGCGTTTAAAAAATTTATCTTCAAACGAAATCTGTTTTAGAAAACATATCTTACAAACATATGTGGAAAAGAAAAGTTGTTATAATAATAATAATAATAATAATAATAATAATAATAAAAATAATAATAAAAGAATAAAGAAAGAAAGAAAGAAACTATTTGATTAATTTGTGTTATAGAAACCGAATTTTTAAAAATTTTTCCCTTCCCTATTGTTAACTACACCATCTTTTCCTTTTTCTTTTCATTTCTTTGCCCACCAGCGGCCAAGCAGTTCCGCGTTCAAAGCTAGTAGACTTGAGGTGCCAGGTTCGATCCCAGGTCACGCTCGTCGGCCTAGCCGTTCGGAGGAGTTTTTCGTGGTTTTCTCCGAAACTTGAGTAAATACGGGCTAGGACCTCTTAGAAAGACTCCTAGGCTTAGAATCCTAGAGCAGTCAATCGGCCTTATTCCCCACTATACTATTCTATACTTTTCGTTTCTTTTCATCACTTTCTTTCTTTCTTTCTTTTTACACGAATTTATCAAATATGACGGGTATGAAGCGGTTGCAAAAAATTTCAGACCCTCTGTCAAATATCTCGAAAAAATTTTGGTGAATTATCCTGAAACTTTGTATACGCAAAGAATATCTTATACCTTATTATTTCAGCAAAAGTTTTGTCCCGAAGATAAAAAGGGTACCAGTAACAAATTAAAGATAAAAGATAAATTTTGGAATCACCCTGTAAAAATAATGCTTGAAATGCGTTCTGGCTGTAGCACGTGACTATGAAGCTTCTTTATGAGACAAGCGCAGATATTTAAAGAGATACAAAGGCTTCGTAGAAAAAAAAAAAAATAATAAAATAAAATTATACAGACACAACATTATTTCATTATTTAAAACATGAAAATCTGACATTGACAGATTTTAATTTAGTGCCAGAGGCCTACTGCTAAACTTGTTAATATCGACAAATTCTTCTTTAGTTAATTCGTGACGATCTAAATTCCATGATAAAGTTTTCATTAAATCAAACCAATGTGTTTCAGCTGCAGATATTGTAACAAATAACGTTGGAAGTCCAAACTGTCTTATAGCCGCAAAACAACGTTTTTTCTCTTTTTCCCAATGAGGGGGAGGTGTGCCTTGGGGGGGACTCATGTCAAAGGTGTGCCTTGGGGGGGACTCATGTCAAAGTTGGGCCTTGGGGGGACTCATGTCAAAGTTGGGCCTGGGGGGGACTCATGTCAAAGTTGGGCCTTGGGGGGACTCATGTCAAAGTTGTACCTTGAGGCGGACTCATGTCAAAGTTGGGCCTGGGGGGGGACTCATGTCAAAGTTGGGCCTTGGGGGGGACTTCATTCAATAAATCCCCATTCAATAAACCGACTGAAATAGGCCCTTAGCACTATTAAGAGTGTATTATAAAAATTCGACAACGCTGTACCGACTGAAATAGGGGTACCTTGGGGGGGACTCATGTCAAAGTTGGGCATGGGGGGGGGGACTCATGTCGAAGTTGTGCCTTGGGGGGACTTCATTCAATAAATCCCCATTCAATAAACCGACTGAAATAGGCCCTTAGCACTATTAAGAGTGTATTATAAAAATTCGACAACTGTACCGACTGAAATAGGCCTCTAGCACTACAAAAAAAAAAAAAAAAAAAAAAGAAAGAAAGAAAGAAACGAAAAAGATTATAATATGCAGGATACTATACCCAATGCAAAGCCATTTTTATTGAACTTGATATACTTTAGTAGACACAACATACTGCAATAAAAATGTAAAAATATTAAATAACTAATCAAATAGCCTGATTTTTAGAACATTGAACTCGTAATCGAAGGTTTGCTAGCTCTATACTCGAGCCCTCCAAAGAACCCGTGTACAGTAGGCTGACCAAATGCTCCCATTTTCATGGGACAGCCTTTATTTTGAAAGCCTTTTTCTAAGTTTTAAAAAGTTGTAGAAAATAAATTATTGAACAATAATATTTTATTTTTAGTCCTTATTTAGTAAGAATGAAAAAATATATACATAATTGGATGATTTTAGTAATTTTCATTTCTTCTTTATTATAAAGGTACTCTGATCTGGTCAGCTTAGTGTACAGTAATGATAACTGGCGCACGCAGAATCCATCGTGGCCTCAATCTCTTCCGCACTGTTAAAAATAGTTTCTTAAAAATGAGCTAAATTGTCTCAAAATAGCTCCCAAACAATATATACTTAAATTTCAAAACTCATGTACCCATTTTTACTTTCTCTTACCCATAAGGTAGAGAAAGTATTGTTTTTGGCTCAAATTTTCGAACGCGAGATTTTGTTATATTTACACGTTTTGAGGTCCCCTGAATACGAAAATCATGTTTTTAGCAAATGGTCTGTGTGTGTGTGTGTGTGTGTGTGTGTGTGTGTGTGTGTGTGTGTGTGTCTGTGTGTCTGTCTGTTATCAGCATATCTCAAAAACAAATTATGGCAGAAAGTTCAAACTTGGTATTCTAAATGTGTATCATATAGGGATGCTACAGTAAGCTTTTCGTTAAGATCAAGCAAATGGTTCGTGTACAGGGACAATCAAGAGAATTCTAATACATTATTACGTCTATGGGGGAAATTGCAGGAAAATAGAGTTTAACGTCTATAGACTGCACTAAACCAAATGAAACAAATATATATTTTTTGTAATAGAGACAGTTAACTGGGAAAATTTTTTTGTGTATGTAGGAGCCTCGCCTCCCCCCCTGGGGGGGGGAGTCCCCCCTTGAGGGGAGTAAATTTTCATGATGGGTATCTTTCAAAAGAGCTCGAAAATACCTTTAAAACGAATGGTTGAACCATCGATCTGCGATAATTTAAAACAAAGTTATCGATTTTTTTTACTTTTAACGAAAAAAAAAATTTTTTTTTTTTTTTTTTTTTTTAATATTGAGAATAAAATGGACTTTTTTTGGATATTTGGTGTTAAACTACTTCTCTAATATTCAAATCGTCTGCCTTATCATAAAAGATAATTTTTTTAAATAATAATTTTAATAAATTATTTTTTAAAAAGAGAAATATTTTTTAATAACCGAATTAAATTCTATATAAATGTAGGTGCATTAATGAAACGGGGGGTTGAGGGGGGCGGTAGCCCCCTTCACACAGAACTAATTATCATATAAAACTCTTCAGAAGCCTAATATGAATTGTTTAACATAGGTTTACATAACAGTACTCGTTATCTTACCTATTAATCTGCAACCTCTATTTATAGTATTAAATTTCAGGGTAAGAGAAAGTCGTGTGAGTGACACACCAGATTATTTAATATACTGACATGTCAAACATGGGAATATTGGGATTCTTATTGGTCAACCCTATATTTGAGCATGTCAATATACTAAAAAATGAGTACATGGGTTTTCAGATTTAAGTATATATTGTTTCGGAGCTATTTTGAGACAATTTAGCTCATTTTTAAGAAATTTTTTTTTACAGTGCATGCACTATAAGATTGATACTTCTGTAGGTTACTGAAGAGGGGGAGCCATACTTTCCGCGGAGGATAAAATTTGTGATGGCATATCTCCTGACCATCCCTGTGAATGAATCCCATTGGCCATCACCAACTGCACATTGTCAGCCCTAATGCAACGTTAAACCCAATCTACCTCTATTTCTCCTACATTTTTTGCGTGTATAATCGTGTTGTCACATAAATCAGTCTTTGTAGCTTAATATTTGACAAACGACATATTAATGAGAGGAATTTTGAAATTATGCAACATCACATGCGTTTCCGGAAAGTAATTTTGAAATTGATTGCGAAATCAGTGATCGCAAAAAGAACTACGAATATTGCTTTAATAATTTTATTTCGTATCACTATCATTTTTATAAAATAAATGCGGTTTTATTTTGAAATATGACCTTCTCTAAATTTTATTAAAAATTTCAGGAGTAATTTATAATGTTTAATAATGACGAAAATATATATTTCTTAGAACCAGTCAAAAAAATAAGTTTACTTTATTTATGTATTTAGAAGAATGTGTTTAATTTTCTTTCTGGGCGTGATATGATCATATGTTTGGGTTGCATGGGTAAATTTATTTAATATTTAAAACAAAGAAACATTAGCACAAAGTCTGACAGTAATTTCAGGGGTTGTTCAAGGTTGTAATTTTTGGGCCCATTCTAGTAATATTTTTTAATTGTATTTGTAAACTTTTTCAAAAGTTTTTATTATGTAAAACCTTCTATTTTAACAGTCATTCTAATATAACGTTAAATAGGAAGTTAATAGTGTTTCATTGAGCCAAGTATAGGTAGTGGTTGGAAACAGAGCCTGACTTAGTCAAACTGAGGTCTGAAGCAAATAGTACTTCTTTAAAAGCCCCTTTACACTTATTAATTTTAAATTAAGGAAAAAAAAAAAAGATCAGCAAAATAAGTTTTATATTTGATTTAAGTGTTTACTTCAGAAGGGGAGGGGGGGGGGCGTAAAAATTGCCCAACATGCCCTTGGACATAATTCGAAATATACTGAAATCGTAAAGCAGTTTTATAAAAGAATAATTTTTATAAAACGAATTTTTTTGTAAGGATCATTTTTAAAAATTTGAATTTTGTGAAGAAGTGCATTTTATGGATTTGTATTTGTGAAGGGGCCCATGTTATAGATTTTAATTTTATGAAGAGGGTTCCATTTTATCAAATAGATCTTTGTAAAAGGGGCATCAAATTAGCTTTAGTTTTTTGCTTAGATCGGCTCCTGAATAATGAATCAATGTTATACAAAACTTAATCAATGTTTGAGGGTTGTTTACATTTCGGAAATACATAAGATATGTCTGACAGTATTACTGAGCCAATATCGTACAACGTTTCACGCAAAGTTAGGTTGTTGCTTACATACTGGAAATACATAGATAATTCTGGATAAAGTACTTATGTGCACTTTCCAAAAAAAAAAAAAAAAAAAAAAAAAAAATAGAGATCGTGATCATTTCTCTCAAATTATCACATTTAGATTAAATGTCATAAAATGAACTTCTATCTAGTGTCGAAAATAGTTAACACTCTGGTTTTTAGTTTCCAAGTGCTGGGTTCAAATCTGGATTCAGAAATTTTCTCCTGAATTTAGTTTCAGGTTTTTATAAAAAAATCCGTTTTTTCCAAATTGATTTTCAGATTTTAGTTTATATATATATATATATATATATATATATATATATATATGCACAAAAGCATGTTTCGTGTATAGTATGGTACAAAAATCACTCACCATTCGTTTACAAGGCTACCCAAAAAAAACTAGAATATAGTGAGACTGTACATGAAAATCGCTGGCATTTCATTTAAGGTTGTCATTGATATTGGACTATATTTATGTACACAGTGTGGTGTGCACATAATTTATAGCAGACATATAAGGGCTACCAATAATTAATCAAAAACATTTTTTTTTTTCTTTTTACTTTCTCTTACCCAGAAGAGAAAGAGTAGTAGCGAAAATATTGTTTTAGGGTCAAATTTTCGAAAGTGAGTTTTTGTTATATTTACATGTTCTGAGGTCCCCTGAATACGAAAATAATGTTTTTAGCGAATGGTCTCTGTGTGTGTGTCTGTGTGTCTGTTATCAGCATATCTCAAGAACAAATAGTAGCAGAAATTCCAAACTCGGTATTCTAAATGTGTATCATATAGGGATGCTACACTAAGTTTTTCGTTGAGATGAAGCAAATAGTTCGTGTACAGGGACACTCAAAAGTATTCAAATACATTACGTCTATAGGGGAAATTGCAGGTAAGAAGAGTTTAACATCTATAGACTGCACTCAACCAAATGAAACGAATATATATTTTTTATATGCATAAAAACATGTCTCATGTAGAATACGGTAGGGAAATCATTGACTGTTCGTTTACAGGGCTACACAAAAGAACTAGATAAAAGTGCAACAATCGTTGCAAATTAATGGAAGTATATTTCAGGCTGGGTCATGTCTGGTTACTATAGGATTATATTTAGATGCACCATGTGCTCTGTGTATAATCTTCGAAATATATATAGGGCTGCAAATATTTAAGCGACAACATTCTTTTTTGTTGTTGCTGGATATGCTTTACCAATAATATTTTACCATTTCCAGGAAAGCTGTTCGGGAGCTGAAATAAATTCCTCATAGAGATATGGTAAATAATGTATGTTTTAAGCTAAATATTCATCGCTTGTTTTTTTGTAAATTTACATGTTTTGAGGCTTCCTGATTACCGTAGTCAAGTTTTTAACGTTTGATCTTTGTCTGTGTCTCTTAGAGTGACTTAAAAACGAATAATTTTAGGAGATCCAAATGTTGTATTTTTCGACCACATTTCATGAAACCATGGAAGCATCTGCGCAAGTGCTAACTCAACGAGTCCAATGCTAAAATAGGGGTGACAGTCATCTGATTCAAAGAAAATGAACAATAACAGAGCACGGAATTACTGGATGTTTTCCTTTCAAACTGTTGGTCACGCTGGCATCCCTCCAACATTTTTGACGCGTCCTCACTGCTAGTTTTAGGATATGTGAACGCACTGTATTTTGAAGTTAATATAAGTTTGTTGCTGGAAAAGTTTGATCAAGATTGATAAGTTTCAAGGAATGTTGCGTGTGAAAATTGTCTGTATAATTTTGAGTAATTTTTTAATTTTAATAACAGAATTAAATTCTATATAAATGTAGGTGCATTAATGAAACTGGGGGTTGAGGGGGGCGGACAGAACTAATTATCATAAACACTTCCGAAGCTTAATTTGAATTGTTTTGACATAGGTTTACATAACAATACTCGTTATCTTACATTTTAATCTCCAACCTGTATTTATAGCATTAAATTTCAGGGTAACAGAAATTCTGGTGTGAGTGACATACCAGATTATTTTTTATGTTATTGGTGGATGCGCTTTGCTGTATTGTACTATATCCAGGAAAACTGCTCAGGAATGAAAATTAATTCCTTGTGCTTATATGACAAATAACTATTTTTTTAAGAATCACTGTCAGTTAATAAGTATACGGTCAGTTTTCTGAATATTGAAGTCAAGTTTTTAACGGTTGATTTTAGTTTATGTGTATTATCACATTAGCGTAATGTAAAAATAAATAATTGCAGGCATTTCAAATGTATTTTGACATTTATATGAGGGTGCTACTTAAAAAAAAAAACGATCAAGATTGATATGTTTCAAGGAGTGGTGCGAGTAGAAGTTCTCTGAATAAATTGGAATAAACTTAACAGCCTTGAATTCTATATAAATGTTGGTACTATATTGAAACGGGGGGTTGAGGGGGTGGTAGCTCCCTCACACAAAATAATATGTTAAATAAAACTGTTCCTAAACCAGGTTAAATTTTTTTTTCTAAAATGTATTTTATATACGATACTTGTTTTATCTTATATTTTAATCTAGATTCTTTCTTTATAGTATTGAAATCGAGTAATAAGAGAAAGTCGTGTGAGTGCTACACCAGGTTATTTTCCACATATTGCAGTAACGTTCCACGTTGTTTCATTCCTCATATATAAAATCTAATATTTTATTTCATTTATTATTGTAATACCTAACAATAAGAATTTCCTTTGAATAGTTGTTGCTGTTTTATCATAGAAATATTTAAAGTATCAGCTGATCGCACTACCACCCGCATACAAGTGATTAAAAAAAGAAGGTCGTCACGTGTCGGTTTTTTTTTCTATATTCAAAAGGCATGAGCCCCCTGTAATGTTGGCGTAATCGATTTCTCATTCGAATTACGTCTAAATCTAGTGTCGATGAGTCGATTTATCTAAGAAAGTAAAGTATTACGTAGGTAAGAGGTGCTACTTTCATCTTCAAGTGTCAAGATAAAAAGGTTTCGACACTGAAATGTCATTTTTTGCTATCTCCGTTTTTTTTATAATTGTCTTTTGAAGATGTGAGTAGAATATGTCTTTTGTAATATAAATAAACAATTTCTTGTCAGTGTGCTAATGCACATTTTTGCAGTTTTAGTCGGTGAAAACCTGTTTAACAGTAAATAAATATTTTTTAATGATTACGAAATTAGATGTTCTTCATTTCTTATAAGGAAAATAAACAAACAAACAAAGAAACAAACAAAAAAAGTTATATAGAAAAATTTATTATCAGAACGTTACTGAATTTCGGGACTTTAGGTAAACGCGTGATGTGGGGTACGTGTATTAAATACCGTATAGCAACGTGAGGTAATATTCAGTTATGCTTGGGCAACAAATTTATCTGACATATTCTTGTTTTAAATATTATATAATAATAATAATAATAGTAATAGTAATAGTAATATTTCTATATGCCGAATAAGCACGTTCGTAAGGACGCTTGAAGCTGCACATTTGTCAGATTTACTCTTTTTCCCTTTCCGTGTAATCATATTGAAATTTTGTTGGTTCGTAAAGTTATCTCATTGAAAAAATTTTTTTTTTTTTTTTTTAAGCTATTGTATAGCTTTTATCGCGGGCTTTGAGCACGGCGACCGAATCGAAAAATTCCGTAACGAAAAAAAAACCTAACACAGTTCGGTAGACTTCGGCTGTACGAAGCTCGCACAGATCGATACGAGCTGCTCCGAAATCGGACGAATACATAAGCAGCTGTTTGTGAGAAAGTATATAGGTGTATAGGTATCTATCATCTATGTACAACAGTGAATAGCTGTACGCGTAAAATTTGTGTATAAAGTAGATCAGATAAAACTTGAATATCTCCATTCGACTTGCAGGCCTTTAAAACCTATTAAATACCTTTTCTCTATTAAAATTTGTTTTCTTATCATTATTGTTATCTTATTCATTAATATCAAAGAAAAAACTTGAATGTCCCAATTCGACTTGCAGGCCTTTAAAACCTATTAAATACCTATTCTCTATTAAAATTTGTTTTATATCGGTCACCACGCTCAAAAAGTGTAACTAGAATTAATATCAAAGAAAAAACTTGAATATCCCCATTCGACTTGCAGGCCTTTAAAACCTATTAAATACCTTTTCTCTATTAAAATTTGTTTTCTTATCGGTCACCACGCTCAAAAAGTGTAACTTGAATTAATATCAAAGAAAAAACTTGAATATCCCCATTCGACTTGCAGGCCTTTAAAACCTATTAAAATAACTTTTCTCTATTAAAATTTGTTTTCTTATCATTATTGTTATCTTATTCATTAATATCAAAGAAAAAACTTGAATGGCCCCATTCGACTTGCAGGCCTTTAAAACCTATTAAATACCTTTTCTCTATTAAAATTTGTTTTACATCGGTCACCACGCTCAAAAAGTGTAACTTGAATTAATATCAAAGAAAAAACTTGAATATCCCCATTCGACTTGCAGGCCTTTAAAATCTATTAAAATACCTTTTCTCTATTAAATTTGTTTTCTTATCATTATTGTTATCTTATCATTATTGTTATCTTATTCATTAATATCAAAGAAAAAACTTGAATGTCCCCATTCGACTTGCAGGCCTTTAAAACCTATTAAATACCTTTTCTCTATTAAAATTTGCTTTCTTATCGGTCACCACGCTCAAAAAGTGTAACTTGAATTAATATCAAAGAAAAAACTTGAATTAATATCAAAGAAAAAACTTGAATATCCCCATTCGACTTGCAGGCCTTTAAAGCCTATTAAATACCTTTTCTCTATTAAAATTTGTTTTCTTATTATTGTAATCTTATTCATTAATATCAAAGAAAAAACTTGAATATCCCCATTCGACTTGCAGGCCTTTGAAACCTATTAAATACCTTTTCTCTATTAAAATTTGCTTTCTTATCGGTCACCACGCTCAAAAAGTGTAACTTGAATTAATATCAAAGAAAAAACTTGAATTAATATCAAAGAAAAAACTTGAATATCCCCATTCGACTTGCAGGCCTTTAAAACCTATTAAAATACCTTTTCTCTATTAAAATTTGTTTTCTTATTATTGTTATCTTATTCATTAATATCAAAGAAAAAACTTGAATATCCCCATTCGACTTGCAGGCCTTTAAAACCTATTAAATACCTTTTATCTATTAAAATTTGTTTTCTTATCGGTCAGCACGCTCAAAAAGTGTAACTTGAAATTATACCAAAGAAAAAACTTGAATATCCCCATTCGACTTGCAGGCCTTTAAAAACCTATTAAAATACCTTTTTTTCAAAAAATAGAGTTAGATCATTGAAATTTGGTACATCGAGGTTTTCGATACCTACAAATCGATTGCGGATATTTTTGATATATTCTCATTGCGGATATATTCTCATTTATTCAATAATAGAAAAAAAACTTGTTTTCTTATCGGTCACCACGCTCAAAAAGTGTAACTTGAATTAATATCAAAGAAAAAACTTGAATATCCCCATTCGACTTGCAGGCCTTTAGAACCTATTAAATACCTTTTCTCTATTAAAATTTGTTTTCTTATCGGTCACCACGCTCAAAAAGTGTAACTTGAATTAATATCAAAGAAAAAACTTGAATATCCCCATTCGACTTGCAGGCCTTTAAAACCTATTAAAATACCTTTTCTCTATTAAAATTTGTTTTCTTATCATTATTGTTATCTTATTCATTAATATCAGAGGAAAAACTTGAATATCCCCATTCGACTTGCAGGCCTTTAAAAACCTATTAAAATACCTTTTCTCAAAAAATGGAGTTAGATCATTCAAATTTGGTACATCGAGGTTTTCAATACCTACAAATCGATTGCGGATATTTTTGATATATTCTCATTGCGGATATATTCTCTCAATAAAAGAAAAAAATTTGTTTTCTTATCGGTCATCACGCTCAAAAAGTGTAACTTGAATTAATATCAAAGAAAAAAAAATACTGCATAAATAAAATAAATAAATAATTATAATTGCATAAGTTGATAAAAAATGCTATGCAATAGCTTTACCGCGGCAGTCCTGGAGTGCCACACGTATTTTTTTTTTTTTTTTTTTTTTCTATTCCACTTTTTGAACATGTCTTTTATAGCTTAGTGAACAATTTAACAAATAAATAAGTAATTTAATTATTTCTTTTGAAAATTAGAGTCCCGAATTAATTTAATGCAATAAAATATTCTTATTTATTTATTTATGTATATTGTATATATATATATATATATATGTATATATATATATATATATATATGTATATATATATATATACATATTGCTCAGTAATATAAAAGGCGACAAGTTGAAAGAGTGGAATTTGGAAAATTTTAGTTAGATATCCTTATACAAAACGATAAAAATCGGTACGATACGAAACAATAAAAATCCTGTGGGATTACATGGGAAAGAAGAAAAAGAGAGTCTAACTGATGCAGTCTTAAGAAAATATAATACCTAACTTGCCAAGAACCTCCTGTTACTTTCTGAGGAAGTTTGTTTCCACAATTACTCATTGCCTAATGATTTTTTTTTTCCTTTTAATTTCGTTTTTACATTCAGAAAATTCACAATCATTAAACTAGGACTCGTTTTAAAAAAAATATTTTTCACATTCTTAACAATTTCTTTTGTAGCCAAAAGAAAAAAAAAGTTTAGGAACCGTTTGATTTAACATATAATTCTGCGTGTGAGAGGCTACAGCCCCCTCGGAACCCCCTGTTCAATTATGCCTTTATTTGTTTAAATATATATGTATATATATATATATATATATTCAATTCTGTTTTAATTTGCCTTCAAAATTTCCAAACTTGATCAAATTTTTAAAGTAGAAGCCTCATACGAACTTTAAAACACCAAATTTAAATTTCCTGCATTTACTTTTATTTCATTTTGCACGCGCACTTTTCATTTTATAATTCTAAATTATTAAAAAAAAAAACTTTTTCGATACTGTTTGTTTCGATACTGATTATTATTAAATTTCTCCCCCCCCCCCGAAAAAAAAAAAAAAAAAAAAAAAAAAAAGACTTTGATGAAATTCTGCCAAAAGCAGAATTTAGTTCAGGACGGAGAACTATTAGTTTTTTTTTTTTTTTTTTTTTTTTTTTTTTTCAAATTATAACATTGCTTTCAAATTATTCAATTATATTTTCGATAAATTTTAGATTTCGATAAATGTCCAACTATCGTAAAACTGGCATCGAAAAAATCCGCAGATTGAGTCCTCAGTCCTAAAAAGAAAAAAAAAAAAAAAAAAAAATCGAAAAATATGTCTAGTTATTTTCTTGTTTTTTTAAACTTAAAAAAAAAAAAAATATTGAAAAAACGAATATTAACTTAACAGCTGTGAATTTTCTGAATGTGGAAATGGAATTTAAAATAAGTAAATAAATAAATAAACAATGGGCAATTGTGGAAACAGTTTTCTCCTTGGAATAAAATGGGCTTTGGCCGTTAGGTATTGTACTCTCTTAACTATAATTAGTTGTAAATTCATTGATTACCGTCGCTATCACATAAAACGACAAATATATTTACAATATGTATGCTATTATATATTATTATAAATTGTTACATACTAGCAAACCCGTGTGAATTATTCGCATTTTATTCCTTTTCTTATTTACCTTTAAAGTATGAAACTCATAAATGTTATACCAATTTCACCACCTAATTAAAATTTTAATTTACCAGAAGTCAAATTATTAATAAAACCAAATTAAGATTCTACAATAGTGAAACCAAAATCATTCAAAGAAAGGTTTCCAAATAAAATTCATGGTTCACGACCCAATTTTCATACTTCCACAGGCAGTACAATTTTAATGTAGGACTCCCACGAAGCCTTTTAAATTTTTGTCGTCATGTTGACGATGACTTTTTATTAATTTTGGTATTTTTTTTTTAAATAAATAAATAAAATAAAATAAAATAAAATAAAATAAAATAATTCCTATTTTGATTATATTTTTTATGATTGTGTTTTTTAGTCAATTTATGACACAAAAGTTCATATTCTGTATATATATCTTTAAAATACTGCTTGGTTTAGAATGACGCTTGCCGAGATTCTGAAGAAACAACTGTTAAAAATACATTTTTTTCGTAAAAAAATCTCATCAGACAAATGTCGTTATTTTTTCTCATTAGTCCATTGAGCTAAGTTCGCGTACTTAAATGTTGTTCATTTATAAATATTATTTTTTTATCCTCGCGTATCGTATCGTTTCGACAAAAAATAATTGCAACGTTAGAGAAATATTATATAGATTAGAGAAATATTATATAGATTATTACATTAAGAATTAATTTTGGATGCAAATATATCCACCTTTGCGCTGCCAGCGAGCCGGTAGTTCATTGTGTTAGATTATCCCACCGCTCTGGGATGAAATAACATTCGAGTTTATTTGAGATATTAAACACTAATTTAAAAATACAAAAATGGTTGAATCATTTAATTATATCTTAAGCTCTGTGCGAGTGCATTAGAATAAAGAGTTAGTTTCTTTCTACCATTAAAAATTTCGAGTTTTTGTAGAAAATTATCATAAAATTATTTAAGACGATTTGACTTCATTCACATAAAAGAACCTCCGGATACAAATATTTGTTTAAATATTATTTAGCTAAGTATTATATGTTTTATTATCATCGCTTAAGCAGTAATATTTACTAGAAATTAATCAAACGAGGAATTTGGTTATTCAATTCTATACTAAATTGCATTAAAAACTCTTAACTAGAACACTGTAACTATCACAAAACTTTCTTCTATATTTTCTTTTAAAAATTCGTAACCAAAAATAGCCACCGCTGCATATTACGTTGAAAAGCAAGGGGGCGGGAATTAAAATTAATAAAAAAAAAAAAAAAAAAAGAAAAGAAAAAAAGGTAATAGAAAGAAAAACTATGGGCGGGGTAAGGGTTTCAGCGTACAAAAAAAAAACACTTTTTTGCGATTTTTTTTCTCAAATATGGATTGAGCAATTTCATTCGAACCTTTTGTACATTATTGAGCATACTTTTGACAATGTTGTGTAATTTTTTCATGCAGAATTATTGAATCATAAGCCGGTAACAGAGCTTCCCCCAGAACGTCTTGGGAAAAAAATAATTTGCGGTGTTCACCATAACTCGGCCGGAAATTATCTGAAAATAAAAACCATGAAAATTAGTTAAATTATAATCAAATCTTCCCCCCAACGTTCTCTGATAATTTTTTTTTTTCATTTAAAAATTTTTGGCGGCCATCAAAAGTGTGAACGGTTTTCTACGAAAAATTCTGCATTTTTGTGGGTGGGAAACACCCTTAATGTAAAAAACAAAATTTAAGTAAACGTTGAGGGGCGGTATTTTATATGTCAAAAATGTGTACAAAGTTTGAAATGAATCGGTCAAGTAGTTTTTAAATGGCAGTGAACACGGACTTTGAAAAAGTAGTTTTGAGAAAAACGCGTCTAAAGTTTATGAACTAAAAAAGTGAAGATTTTTTTTTTTTTTCCAACTTACACAGAATCATCGATTCCAGCTCCATACAACAGACTTCCTGCGGCATTGTCGATGTCTTCAGCCTCTTTTCTCTCAAGTCTTTGTTTTATTCTGGCTTCTTTGCTCTGCTGCTCAGCTTGAATCTCAGCCCTGGCAATGCGATTGCTGTCCGCGAATGTCGCATAATCATGAGCGCTTGGGCCGACTCTGACGTTCATGTCAGACAGAAAAGTTAGGAAAGCACCATCACCTTCATTGAAAGTGCATGCAGCTACATAAGATGCAAATTCAACAATTTGTCTGCCGGGCTCTTCTGAATCTCCACAGTGGCTTTGGAGCCCCTCTCTAAAGGTTAAAAACGCTCAAAACCACTGCATAGTGGTGAGCGGCTTCTTTCCGTCTTAGAATCTTAGAATCTTAGAATTTGTCTGCTGCCAGATAATTTTTTCGGTGCAATTCTCCAAATAAGCTGGTTCAAACTTTCGTTGGCATTTTGAGTAAAGCATTTTGAGGATAATGGGTCAGGACAATAGCAATGACTAAACTGTATCGACAGCTGCACTGCTATCCCGACCGCCCGGAGCTGTTACAGTTATAGCGTTAAAGGCCAGGAGATTAATAAGACAATAACTTTAAGAATATTGCTTATATCGGCTTAAAATTTTAAGGACATATTCTTGAAATGTTAAACAATAAGATAAGACAAAAAAAAAAAAAAAAAAAAAAAAAAAAAAAATTCGATTTTTCGAAAGTGAAAACCCTTACCCCGCCCTTAAAGTAATTTTCCCTTTAATTTATAGTGGGCGCATGATACAGAAAATTCCTATTAAAAATATCGATTCTGAAAAACAAGGAACGTAGGTTGAACCTTCATAACTTTTTTGTAAGAACATTAAATTTGATTCCTTCCAATAAGTGCTTACCAATATATCAATGTTTATCAAGCAATAATAGTTATTATGCAATGATACATAATACTTTGCTAAATAGTATTTAAACAAATATTTGCATCCGGAGGCATATGAACAAAGCTAAAACTTCTTAAATAATTGTAAAATATTTTTCTACAAAAACTGGAAATTTCTATTTATAAAAGCAACTTATCCTTTATTCTAATGTACCCGGATAATAAAATGGCTCCACCATTTTTGTCTTTTTAAATTAGTGTCGAATCTGAAATATTTTGGAAAAAATCAAGTGTCATATTGATGAAATCGATCTTGCTTATCATATCGAGGAAATCGAGGAAGAATCCCAAAATTATTTCACAATATCTTTAATATTTATTGAAAGTAACCGAATAAAATAAACATTTATGTAAAACAATCGTAGTATGTGGGTGGCAAGAACGTGAATTGTTTAATTCAGTGAGTCTGTTTTTAGCTCGCTCTACTAGTATTTTCGACCTTGCTCTGGCCGTGACCACCGGTGCCTTGGCCTTACAACTTCTGGGGCAGTTACACCTATCAAATTCTTCCGATTACGTTGGAAAAACATACAAGATTGATGGTCTTATGAAGAAGACAGATTCAAATTCATATACATATTAAAACGCTTTCAAACATGCTTCCTCCAATTGATTGTCAGGCTTATGATCGTGGTGACCTATGAACAAACATGCTAATATTTAACAGCCTTTATAAAAAATGAAATCATTTAAATAATAATTAGAGTTCGCGCCAGTCTGGCACATAGAGACAATTGTCGCCTTAAATATTTTTTTATTGCTTTTGTTAGTACAGAGGACTATTAGTCTCAATCTACGGATAAAGCGTTGTTGCTAGTTTTACGATGGTTGGACATTTATCGAAATCGAAAATTTATCGAAAATATAATAGAATAATTTGAAAGCGATGTTATATTCGAAAAAAAAAAAAAAAAAAACTTAATAGTCTTCCGTACTAAACTAAATTCTGCTTTCGCCAAAATACCATCAAAATCGTTATTTTATTTATTTATTTATTTTTTAAGAAAAAGAAAAGAAAAGAAAATTAATAATAATCAGTATCGAAACGGACAGTATCTAAAAAGTCGAAGAAGCTTTTTTTAGACAAAAATACATAATTTATTTTAATTTTTAATTGTTGCCAAAAAAAAAAAAAATACGAGTTGATTTTTTTTTTTTTTTAAGTGAAAATAAATTCACGCGTAAATATTAAAATTGATATAAACTTTGTGAAAAAGTAAACTTGCAGGGTAAAATTGACGTCATTATAGCTCTGAAGGTATTATTATTATTATTATTAAAATTAATTAATTATTTATTTCTTTGATAGAGCATTAGCTTAGGAGCTTTTATTTTACTTTCTTTTGTATTCAATAGAAGAAAAAGTACTGGATTAATAAAATATTTTGAACTTCGGGGTTTCTAAAAATTAACACGTTTTGAAAAGTGTAGAACACGATTGGATCATTTTAAGAAAATTTCCGTCTCTCTGTGTGTGACAAAAGTTTTGTGGCAGCTGTATCGCAGGAAGTACTTTACAGAATTTCATACAAATTAATATGTAGTTGCCCCTTGGCATATAATAGAGCCTAGCAACTTTTGAGGAAAACCGCTCAATAGGTCACGTTGCCATCCCGCTTTCTCTAAATTTTTTACACGGTGACATGGCAAGATTTCCTATGAAAGTGCTCAACGAAAATTATTTTCGACGAATCATTAATAAATTAAAAGCTATTATTTACAATAATAATAGTCAAATAGGATAAAAAATTTGTCTAGGTAGGAGAAGGAAAAATTTTCAATGTGTTTATCTTTCAAAGGGAATCGTTAATGCATTTAAAAGGAATATTAAACAATATCTTTGTGATACTTTAAAATAATTTTATGCTGCAAACAAAGCGGAACGCGTTACCACTTTGTTTACAGCACGTGTCAACTTTGTTCGCCTTACGAAAAACCGTGTTTCATTTCGCCCCGAAACAATTGTTACGAGATTTTTGCCTTTTATGGTGTTCATTCAATACTTTTATTTATTAAGAGTATATAGTATTAATGATAACACAGGCCTACAAAACTGAAGTTGACAAAATTTTATTTGATGATTTTAGCTGAACTTTTTGATGTGCTGAAACCGAAAATGCAGCCCATTTTTCTCTATCACGTACAGATTTTTGCCAATACAGGGTGCTTACCTACACAATTTCTTACATATACCATCATAACAATAGGTTGGTTGGTTGATTAGTACGGTTTTACGTCGCACTAGTACTGCGCTATTACAACAATATGCATCTATTACTAATTAATCATGTAAACATACTATAAATCTTACCATATAATTATATTGGTGGAAGAGTAATGGAAGAAATTACATTGGTAGGCACCCTGTATTGACAAAAATCTATAAGTAATAGAGAAGAACTGACTTCATTTTCGCTTTTAGCACACTAAAAAACACAAAGATCAGTCAAAATTATAAAATCAAAATTTTTACATGTCGACCTGTGTAACCTTTGAATCACATGTTATATACTCCAGTCAAGATATTTATAGCAAATATACAATACAAAAGAAATTCAAAACTAACATGAAAATTTTTTACATTTCTGCTGTTCAATCGGCTGGTGAAGTCGACTAATTTCTTGGACTGTTTCCTAGAACATTCGACGAATAGTGACTTTTGTGATACGAACAACATCTTTATTGGACTGCTTCGAGAATTTTCGTTGGATTGACAGTTCGAATTGGGACTGTTTCGAGAATTTTCGTTGGATTGACAGTTCGAATTGGGACTGTTTCGAGAATTTTCGTTGGATTGACAGTTCGAATTGGGACTGTTTCGAGAATTTTCGTTGGATTGACAGTTCGAATTGGGACTGTTTCGAGAATTTTCGTTGGATTGACAGTTCGAATTGGGACTGTTTCGAGAATTTTCGTTGGATTGACAGTTCGAATGGGGACTGTTTCGAGAATTTTCGTTGGATTGACAGTTCGAATTGGGACTGTTTCGAGAATTTTCGTTGGATTGACATTTCGAAATGGGACTGTTTCGAGAATATTTCTCAAAATTACAGTTTTGTTGTACGGATACGAGAAGTTACACTGAATAAAGTGCAGTCATGGATTAGAACCTACCTGTTTCTTTACGAAATACTTTCTCCACACAAAGAAGTCGACGCGTTTTTTTCGTAATACAGTCGAACCTCGTTAACGTGAACACTGTTAAAAACGTTAAGGTGAATTATTGTTAACATGAACCGTTTCCACAATCCCCTTCAAAATGACGATTACTTTAGTTATATAAGGATTAGTTACTGATAGCATGAACTACTGAATAACATGAACAAAGTTTTTATCCCCATTGAGATTCATGTTAATGAGGTTCGACTGTAGTATATTACAGAAAGTTTAATTATCAGACGAAATTATATTTGTACGCAGTATTTCCCACCCCCCCCCATAAAAATGTAGCTTTTTCTATTAATAATATAGCTTCTTCTATTAATAAAATGTCTGTTATAAAACTAATTTATCTAACTTGCGACTTGTACGTAAGTAATTGCGGTTATTCTTTTACAAACCTTTAAAAAAAAAAAATACAAACTTTTTATTTTACTAACTCCAGAAAATCCTTTGGAAACTTTTACTGTCATATTATCTAAAATAATAATAATAAATTGTACTTGTCTTAACCTAACCTAACGCCTAAACACACCTATAAAACTAGTATGTTGTGGCCACCACAAGACTTTCTTCTATATTTTCCTATACAAATTCCCTCAGTAACAATATATATATATTAAAAAAAAAAAAAAAAAACGATATTTTCCCGGTTTTTTTTTTTTTGATATTGTTAAAAGTAAAAAAAAAAAAATCGATAACTTTGTTTTAAATTATCACATATTAACAGTTCAACCATTCGTTTTTGTGCAGTAGTTCCTGAGATACAGTTGCCACAAAATTTTGTCACACACACACACACAGACAGACATTTTTAAAAAATGGTCAAATCGTGTTCTACAGCTCTCAAAACGTGTAAATCCATCAAAAACCTGAGGTCGAAAATTTTTACGGATCCAATACTTTCTTCTATTGAATATAGAAGAAAGTAACAAATGATAAAATATCACACAATATATATTAGGATAATATTAAAATGAGTTCATTGTCAAATTTGTCATAATGTAATTTAATGACAGCTTTTTGAAAGATAAATAGTTTTAGAAAAAATGAATAAATCTATATCATACGTTACAGTATTGATAATCTATTCCGATGATGACTTAAAGATGCATAGGTACACGCAGAAAAGCTATCATTGCAAAACTATATCAGCAGGTAATAAAAATTGTATCAAATACTGAAAACAGCATGGTCTTTGTTAATGATAGGTACGTAACATTTTAAAAGTACTTAATTCTGCCCATGGCACAATTTATGCAAGGACGATAACAGAAGGATTTTAGAATTCCAGATCATTTGACATTTTGAAAACCATAACGATGAAAGAAAAGTTTGTTTGTAACTAAGTAGTAGTATTTTCAACAATTTTTGTTTATTCATGTTTTTTACTTTCTCTTACCCATAGGGTCGAGAAAGTATTGTTTTAGGGTCAAATTTTCGAAAGTGAGTTTTTGTTATATTTACATGTTCTGAGGTCCCCTGAATACGAAAACCACGTTTTTAGCGAATGGTCTTTGTGTCTGTCTGTGTGTCTGTTATCAGCATATCTCAAAAACAAATAGTAGCAGAAATTCCAAACTCGATATTCTAAATGTGTATCATATAGGGATGCTACAGTAAGCTTTTCGTTGAGATGCAGCAAATGGTTCGTGTACAGAGACACTCAAAAGTATTCCAATACATTACGTCTATGGGGGGAATTGCAGGTAAATAAAGTTTAACATCTATAGACTGCACTAAACCAAATGAAACGAATATATATTTTTTGTAATAGAGATAGTCAACTGGGAAAAAAAAAATTGTGTATGTAGGAGCCTCGCCTCCCAAATTTTCATGATGGGTATCTTTCAAAAGAGCTCCCCAATACCTTTAAAACGAATGGTTGAACCATCGATCTGCGATAATTTAAAATAAAATTATCAATTTTTTTCATTTTTAACATTTTTTTTTTTTTTAATGTAATATTGAGAATAAATTCAACTTTTTTTGGGGTATTTAGTATTATACTACTTCTCTAATATGGAAATAGTCTGCATTATCATAAAAGATAATTTTTTTAAATATTAATTTTAATAAATTATTTTTTAAAAACAGAATTATTTTTTAATAACCGAATTAAATTCTATATAAATGTAGGTGCATTAATGAAACGGGGGGTTGAGGGGGGCAGTAGCCTCCCTCACACAGAACTAATTATCATATAAAACTCTTCCGAAGCCTAATTTGAATTGCTTAACATAGGTTTACGTAACAGTACTCGTTATCTTACCTCTTAATCTCCAACATGCATTTATAGTATTAAATTTCAGGGTAAGAGAAAATCGTGTGAGTGACACACCAGATTATTTTTATTAATATATGTCAGAGAATATATTGTTTTGAGGTTAAATTTTTAAAATTGAGTTTTGCTATAATTGCACTTTTTAAGTTTTTTTTAAATTAGAAAATCAAATTTTTAGCGCTTGTTCTACGTGTCTGTTATCATCATAATTGGAAAACAGATATTAGTAGGCAGTGCAAATATGGTATTCTAACTTTGTATTATTCTGTGGTATTATTTGATATTGTGTACTGAAATCGGGAAAAAATGGCCCGTATACAGGAAAGTACGAAAAAATTGAAGTACACTGCATCTAAGAAAAGAACTTCTCATTGTTATATTTTAACATCGTTAGATTGCATTAAACAAAATGTTTTAAGAAATTAAAAAAATATTTTAAATGTTCGTAAAAGCAAATTTCACAATGAATATGTTATGAAAACATTTATCCTTCGTTTACAGTGCCTCACAGAATATTACTGATATATTAGGACTATGGTCGGAAATAGTTCAAAGAGCATTTCAAGTTGTGATAAATTTCTTTTTTACTTTTTCTTAGCCGGTCTCTCTTAACTTTTTCTCTTTCTCTTACCCGGCTTATAGGGTAGAAAAAATATTCTCTCAGTGTCAAATTTTCGAAATTGAGTTTTGTTATATAAACATGTTTTGAGGTCCCCAGAATACGAAAAATCTGGTTTTTGGCAGTTGGTCTGTGTTTGTGTCTGTTGTTAGCATTTATCAAAAGTAAAAATAAACGTAATAGAAAATTCAAACTCGATATTCTGAATCTGTATTATATAGGTATGGTACTGACCAAGCGAATGGTTTGCACGCAGGGGCAACCAAATGAATTCAATAACTATGGACGAAATTTATGGTAAGTACAGTAACATCTTTACGCTGCCCTAAATAAAATGAAATGAACATTCTTGTTATATGCATCAAAACATGTTGCTGTATAACTTTTAGGTTGAAAAAAATAACGTTTTTTCTGTAGCGATGAAGGCTTTTAGCAAAAATTCACCATCAGTACCTGGCAATGTTATCAAATGTAAACAAGAAGGATTACTTGACAAATATATATATATATACATTTAAATAGAAATAACAAAATAAAATACAATACTAAGCCTAAACATGTGATACTTACAAGCAATTGCTAAAGTGAATATTAAGG
This sequence comes from Salticus scenicus, assembly GCA_963930645.1. NCBI lineage: Eukaryota > Metazoa > Arthropoda > Arachnida > Araneae > Salticidae > Salticus > Salticus scenicus. Next base: position 168,925,501 of record OZ005659.1, read on the forward strand.
GACTAGTTGAGATGTAGTAGAATATTAAAGAAAATGTAAAGAATATAAATACAGTAAAATAATAATAATAATAATAATAATAATAATAATTAAGAATTAATCTTTTACGGATAAATTTAAATTAATATAATTATATAAATAATTTATATGAGCTTTTACTAACAGATAAAATAATAATAATGTTCAATCATTTAAAATGTACAATAAATCTAAAGAAAATCTATCGTAATATAATAAAATATTGAATAAAAAAAAGTATGTGTAAGGGCATCGCTTCTCCCTGGAGATGTAAATTTTCAGTATGGGTATCTTTCGAAAGAGCTCGTCAATAACTTTAAAACGAATGTTTGAGGTCAGATCTGTGATAATTAAAAAAAAAAAAAAAATACGTCAGATATTGGCACAATTTTGACTTTCTTTCAACATTCAGTGTCATGATTCTCTAAGATGAAAATCATATGCATTCACAATGGAAAACAATATTGATAAATAATTTTAATAAATAATTCATTCAGCATGAATTTGTATAGAAAAATATATATGTAAGTCTTGTGGAGGTCACAACATACTAGTTTCTTATATTATAAATATAGAACCAAATATTTCAGTAATGAGTGTTCATATATAGTTAAAATCTTTTCCATTTATTAACCTGAGCTTCCCACCTCATTATACATTGTTTCTAATGCAAAAAAGAAAAACTCTATGCAATGTCGTTAAAGATTTCCTGATGCATTCACCAAAGCCTTTGCATTATCTGAGTCTTTTATTTGTCTTAGAAAAGGTTCACTTCTGCAAAAATCTACAAGGTAACAATGCAAATGTACTAAGCATTATGAAAAAATATTTGTTTAGACTAATGTGTAGTAACTATTTTTCAATCAGAAAATACAATTGTGTACTCTATGTAAATTAATTATTTTTAGTTCCCCATCATACCATAGGTATGGGGAACTTAGGTAATCGTGAAAAATTTCGACCTCGGTTTTTTCCCTTTTTTACAGACGTGAGGAATCCGAAAATGACAAAACTTGTATGGTGTCCGTCTGTAGAGTGTCTGTTAGTTTGTTAGTCCGTTAGTTAGTTTGTTAGCCTGTGTACACGATATCTCACGAACACATGATCGCAGAGAGGTCGGACCAGTTTTAAAGTATTAGTTATGCCACTGGCAAGAACCCTATTCATTCGCAATATTCTAATTAAAAAACTTCAGTAGTTATTCGAAATTTACGATTTTCTTAACATGGGAGAATAGGGCAAAATTTCACTTAAACATGCATGAAAAGAAATATTTTTATCGTAAAGATATAAGAACAGCTTTTAAGTATTACTTTTGATGCCGGGATGAACATCATTAATCAGAAATATGCTACTTTGAAAATTTCGTAAATTATTCAAAATTTACGAATTTCTTAACATGGCAGAATACAGAAAAATTTCGCATAAATGTCTCTTTTGAGGGATATTTTCATCGTAAAGATATATTACTTTTAAAATATTATATAAGGTGCTAGTATAAACATCCTTGACTATGAATTTTCCAATTTTAAAATTTCGTAAGTCACTGGAAATTTACGATTTATTTAACATGGTGGAATAGGGCAAAATTTCTCATAAACGTCTACTTTGAGGGATATTTTCATCGTAAAGATGTCAGAAAACTTTTAAAATATCATTTAAGATACTGGCATGAACATACCCGACTATGAACTTTTTAATTTAAAAATGTCGTAAGTTATTTGGAATTTACGATTTACTTAACAGGCATAATAGGGCAAATTTGAGCATAAACGTCCATTTTGAGGACCATAAATATATCAGCTAACTTCAAAATAACATTTATGATACTTGTTTGAACAGGATTGACTACAAATATTCTAATAGGGAAATTTCGTAAGTTATTCGAAATTTAAGATTTTATAATTATACCAAAATGAAACGATATTCCATATAAATATGCATTTTGGCGATTGTTGCATTGGAAATAGTAGCATGAAAACTAAACTGTGAAATTGACCAAAATAAAATAAATCAATAGATTAGAATAAGAAAAATATATAGAACTGTACGGTGGGTAGCCTATTATGCGGGGATTTAGTTCTGTTACTGTGTCAAGCGTTTGGTCAAATTAATTTCTCTTAACATGAATATAATATGTTCTGTACTAGAAATTTATGAGAACATACATATGATGGGGAACCTAGCAGAGTCCACTTATGCCAACTAGTTTCCCTATATATATAATAATAAAAAAGTGTTCGATTCAAAAAAAAAAAAAAAAACTCCTGATTTTGATGGATTTACACATTTTGAGATGTCCTGCTCACGATTTCACTATTTGAAAAAATTTTTGTTACCAAAATCTTGTGGATGCTGTATCTCACGAACCAATGAACGGAATTTAATTAAACTTGATAATTAGTTCGACCTGACTTAAGAGCGGACAATCCCTAATCTCGGTGACTGCTGTGGCCCATGTCATTCTAAGGGAAAATTTGTTTCCGTAATTACTCATTACCTAATGAATATTTTTCAATTATGTTTTCGTATTTAGAAAATTCATAAGTGTTAAATTAGTACTTGTTTTTTGTTAGATTTTTTAAAGTTTTAGTTTTTCATTTTGCAACTAGAAAATGAGAAAAATGTACTTAGTGAAAAATCGCATTTTTGAACTCAAAAAAAAAAAAAGAGTTTTTTGAAAATGAGTACTTATTTAACGGTTATGATTTTTCTGATTGTGAAAACAGAATTAAAAAATATACATTAGGTAATGAGTAATTGTGGAATTTTTTTTTCCCATAGAATAACATTGGCACGGCTGTCCGAACCTTTGAAAGGAAATAGTATCAAGAAAAAATTACCAATAACTTTTTTTATGATAATTCAAAAAATAATTACTTTTAAAACTTGCAAACTTTAACAGGTGTTAAGAAAGACTTTATCTCTCTATTACAACCATTAAAATAATTCTGCATATTTTATTTTATTTATTTATTTTTTATAAAAATTTTAGAGCAAATTTTGTCGATGTATGTGCGCCCCAATATCTCTGCGATGGTTAGCCAAAATTTAATGAAAGTTTAATAGCTTTTACATGAGATTTAAGTATATGAAATGATGAACAATTACCTTTTTAACATTAAAAGTTTTGTAATTATAAGCATAGTCACGCCCAATATGGTGATAATTTTTTTTAATAATAATTATAATGACTTGTGCAAAAGAATGGAGCTTTCCAGCAAAATTTTTTTTCGTCATTTTAATCATAGTGTACTTTTTCATTTGCACAACGTTTATTAGGTTCATGTGATGTATCATTTGCATGTAATCCTGCGTGCAAGGTTTATATCTACAAAAAGTTGGCTCTGACATTAAAAAAAAAAAAAAAAAAAATGAAAGAAATGTACAAGTACTTCAAAAGTTGCAGCAATAGAGAGATAAAACCTTTCTTAATACTTGTTAAAAGTTACAGGTTTATTTTTTTTATTTATTTATATTTTTTTTTCGGCAAAATTATTGTAAAAAAGTTCAGGATCATTTTTTACTGATATTTCCGCCGTTCAAAGGTACTTGACCCCTTAAAATAGTACTTGTGTGTTATATCGCATAATAGGTGGCGCTGTTATCTCTTTTTTTTTTTTCATAATTTTAATTATGACAGTGTAGGACAAAATTTCATACAAATGTACACAATGATAATAGTTTTTAACCAATCTTTGTAAAATAAAATATATTTATATTTGTAATAGTTATAGTCAACGAATATTTTTTTTTTCCTTTGTACATGTAGATGTAGAATGATCGTATATTTTGTATCAATTTTAAGAGATATTAAGAATTTATATCATTTCTCTCTTTCTCTGTCTCTCTCTTTTTTCCTTAATTTTTCGCCATACTAAATTTTTCTGAGACGTCATATACTCAAGAATGTCACGTATGTCAATATCATGTAAATCAAAATCCACAACAAATGCATGTGTACAAATATACCATAAACTGATGAACAAATAATCCTCCACAGATGTCTCTGTCGGCAAAGTAAATAAGCCGTATATAATTTCATTTAACTGATACATTAAAAAATATATATATTTATACAATTTTACAGAAAGAAAAATATTCCATAGTGGGAGAATAATCATTTTTATTTGACAGACAAATTTTTTATGGAAATTAACATGCTATAATAAATAGAAATGTGAAATATAATGAACCACTATAAAATTAAAAAAATTAAACGTTAATGTTATCAATAACTCCGTTTTTCAAAGGTCGAAGATCCCTATAATTTAAACACCAGAATTATTTATAATTTTTTTATTTATACTTGATCAAATTATTAGATTTTTTCTTTTTTCTTTTTTTCTTTTTTTTTTTTTTTTTTACATTTTTTAGATTTTCTAAACAAATGCGACACGAAATGGCCTAAAACTTCATACATGCAAAGAGCATTTAAAAACTCATTGTTTCCACTATCGATTTAGTGCAGAGTGCAGTTAAGGGACCAACCACAAAGTGAAGGAAAGAGAAAATACTTTGGATCACCCTGTATCATAAAAAGCCACAAATGACTTGTAACTTTAATACATTATTCCACATACTATGTACAATATTTGTATGTTTCGGTGCGGAAATTGCGCAAATGCTTAGGCAGATACCATTTTTTTTTCAATAATTGCTAATTTTATTGACAAGTTTTTTTCTAATTAGAACAATTTTTCCATAAAATTTTATAAAATTTGCAGAAAAATTGACAAAACATTAGAGTAACATTATTATGAAACATAAAATTCGCACGTGTAATATTCGTGGGATATGAACATTTTTACTAAATATTATTTTACTGCGCATGCACAAAAGACAGAATTTTTTTTATTCCATAGGTTGAAAGCTACATATATTGAGCAACTTTTGTCAAAAGCTCATTTGAATGGAATAAGAATTAAGCAAACTGTCGTTAAAAGAACGAACTAGATTTAAGGTATTTTCCAGAGTTAAAATTTCGTAAGGGGTTTTTCACATGCTGCGAATTTAATTTGAAGATCCAATTATTTCAACTACATTGCAAAAGTTCTTTTTTATGAAAAATCCCTTATAGGCTTATAACTTTAACAAATTTTTATTTATTTTGTGAGTTCATGAGGGTTTTTTTTCCACAAAAAAGAGCTTTTGCCACGTGATTGAAATAATTGAATCTTCAAATTAAATACGCGGCATGTGTAAAACCCCTTATGAAATTTCAACTCTGGAAAATATCGAAAATCTAGCTCGTTCTTTTGCTGGCAATTTGCCATATTTTTACTCTATTCAAATGAACTTTTAGGCAAATGTTGCTCAATATATTTACTTGCAACCTATGCAGTAAGCATTTTTCTATCTTTCGCGCATGTGCAGTAAAATAATATTTACTAAAAATGCTCATATCTCAATGAATATTACACTTGGGGACTTTATGTTTCAGAATAATGTTTCTCTAGTGTTTTATAATTTTTCTGCAAGTTTTGTAAAATTTTATGGAAATTTGCTCTAGTTAGAAGCAAAAAACTTCTCAAAAAATTAGTAATTTTTGGGGAAAAAAAGTAAATAAATAATAAATAAGTAAATTATATATATATATATATATATGAGTAAATAATTGCGCAATTTCCGCACTAAAACATACAGATATTGTACATAGTATTTGCAACAATGTATTAAAATTATAATCCATTTGTAGCTTTTTATAATAGAAGGTGATCCAAAGTATTTTCGCTTTTCTTCAGTTTGTGGTTGGTCCCCTAATTGCACTCTGGACTAAATCGATTGTGGAAAATATGAGTTTTTAAATGTTCTTTGCATAGATGAAGTTTCAAGCCATTTCGTCTGGTATTTTTTTTAGATAATCGAAAAAATGCCAAAAAAAAAAAAAAAAACTTTGATCACCCACTGTATTTTTTTGCAGCAGTTCGACGATTTATTAAAGGAAATTTTATTATTAAAAAAATAATGGTCTTTAAAATGTGGAATGCAGCGATCCCTAGTTTCTTTTTCACTTGAATATAGTGTAGATAATCATTTTATTAGATTTTTTTCTTCTTTTTTTACATATTTTATATTATCTAAGGAAATACTGAACGAAATAGCTTAGAACTTAAGATACGCAAAAAGTATTCTTAGACTCAAACTTTTCAGTAACGATTTAGTTAGAAGTTCAATCAGGGGACCAACCACAAATTGAAAAAAAAAGTTTGCGTTACTCTTTTGTATTATAAAAGTTTGAAAAGGCTTTGTAATTTTTACGCATGACTTTACATACTAGTTATAATACCAATATGCTTTTTTGTAAGACTAATACGAATATTTAAACACACGTAATTTTATTTTCTAAAATTATTAATGATTTTAGCATTTTTCTTTTTTAATAACAAGAACAGTTTCTAACAAAATTTTACTAAACTTATAAGACATTTGAGAAAACACCAAAGAAACACATTTCTGAAACATAAAATGCTTATACTTAATTTTCGTTGAGATATGAGTATTTTCAGTAAATAAGCTTTTATTGCGCATGTGCGAAAGATAGCGCAGTTTTTAAGCTAAATATATCGGACATTAATGACAAAAGTTCGTCTGATTGTAGTAAAAAATTAAGCAAATTATTGTTCACTGAATAAAATATATTTTATATATTTTCTAGAGTTACAATTTGGTAAAGATATTTCAACATATTTTCCATGTATTTAATTTGGGTTTGGAGAAAGAAAAAAATATTTCTTATGAAAAACCTCAAATGAATTTAATAAATCTTAGTAGAAAAGTAAAATTATGTTAGAATTACAAGCCCACAAGGTTTTTTACATGTTATTCAGAGATCCTTATGAGTTCGATGCTTAGTAAAACATAAAATTCAGTTCGTGCTTTTAATTCGATCTAAACGAACTTTTGAAAAATCTTGTCGTATATATAAAGCGTTTAACCTGTAAGAAAATAATAATAATAATAATAATAATATAGTATTATATTTTGCATATGCGCATTCAAGAATTCAGAGCAACCACAGGCGACATTTATTATTATTATTACTAGCAAACCTGTGCGAAATATTCGCATTTTATTTCTTTTCTTATTTACCTTTAAAATATGAAACTCATAAATGTTATACCAATTTCACCACCTAATTAAAATTTTAATTTAGAAGAAGCCAAATTATTAGTAAAACGAAGTTAATATTGTACAATAGTAAAATCAAAATCATTCAAAGAAAGGTTTCCAAATAAAATTCATGGCTCCCGACTCAATTTTCCTACTTCCACAGACAGTACAGTTTTAATATAGGACTCCCACGACGCCTTTTAAATTTTTGTCGTCATGTTGCGAACGACTTTTTGTTAATTTTGTTATATATCAAATTATATATATATATATATATTAATAAATAAATAAAATAAAATAAAATAATTCCTATTTTGATTATATTTTATTAATTGTGTTTTTGTCAATTTAGGACACGAAAGATCATATTCTGTATATATCTTTAAAATATTGCTAGGTTTAAAATGACGCTTGCAAAGATTCTGAAGAAACAACTGTTAAAAATACATTTTTTTTTTTCGTAAAATAATCTCATCAGATAAATGTCGTCATTTTTTCTCATTAGTCCATTGAGCCAAGTCCGCGTGCTTAAATATTGTCCATGTATAAATATTATTTTTTGTCCTCGCGTATCGTATTGTTTCGACAAAAAAAAAAAAAAAAAAAAGAAAGAAAGAAACTGGTCCACGTTAGAGAAATATTATATACATTATTATTATAATTTTCATACCACTATTTCTTTAATATAAAATTTATAATAAATTTATGTTGGCAAAGTGCAAATTCACCTGCAAAAAGATATTATAAATTGTATTATTTATTTATTTATTTATTTATTTTTTGAAATAGTGGTACGGAAAGAATATAAAAAATTTTGCCTGTTATGCAACCCTGAAAGTTATTTAATACAAATACTTATATTTCATCGAAAATTAAACGCGTGTATATTTTAGAATAATATTTTATTAAGGTTTGGTCAATTTTTATGAGAGCCTGGTAAAATTTTGCTGAAATTCATTCTTGTCATAAGCAACATACGTGCTAAAAAATTAATAATTTCAGAAAAAAAAAAAAAAAAAAAAAAAAAAAAACGCTGAAAACTTTAAGATTAAAAAAAAAAAAAAAAAAAAAAAAAAAGTATTCGCATTTAAAACATTTATGTTTTATCCCCATAATCAATAAACACCTGCAGTAAATGCCAATGACTTATATATTTGCTGATGGCACTTAAAGCGGCACTCAAACACAAATACACTAAATTATTTCATAAAATAATGTATTGTTTTAGAGGTACGCCTACAAATGGGGATGGTTTTATTTATTTATTTTTTTAAAAGTAATTTTATGCGATCAACAAACATTGTATCAAAATGATAAAGAACAGAAAATAGTTATCATTTTCTCAAAACAGTTCGATAATTTCCTAAAATTATTTTAGCATCGATTTCAATTGAATGTAAATGAAAAAAAAAAAAAAAAATCCCTTAAACGATTTTTAATGTTTTTTTTTTTTTTTTTTTTTTTTTTTTTTTTTCCAGCTCTACTCACTCAATTTAATGTTCAAGAAAATAACAATCTAAATCAATAACATGACCTTCGATAAAAAAGACCTATTATTGATTTTACAAACGATTCGCAAAGGTGGTTTTTTATTTATTAGTTTTTTAAGAACTTTATTATATTCTTTATTGTATTTTATTTTCATTAAAGAAAAAACGATTTCTTCTAACATGCATACTTAAAGCATCATACGTACCTACATTAATATTACTAAATGTTTATTGAATATAAATTAGGCCGAAGTGTGATAAGTTTAAATAGGTTTTAGCATAGTTTGAATTTGTCCACATTTCATTCAGTGGCTATATTACACTCACACTTCTGAAAATTTTTATGTTTAAACCACAAATAATGGCTTTTAAAAATATGAACTCTTTATAATTATTTAACAATGTGCTACTTAAAGAAAAAAAATATAGCGGAAATTTTACGTTTCGTGGTAGCGTAGATTTTACGTTCGTTGAGCAAGTACAGGGTGGGCGAAAAGTAACTCCCTATTTTGAATTTGGAATAGCTACTGATGTTATGTTTAGATTGCAATGAAAATTACCTTGCTTTCTAGAGTGTAGTGTGGCATTATTTGTAATTTTTTTTCCTTTTTCATATGTGTAATATATGGCAGTGGCTTGATGAGTGATTCAACGGACGCTGGATAGGCCACTAAGGCTCCACAGAATGGCCTGCCCGTAGTCCAGACCTCATCCCATGCGATTACTTTTTATGGGGGTGGGCTGAGGAAGAAGTGTACCACAGCAAACCTCGAACTCTTGGTGACCTTGAGAACAAAATCCGTGAGGTCATAAGTGGTGTTCCCGATGAGTTCTTGCGGAAAGCCGTAGCAAACGTACCTGTTCGTTTAAGACAGTGTATAGAAAATACTGGGGCACACATTGAATTGTAACTTTTGTAATTATCATGCCATACAATAAACTAAATGTGTACCAAAAATTGTCTTCATACCTACATTTGTTTAAGAGAAAAGAATTATTTCCAGTAGGAAGTTACTTTCCGCCCACCCTGTAGAACCGCATCCTACTATACTTCATACAGTACATTAAAAGTTGTGTAGGGAAAGTGTCTAAATATCTAGTCACAGAATAATTTGCATCTATCTGCAGCAAAATAAAATTTATCTGTGACTTATCAAGAACGCCAAACCAAGTCTAGTATCACAAGAAATATCAGCAATTCATAAAATATATATAATTTGCATCTATAAAGAAAATAAATTAAGAATATACACCAGGAATAGGAAGAAACCACCGATAGCATTGCTAACCTTTCAGGATAGGAACCTTAACCCGCTGGGGAAAGAGCTGTATGAAACCTCCAAGGAGGGTCAGAAGAGCACAGATCCTCAGGGGGACAGAGGACCTACGTCTATTTTAGTTTTAAGTTTAATAATTTTTAGAGTACTTTTATGCGTGCAGGTTTCTGTGAACCGTCTGAGTGAAGCTGGGATTGATTACAGAGGATAGAAACGCTGTGCTTGTAGCCATGTGCTGATGGGGTGGCGTTGAATTGCAGTATCATATTCAGGATGCACACAGGCGTCGAGCATGTGCTTTATGATGCATAGTTGATATTTACGAAGTATATACAAATTATCCTCGTCAAATGACACTAAGAGAGCCCCCCTCCCCCCCCCCAAAAAAAAAAAAAAAAAAAAAAAAGACATTTTCGTTTTTGCTTTCAAAAATCGCCAATTTTAAAATTTAAATATAGGGATGTAACAGATAGTGATTTTGCCGGATGTAGAATATCTGAAACAGTAATGTCAGCTGGATACGGATATGTGGTATCCTGCAAAATCACTATCTTTTTCACTCCTATTTTTAAATGATTTAGTTGGACTTTTTTCAAAGAAAAATAAAAATGATATCCAAGTGTGGATTTTTTTTTTCTTTAGTGCATACGACAAATACTGTAATGTAGATATCATGCAAATTGTATTCGTACTTTAAAACCTGGCTTTTTTTTTTCTTTTTTTGAGATGTTAAATTAATCTGCAGAGCTTTAAATAGTTTTAAACTAGTGGACAGAATTCGACAAATTTAAACTTATGGCAGGTTGTATGTCAGTTTCTATAGTGCATAAGAGTACAAACTTGGTATATATGAAAGTCATGATGCAAAACTATATTGGTACAATTTGGGTGCACAAGCACATTGGCCAATAGATGGCGATACTATGCTGCAATCCATCCATGTTTACGGAAAGGCAACTTCTATGTTAAATAAAAGCACCAAACATGGCATGCGAGATGAATATTAAAAAGAACTATGCTGATTGAATTTGGATATACATCGAACGACATATAGCACTTCTATGCTGCAATATTTGAAGATTTCGAGAAGGCTATATCTCAGCTTCTATGACATAAATGAAACAAATTGGTCATGTGAGATAAAAAATTATGATTATTTAATTTAGGCGTATATCGGACGACAGGTGACGTTGCTTTTGTTTATTTTCTGAGATTTTTCAGATGGCTATTTCATAGCATCTGTTGGTTAAAACTGCCTCAAATTACATCTTTAAAATCTTTGTTGTGAGAGACTGTATTGATTAAACCTTTTTATATGATAATTGTTAAATGGTAGTGTTATATAGAATAATTTAGAAGATTGCTTTAGTTAAACTAGAAGCTTTATTTTCATATTATGTTGCATACAAAGAATAAACAAACCCGAACATGCATTTAAATTGAAATATGAACTACTACGAGCAACCAAGCATTCGAACCTGTCACAACTTCAATAATAATCGTCAGATAAGCACACGAACAGTTATAGTGATAATTTTTGAATTATGTAATACCCAAAACTACATCTCCTAGCACAAATCACCCTGTGAGGCTGTTTTTCCAGCGAAGGCCAATGACGAACCGCTTACGTAGAAGCGTTCGTCATTAAAAGCCACGTGATCTTGTACCCAATGAAATTTAGTAATAAACTTTATCAGTCAGTAGCAGTCTTTCTTTCAGAAAGGTTCGCAGAATTTCGTCTGCGTGTTTATTTCTTTTGAAATGCTCTAAAGTATAAAATGTTGTGTTGCTTTGACAGCGCTGTTCATGCCTTTATTTAAAATGCAATCCTTATATTTCTGTATATATTGTGTTTGTGTCTTCATTAAATTTTGTCATGTGTTACACTCGTTGCAGAATTATTATGTCCAATTCTTCCCTGTCATCGTTTTGATTTAAAATTGCATTCATGAAAAATCAAAAATAGTAAATCGTCTGCTTATTTTACGTCCTCTACCAAGCTAAGCTAGCTGCCATCAACCATAGGTATAGTATTAAGACATAGATTGATCAGCGAGAGGGAAAAAGTTATACCTTTTTTCTCCAGAAAAGTTACTCTAACGGCTGTCTTTCCCTGAGTAAATTACACACAGGAATACGCACGGATAATTTAGTAAAATAATTTATGAATAATTTATTTACTAAAGGTGAGCGAAAAACTCCAGATACAGTTTCAAATTCATTTTTCTTTTTTTTTTTCTTTTTTCAATACTCTCTAATGGCTGATTTTAGAACTTTGTTTCGGCATCAAAAATTTTTGCTCGATAACATGGGGATGATAGATCTATATATATATTACTATATCTATGCCAGCAACATAATTATACTTTTTGGCAGATGGGGAAAACTCTTAGCGGTATATTTTCTCGTAAATGATGATAATTTAAATAATAAATAAGCTATCTTCGTGAAACAGTTATTGAGTGAAATTACCTTAATTTCTTGCAATTTCTAGAAAACTTCTAAAGTAACATTTATTTAAGCAAATGGTACGTTCTCTATAGTTAATGTGAAACAAGTTTCATTTAATGACGGCGTGATGAATTTTTTATTTGCCACATGTCGTTCTGCATGAATTTTGAAATTCTGCCAAAGACAAATGAAAAGAATTTATTTCTCAAATGCTAGTCTGAGAAAAATTATTCACTCTCATTCTTTTCTTTTAAATTTCTTACAAATCTTCCAGCTTATTCTTTTCGGCTTGACTTCCAAAAAAATATTAATTTCGTTATTTGTTACTTTTTTTTTGTTGCACATAAGAAGAAAGTATCGGATACATGAAAATTTTTCACCTCCAGTTTTCTATGGATTTACATGTTTTGAGATGTTTCGCATACGATATGACCATTTAAGAAAATGTCTGTCTGTCTCTCTGTGTATGCATCATAAATTTGGTGGACACTGTGTCTCACGAACAAATGAATGAAATTTAATCAACCTTGACATTTTGTTAAACCATGATCTACAAAGGCGCGGATCACATTTTCAGATAGGTTGTCTCAATATAGGTTGCCATTACATTTTTAAAAAACATTTAACCTAAGACAAAATTTCATTTAAATGCACATAATGAAAATTATTTTCAACTTTTCAATGTGAAATAATACATATAATAAACCAGAAAAACTTTTGAGTATTTAGGGGCATCTGGGTAAAAAAAATTCAATATAAAATTTAAGTAAAAAATCATTTTTTAAAGTTAGAAGTTTTTTATTGTGAAGCCCTAAAAAGCATAAAATAAAATTTATTCTGGCAAAGACATGCTACAAAGAAATCAAAGTTTCAACACTAAGAAAATTTTAGAGAAAAATATAGGTACTTTCCTTTTGCAAGAGATGAAAATTTTTTAATGTTCAAAATATTTTAAAAAGCTTTCGAGACCAATATTCTTAGTTATTAGTTTTTGTATAATGATTCGTTAGGCCAGAAATTTCAAACGTCTCGAAAGCTTTTTAAAATATTTTGAACATTAAAAAATTTTCATCTCTTGCAAAAGGAAAGTACCTATATTTTTCTCTAAAATTTTCTTAGTGTTGAAACTTTGATTTCTTTGTAGCATGTCTTTGCCAGAATAAATTTTATTTTATGCTTTTTAGGGCTTCACAATAAAAAACTTCTAACTTTAAAAAATGATTTTTTACTTAAATTTTATTTTGTGCTTTTTAGTTACAAAAAAGGAAGAAGATTCATAAAAAAACTAATTAAAATTTCTTCGGATATTTTGTAGACAACGGAAGATTTTCGTCTATCAATTGACATTTTTTTTTCGATTATTTATCTGCAAAAAAATATTATATCGTCTTTCGAGGACCGAATACGGGATCATCGCGTTATCAGCATGATGCTCTAGCCAAAAGTCTAAGAACTGTCAAGAAAAATCAAAAAACATTCTAGAAAAATCTAACAAATACTTATACAAAAGGAATATTGTTCTCGAACAATTTTTAAAATATTTGGAATATTTAAAATTTTTAATGTTTTGCAAAAGGTAAATATCTGTATTTTTCTTTAAATTTTTCTTGTTTTGAAACTTTTATGAATTTATAGCATGTCTCTGCAAAAATAAATTTTTATTTTAGGCTTTTTAGGGCTCTACAATAATAAAAAACTTTCAGTGTTATTTTTATTTATTTATTTATTTATATTTTTATTAATTAACTAATTAATTTTTATTTATATTTTTACTGAAATTTTTATTTTATGAGTTTAATAACTCAAAAAAAGAAAAAGCTTCTTTAAAAAACTATCAAAATTCTATAGGACACTGCGTAGACAATGAAAGATTTTCTTTTATGAATTGACATCATTCTATTAATTATCTGCGAAAAAGTAACACATCGGTATGCGATGATCGAACCCTCGAGCATCGCGTTATCACCATGATGCTCTAACTAAATGCCTTAACGAGCGACGGAAAATGTTGTTTAAATTTTCATTAAAGTGGAGGCGCCTTCTTTTTCAGAATCACATAAAGACACGATGATAAAAATCCAATTTCAATAAAAAACTTCTAAAAAGAATATATATATATATATATATTTAACTTTTTTATTTTATGCTTTTTAGTATCTAAAACAAAGCTTCTTCAAAAAACTCTTCAAAAATTCTTAGAATACTCTGTAGACAATGAAAAATTTCCATTTATCAATTTACACATTTTCTGTTAATTACCTGCAAAATTTAACACATCAATCCTTCGGGAATGGAACTCACCACCATCGTATTGACGCTCTAACCAACTGAGCCAACAAGCGACTATAAGGATTGCTGACATTTACTTTAAAGTTGAGGTACCTTATTTATTAGCGTGACATGAAGACGCGATAACGAAACCCAATTTCAATAAAAAGCTTCTGAAAAAATTATTTATTTATTTTTATTTAAATTTTTATTTTGTGCTTTTTAGTAATTAGATAAAAAGCTATTTAAAAAAATGTTCAAAAATTATTAGGATACTGCGTGCACAACGAAATATTTTATTTTATGTACTGACACCTTTTCTATCAATTATTTGAAAAAATAATATGACGCTGTAACCAACTGAGCCAATAAGAGATAGAGAAACAATGAATTGCTTACATTTTTTTTTTTTTTTTTTTTTTTTTTTTTTAAGTGGAAGTGTCTTGTTTTTTAGCGTGACAGAAAACGCGATAACAAATTCATCTTCATATAATTATATAATATATATATATATATATATATATATATATATATAACTTCTAAAAATATTTATTTATGTATTTTGTACTTGAAACTTTTTATTTTGAGCTTTTTTAATATCTAAAATATTTTGTGTTTTCTAATATCTAAAAAAAAAAAAAGAAAGAAAGAAAGAAAAAACTTATTTTAAAAACTCTTCGAAAATTCTTAAGATATTGTGTAGTCAACGAAAAATTTTCTTCTATCATTTGACACCTTTTCTACTAATTATCTTCAAAAATTAACACTCCGGACCTTCCGGGAACCGAACTCTCGACCATCGCTCTATTACCGTCACGCTCTAACCAACTGAGTAACGGAGCCCCAAACGGAATGGCTTATATTCACTTTAATTGTTTACTAGCGTGACACGAAGACACGATGACAAAGTCAATTTCTTATAAAAAGCTCCTAATAAAAAGCTTCTAAAAAATTTGTTTATTTATTTATTTTTACTTACATTTTTATTTTGTAATTTTTGTAACTAGATAAAAAGCCGTTTAAAAATCTCTTGAAAAAATTATTAGGATACTGTGTACACAACGAAGTATTTTCTTTTATCAATTGACACTTTTTCTATTAATTATTTGCAAAAAATAACACCTCGGCCCGGCGAGGATCGAACACACGACTCTCGCATTATCAACATGACGCTGTAACCAGCTGATTTATTAAATGATACAATGAGTTGCTTACTTTTTTTTTTTTTAAATATATATAATGGAGGCGTGTTGGTTTTTTAACGTGACAAAAAGCCGATGACAAATCCAATTTCATACTAGTATGTTGTGGCCACCACGAGACTTTCTTCTATATTTTCCTATACAAATTCACACTAGTATGTTGTGGCCACCACAAGACTTTCTTCTATATTTTCCTATACATATTCAATCAGTAACAATATTTTAAAAAAAAAAAGATTTTTTTTTCCTTTTTTTTTTTTTTTTTTGGTTAAAAGTAAAAAAAATCGATAACTTTGTTTTAAATTATCACAGATTTATAGTTCAACCATTCGTTTTAAAGGTATTGACGAGACCTTTCGAATGATACCCATCTTCAAAATTTACCCCCCCCCGGGGGGGTACTTCCCCCCCAGGGGGGGGAAGCGATGCCCCCCCATGCACAGAATTTTTTTCCTAGTTACGTACTACTATTATCAATAATTCATATTAATTTTACAAACACAAGTGTAAAATAACTCTTATTATGCACATTTATACGAATTTTTGTCCTATGCTGCCATGTTAAAAATTTAGATAAAATGCTATCACAGCGCCACCTGTTGAGCTATTGATCCCCAAATATAATCAGCAACAGTTTATGTCGGGGACCAACTAAATACCAAGTTTGGTAAAATTTCGTTAAAAAAAAAAAAAAAAAAAAAAAAAATACGATTATTTTTCTAAGTTTTTTTTTTGTTAAAAGTAAAAAAAATCGATAACTTTGTTTTAAATTATCACAGATTTATGGTTCAACCATTCGTTTTAAAGGTATTGACGAGATCTTTCGAATGATACCCATCTTCAAAATTTAACCCCCCCGGGGGGGTACTTCCCCCCCAGGGGGGGAACCGATGCCCCCCCATGCACAATTTTTTTTTCCTAGTTAACTACTACTATCATCAATAATTCAAATTCATTTTACAATCACAAGTTTAAAATAACTCTCATTATGCCCATTTATACGGAATTTTGTCCTATGCTGCCATGTTAAAATTTGCATAAAATGCGATTACAGCGCCACCTGTTGAGCTATTGATACCCAAATCTAATGGGCACCAGTTCATGTCAGGGTGCAACTAAATACCAAGTTTGGTTAAATTTCATTCATATGTTCGTGAGATACAGCGTCCACAAAAAAATGATACAGACAGACAGACACACAGACAGACAGACAGACAGACAGACAGACACACAGACAGACATTTTCTAAAAACTATCAATTCGTGTTCAGGACATCCCAAAACGTGTAGATCCGTCAAAAAACGGAGGTCGAAAATTTTCGCGAATCCAATACTTTCTCTATATTACATATAGAAGAAAGTAACAATATTTAAAAAAAAAAAAAAAAAAAAAAAAAAATCCAAGGTTTTTTTTTTTTTTTTTTCGTTAAAAGTAAAAAAAAAAAATCGATAACTTTGTTTTAAATTACCACATATTTATAGTTCAATCATTCGTTTTAAAGGTACTGACGAGACCTTTCGAAATATACCCATCTTGAAAATTTTTGCCCTATATCACCATGTTAAAAATTTAGAAAAAGCGGGATGGCAACGCAACCTGTAAGACGATTTTTACCAAAAGTTGATAGGCACTAATTTATGTCAAGGTGCAACTACATACCAATTTGTATGAAATTCTGTCCACTAGTTCCTGAGGTACAGTTGCCACAAAATTTTGTCTCACACACACACACACACAGACAGACAGACAGACATTTTCTAAAAATGGTCAAATCGTGTTCTACAGCTCTCAAAACGTGTAAATCCATCAAAAACCCGAAATCGAAAATTTTTACGAATCCAATACTTTCTTCTATTGAAGATAGAAGAAAGTAATAATAGTAATATATAATATATATATACATATATATAAAGCTTCTAAAAATATTTTTTATGTATTTTTTACTTAAAACATTTTATTTTGTGCTTTTTTAATATCTAAAATGTTTTGTGCTTTCCAATATCTAAATAAAAAAAATAAAAAATACTTCTTAAAAAAAACTCCTCAAAAAATTCTTAGTATAAGCAACGAAAAAATTTTCTTGTATCAATTGACACCTTTTCTGCTAATTATCTGCAACAATTAACACGCTGGACCTACCGGGGACCGAACTCACGACCACCACGCTATTAACGGAACGCTCTTACCAACTGAGCCAAAGAGCTACAAGTGAAACAGCTTATATTTACTTTAAAATGAAGGAGCCTTATTTAATAGCGTGACACGATGACCAAGTCAATTTCAATTAAAAACCTTCTAATAATAATATGTATATTAAAAAAAAACTCGTCAATATCATTATAATAAATCGATTTTTATTTTATTTTATTTATTCATTTATTTATTTTTTAGACAAAAAAAAAAAAAAAAAAAAAAAGGAGTAATCCTGCTCGACTTTTTGAACATTGAGTAATTAATAGTTTTTGTTGATAAAGTAAAGTAAGAGGAGTTGTTAAATAAATAAAAGAGAAAATTATAGTAAGGTGTTTGAATATTTTTATCCATATAGTACGATATTTAATTTAGCACTATTGTACTTTGCGCCTATTTTACCACAACGCTATTGTACTTTGTCCATACATCATAAAGAATTTTATGCCAGATTTACAAAAATGCATATAATTAGTGCAACGGTGACTTATAATATTTATATAAATTTTCAGCTCCATCGGTAAAAGCCTTTAAACACTATCGCACTTTAAAGTTCGAGCCCATACGCCTCAATGATAAAGAAATTTGCATTGTGTCCCAATAAAAATAATCCTAAGTGCTAGATTCTCTAAAGTTCATAAAGTTCGTGTGACAGTGACCTATAACTTGTATATAAATTTTCAGTTTAGTCACTATCGCACTTTAAACAATTTGAGCCTATAAGGCTATAATGATAAAGAATTTTTCTTTGTGTCCCTGTAAAATTCTGTAAGTGCTAGAGTTGCTACAATCAATACAGTTTGTACGATGGTGATTTATAACATGCATATATACATTTTCAGCTCAAACTGATAAGGCATTTAGATGGTATCACACTTTAAGTAATTCCACCCTATAGGCCTTAATGATACAGAATTTTTTGTTGTGTTCCTGTAAAAAAATTATATGTGCTATCTGCACAAAAACCTATACAGTTCGCGCAACTGTGACCTATAATATATGTATCAATTTTTTGTTCAATTTAATAAGTCATTTAGACGCTATCGCACTTTTAAAAATATGGTCCCACAGGCCATAATGATAAAGGATTTTTCTTTGTGTCCCTGTAAAAAAACTATAAGAGCTAAATTCACCAAAATCAACAGAGTTCGTGCTATGAAGATTTATAACATACGTACCAACTTTCAGCTCATTCGAACAAAGCGTTTAGACGTTATCGTTTTCACTCACACACATACACACACACAAGCACACACATACGTCATCGTAAACAGTGAAAACGAACTCACGGCTCTTAAAAACGTATAGAAATATCAAAATATCAAAGTCAGATTTTTGATGTGATTACAATACTTTGCTTACATGTGTAATCAAAGTATGTATATGTTCAGAAAGTAAAAAAAAAAAAAAAAAAAAAATGGCATTATGGGTATGGAGTGCCATTACTATTGGCCGTCATTTGTCTGCTCTGTCCAAACTTCTATAGGAAGATGAATTATAGAGAATGATTGGAAACATATGGTTTTTCATTCTTCAGAACACTATCTGCACCATAAACAAAGAAAAATGCAGCCTAGCTGCGCAACCATTCGGCTGATATCCTAATATTAGGCGAAAGTTAGAGCAACTACATTGCACTTAGAATCAGCGTAATCTTCCGTAACAGCCATGTTATATTTGATGCACTTATACAATAAGTAACATAGAGAGATTACATCTTTCCGTAAATGGTGAAAATTGCAGCATAGAAGCTTCACCTGTTATTCAATATGCACCCGAATTTAATTAGCATACTTTTTTATACAAACCAGTTCACTAATCAAGTTTGATGCATTGAATTGAGTGAGATGTTGAGTGATACCTGATATGCACGAGAATTTCATAAGCTGATACCAATTTATGTCAAATTGCAACTAAATATAACGTTTTATGAACTTCTATGACCAATTTCTTATAGAACTGCCACAATTTGTTTTCCTCACACGCACAGACACACAAACTCGTAGATACACAGAGACAGAGAGATTAAAAAAAAAAAAAAAAAGAAATTGTCAAACGCTTTAAGTACCTTTTAAAGTATATTAAAAGAACCAACAAACGAAGAAAGTTGCAGAATTTGAGAATCCAAAAGTTTCTTCTTATGGATGTGGAAGAAAGTACAAATTGAAAAAAGAAAGAAAAAAAGACAAAAAAAAAAAAATTTATAGCAAAAATTTACTCAAAATAGATTGTTTCTATCATTTTTTAATAATTAGAATGACCATAAATCTTTGAAGACAGTCTTAAAAAAAATCGTTTCTTTAAGTTTCGAAAAACTGTATGAAGGAAATTATTTTCAAAATTATTATCTTTTTGGTCCTCAATTACTTAAAATAAAATACTAAACTAAAATTGTCATTTATTTAAAATAATTAATACTCCGTAATTGGGTAATTGTAATATTTTTTAATGCTATTATATTATAAAAGTACTCAATGTAGTCACTATATTTAAAACAAATATGTACCTCAAGAATTTAAAGAAGTAAAAAAAAAAAAAAAAATGGTGTGCCACCCACATAACTTTATCTTACCCGGAAATTTAATACTACAAGTACAGATTAGAGATTAAGGGTTAAGATAACGAGTACTGTTATGTAAACTTATGTTAAAACAATTCAAATAATTAGGCTTCAGAACAGCTTTACTTGACAAATAACTCTATGTGAGGGGGGCTACCGCCCCCTTAACCCCCGTTTCATTATTGTATCTACATTTATATGGAATTCAAATCTGTTATTAAGTTCAAAAGTTCATTTAAAATTATTCAGACAACTTTCACACGCATCATTCCTTGAAACTTATCAATCTTGAATAAACTTTTCTAGTAACAAACGTATTCACTTCAAAATACATCATTTAAAATAGAGAGAGAAAGATTTTAAACCAATTTTAATCCATGCTTTGATTATTTCTATTGACACATTTTTTTTTTTTCCTGCACTTCCTCTATGTGAAGGTTTTCCTCAGACGAATGAACATTTTTCCTACGTATACAGAAATTTCAATCGATAAATCTCACATCAATCGTTCTCCCCTGCACGCAACGTAATACTGTCTATTATTTATTACTTACAGTCATTCAGTTTCAAAGATGCTAATAACCCTGAAAAAGTTTCGTTGGAGAATTGCATGATGTCCAGTCTGCACCGATTTAGCGATAAACATGCGATATGAGTGTTTCTTTTTTTTTTTTTTTTTTTTTTTTTTTTAAGCTGACCGTGAATATGATAATGAAGGCAAATAAGGTAAATAACCGGATAAATATTTTCGTAGAATAAAAATTTACAACAGTTTACTATTAATAAACTTAACTGAGTCGATATTTTCTGCGAACGACAAGATCTCCATCATAGTTACAGTCTTCTATATTCAGTAGAAAAAAGTATTGGATTCAAAAAAAATTTAAACTTCTGGTTTTCGATGGATTCGTATGTTTTGAGAGTTCGTGAACGCGATTCAGCTATTTTTTGGAAAAGGCTTCCCTTTTTTGCGGGAGTGTGACGCAAATTTTCTGCCGACTCAAACTCGATAACTAATGCACAGAAATTCATAAAATGTTACGTTTAGTTGCATCTTGTCATACATTGACGCCAATTTTGGTGGATGCCCTCAACAGGTGGCGTGTGCCCTCAACAGGTGGTGTAGTCGTCCTTTTTCATCATACATTTTAATGTAGCAACATGACACAAAAAAAAAAAAAAAAAAAAAATCCGTATAAATGTACATAATAAGGATCATTTTTAAACAGTTATTATGAAAAAAAAAAAAAAAAAAAAAAAAAAGGAACATTATTTATTTATAATAGTAATATTTTAACAGAATAAAATATTTGCATTCGTAGGAATATCGCTTCTCCCCGTCCTCTGCCGGGAGGGGGGGGAGAGGTATAAATTTTCGACATGAGCATTTTTCAAAAGAATACGCCAATACGTTTACAACGAATGGTGGATCCGTAGCTCTGTAATACTTCTAAACAAAGTTATCGATATTTTTAATAAAAAGAAAAAACAAAATACGCGTTTTGAGGTCTTTTGAAACAGTTTTATTTGGCACAGAAATATGTTTCAAATAAAACTGTTTCCGGTTCCTAAAACCATTTTGAACTGTTTTTAAAGTACGTTTATCAAAAAAATATTAAAGCACGTTTATGTTATAAAGTACGTTCTCTTTATCTTACACCTTAATTCATAATCTGATTTTATATTTTTCAAATTCAAGATCAGAGAAAATCGTCTGAATTCCACACAAAATTATTTATTTATTTTTTATTATATTATTTTATGTCACTTTTTTTTAACCAACACCGTAAATAGTATTGTGGTATATTATTTGAATTTTATGTACATTTATTAACAATTTGAAGCTAAATATTAACATTATTAGGTTGCTAAAACCCGAATTCCGACAATGCCCTTAATTTCTCTTAATTTAAATGACTTTTAATTAAAAAAAAAAAAAAAAATTATTATAGGAGAGAGTGGGGATGAACGGGACATTTTTTATGTTTTTATTAATAACGTTTACCGTACGTAATTCAGAATTTTGTAACACTGTTCATAAGTACACTTCAGTAATCAGTTACATATAAACATACTAACTTTAATAACTTTTTTAAAGTTACCAATTTTAATTAATAATATATATATATATCTTTTTTTACATGCATGTTCATTGTCTCATTCTTACATATAAACATACTAACATATAAACATAATAACTTTAATAAATTTTTTAAAGTTACCAATTTTAATTAATAATATATATATATATTACATGCATGTTCATTGTCCCATTCATCCCCACCTATGGGGATGAATGGGACAGGCCTGGAGTTAACAATGAAAAGAAAACAAAATGAAAAGTAAATAAATTTTTAAAGTCAAATTGGTTTATGTGATTTTATTACACACTATGAAGTTACTGAAATTAGCATAAACTAACATGACATAACATCAAAAGGTAAAAGTTCTTTGGTTCGCACAGTTCCTAGTGCTCTAGGCTTTGGTAATTTAATCTAATGAGATCTAATCTAAAAATAAATAAATAAGACACTAGAGAGATATAAATCATTATAATAGAGTACAAATTATCCAGATAAATTTTTGTTTCAAACTGTTCAGGAAAAAACAGCATTCTATTCTGCATTACATTAATAATCACCAGGAATTATTTAATTAGCTTGATTGAAATTGTGATTTGAATCATATTATTATTAGTTTATCTATTTATTTTTTTAATTCTTGATATTATTGATTTAAGTTGCATTGAATATTCTAACTTATAATTTTTTTAATCATAATTACTATAAACAAAAATCAGAACATTTACTTTCAATCGATTTTTCTCTAAATCCATGCTACTTTTATAATTACCATGCTACTTTTATAATTACAATAGTTATAGAATCTTATAACTATTGAACTACAGGTTATAAAAATATTGAAATTCTATTTACGATTTGTTTTAATATAATTTTTGTGTACAATTTTAAATTAACACATAGTGGGGAATGTCCCATTCATCCCCATTCAAACTGTCCCATTCATCTCCAACACTACACGCTTATATAAAACAGGAACTAGGCTTAATGAACAATTGTCAATATTCTTCTTGAATATCATAAACACAATAAAAGATTGTGCCTTTTCACCAAATAAGAGTCATATTAACTTTAAGCAAATAGTTAATTTTTAACAACTGCCTAACTGAATCGCTTTAAAAGTTACTTTGGCAGCAGAAAAATACACTTTAATTTTTTTCCGCCCTTCTATAGATAGCACAATTCTGAAACTACACTTGAGGAATTACCTCAGTACTGCCATATATCAGAAAAATTGTCAAGTTTATGGTGCTTGCAAAACATAAAAATTTTGCTATTGTCCCATTCATCCTGCGTCCCATTCAACCCCCCTCCCCTCCTACTATGAAAAATATACATTGCCAGAAATATTTTGTAACACAACAATAAAAATATTATTTTTACATAATAGATTTTTTCCATAGGGTACACTATAAAAAAATCTGGAGTGACTCCACTTTACTTTCCTAACATTAAGTATTTAAAGATTTTTAAAATAAATTAAAGTAAGAGAAGTCGTTAAATAAACAAATGAGAGAAAATTATAATGATATGATTATAATAATTATGTTTGAGTATTTTTCCTCATGTAATATATTACTCAATTTAACGCTATTACTCTTCAAATAATTTGAACTCATAGTTCCTGTAAAAATCTCTAAATGCTAGATTCACCAAAATCTATACCGTTCGTGCGACAATAACCTTTAACACGAATATAAATTTTCAGTTGAATCGAATAAGGCGTTTAGAGTTTAGGCGATACTGCAATTATATAATTCGAGCCCATAGGCTATCATGATAAAAAAAAAGAAAAAAATCTTTTTGAGTCCATAAAAAGTAAGTGCTCGATTCGCCAAAATTCATACAGTTCATGAGATGGTGACCTACGTGTATAAATTTTCAGTTCATTCGAATAAGATGTTTTGACGCTATCGCACTTTAAATAATTTGAGCTCATTGGCCATAATGGTAAAGAATGTTTCTTCGAGACCCCATAAAAGAACTACAAGCACATTCAGCAAAATTCAAACAGTTCTTGAGACAATGACCTATTACAATATAACATTTCAGCTCAATCGAATAAGGAATTTGGACGCTATCGCCTTTAAACATTTCCAGCTCGCAGCCCATAATGATAAAGAATTTTTCATTGTGTCCCTGTAAAAAAGCTATAAGTGCTACAGTGACCTATAACATACGTACCAACTTTAAGCTTATTCGAACGAAGCGTTCAGACGCTATTGTGTTTATTCACATTCATGCATAAATACATACACCACCGTAAAAATAGAAAAAATGAACTCAGGGAACCTCAAAACGTATCAAAATCTCAAAGTCGGATTTTTAATATGATTACATTACTTTCCTTATGTTCGGAAAGTAAAAAATTATTAATTTTTTTGTGTGTTTCGTGCTTACACTGTCCAAGTGTAACCTCGACCTCTTACAATAGTATAAAGAACGTTAAATATTTTATTCAAGATACCAGATAATGAAAATTTTCAGGAATCTACATACACACAGGGTATATATATTTGTTACTTGAAATATTTGATCAAGATTGGTAAGTTTTATGGAAGAGTGCATGTGAAAGCGGTCTGAATAATTTTAAATGAACTTTTAAATTTAATAACAGATATGAACTCTATATAAATCTAGGTACAATAAACAAACGAAGGATTGAGGGGACTGGTAGCCCCTTCATACAGAATTATTCGTCAAATAAAACTGTTCCGGAACCTAACTCGAATTGTTTCGTAGGTTTATATAACAGTAAACGTTATCTTATCCCTTAATCTCTAATCTATATTTATAGTATTAAGTTTCAGGGTAAGAGAAAGTCGTGTGAGTGCCCCACCAGATAATTGAAATAAAAAATCCTCCTCTGCCGTTATTAAGAAAAAAATAATGTTATTAAATATTAATTTTAATATATAATTTGCACCGACTGAATTCATGTACGGAAATATAGATAGAAGAGAGTTTTGTATTGGTCACAAATATACTAATAATTATTTTATCTAATAATAATAATAAAAACATTTCTTCAGTGCAATAATTCTTCGATGTGAATAGTATATATATATATAGAGAGAGAGAGAGATTGGGAGAGAGAGAGAGAGAAAGAGAGAGAGAGAGAGAGAGAGAGGGAGAGAGATCATTTGATTTTTTTTTTTTTTTTTTTTCCACATCAGTTTATATTTCTTAATAACAGATATGAACTCTATATAAATCTAGGTACAATAAACAAACGAAAGATTGAGGGGGCTGGTAGCCCTCTCATACAGAATTATTCGTGAAATAAAGCTGTTCCGAAACCTAACTTGAATTGTTTCGTAGGTTTATATAACAGTAAACGTTATCTTATCCCTTAATCTCTAATCTATATTTATTTTACATACTTCCTGTAATATTTTTGAAAATGTTTGTATAGTTTTCAAAGAGAATGTACAAAATTTCCTCCACTATACAGCCGGTAACAAAAGTGTTACGGACTGTACCTTCATTGCAGTACTCATTTTTTATAAAAATTATGTACATTCATTACTGAATTATGAATAATTACTTAAGTGGCGACTTTTTATTTCTGATATGTATGTGTATACTACCGTGTCGGGAAAGCCCTTATGACCCCGCACTGCTATTTGATTCAGAATCGTCAGAATGTACTTTACTTCTCCTAGAAGGTCTGAAACGTGGCACTGAAACACCCTGTATACGTATTGCGATGTCGATTGTCACATATTCTAAAATATATATATTACCGTAAAAAAAAAATAATAATAATAACGTGGCGAACACATTTTTATGACCACTAAATTATAACTTAAATCCACATACAGTGTGTTCTTTAAATTTTTATATCCCCCCTCTTCCCATAAATGCTCTTTTGCTACTTGCAACGCTATCGAAACCTTTGATCATGTATTATTCTTTCTTTAACGTAATTCAGGTCTACAATAGCATGTTATGACGTTTTCTAATTCGGTTTCTCTGCATCTTGCAAATAAATGCAATTGGTCGCCATGTGTGCATTCTTGTCTCACAATATGGTACATTAATTTTGCTTAAAACTGTCGTCTTCCCATGGCGAAGGTTGGCTTTTATTATGGACCGTTTGAATTATAATTATCTGGTAACCTTTTCAAAGATTGTATGTGTTTATACGTAACATAATTACAACCATTTTTTGTCTTATTTTGAATTTGGCTTCGATTTGAGCTTTAGCAAAATTAATGAAGAAATCGGAGTGCCACTTCATCACCAACATGTAAGATAAGAAGTGACTTTTTGGGCTCCCACTCCAATGTTATTAAAATCACTTCAATTCTAATTGTCCAATAATAATAACTTTATAATATGGTCACCTATACAAGAGTAATATATCAAATAAAATGTTTAATAAAATTTTTCGTGATTATCTACAAAAATGCCTGGATTAATGATCATTGTGTTATGACTTATGGCTTGTGACTTAGTAAGGATAGCAGCCCTCAGCAGGACACTGAGAGCTAGGACACATTGACCAGAGGTCTATTGTACCCAGACCCAAACACATCCTTAAGAGAAAAGCCTCGTAGCTGAAGCAAAGCTCAGCAGACACCTGACAGGAATATCCTGCAGCTTCCAAGGCTCAATGAGGTGCCGACCAAGATGCTCAAACCTGTAAGCAGAAAAGGCCTCACAGTCACATAAAATGTGCCGAGCAGTCTCTTCTTCCAGACAACAACCACGACAGATAGGATCAGAACTGATACCCATAATGTTCAGATGTCTCTTAAGGGTACAGTGACCAGTAAGAAGGCCAATAACCTTCCTCAAACCATTCCTGTTAAGCTTTAAAAGCTCCTTATGACGAAGACCAGGATAGTCACGATTAAAATCACTGTGTTGCTCACGGTTCACTTCGAAAGAATTCTGATTTTTTTTTTTTTTTTAACTTCAATAACCGACAGCCATCCAAATGTATAATACACGTATATATAAAGAGAGAGAAAATATACATTTTTTTTTTTTTTTTTTGTAAAGATAAATCTAAATCACAAATCAAGAAATAAAATTTTTATAAAAAAAAAAAAAAAAAAAGAATACAATGCTGACAACGAAATTTGACACACGCGATGTTATAGTTACCTAAACTTGTGTGGGATGATGTTTCTCTCATCTCTATGTGTTTAGATTTGCGTGTTTCTTGCAGCCGTCAACAACAAACATAAATGCCGTGATAGAGAATTCAATTATTTCATATAGGTTCCCACTTAGAAACGAAATGAATGTTATGACCATAAATAAAGTAACATATGATCCTTATCATTATTTCTCCATTGGGCAACGGTTTGTTGTGACGGGAGTGACTGCATGGGGTCATTTACTGAGGTTATAATGTAGCTGGAGCTGAGACTGTGAGGCATGTTCTGACGGAAGTGAAAATTATTTAATATGCAATGTATAAACACCTTTCTACGTATAATTTACATTATTTTACTTTTTACTTTCTTCAACAGTCGGCAGCAAAATTACTGAAGCACTAGCAATAATTCCTACTTAAAAGGTGGGCAACTAATACTGTTTTGTTAAGTAAATATTGTCGAGTCATGACCTTAGTCTTAAATAAGTCTTAGTATAAAAAAGTAAGTTCATGATACAAATTAGCGATCAAACTAAACATATATATATACAGTCGGTAACAAAAGTGTCCGAACACTAGCAAAAAATCATATGTGAAAAAAATACACTTCATACGGTTTTGTTAAATAAATCCTTATCGAATCATGTTCTTACACTGACTAAGAACAGGATTCGACAAGGATTTATTTAACGAAATCGTATGAAGTGTACTTTTTTTTTTAAATAGGAATATTTGCTAGTGTTCGGACACTTTTGTTACCGACTGTATATATATGAAAAGTGTGGATGTGTGCTTCAATAATTTTGCTGCCGACTGTAGATTCAATAGGAAAAAATACTGTGATTTCGTAAAAAAAAAAAAAAAAAAAAAAAATCTACTTTCTATTTTCGATGGATTTACACGCTTTGAGAGGTCGAGAAAACGATTTGATCATCGTTAGAAAAACTTTTTTTTTATGTCTGTGTACGTCTGATGAAGACAATTTCGCAATTCAAAATCCAACGTACAGAATTTCCTAAAAGTTTATATTTAGTTTCACATTGTCACAGATTGGTGCCTACAAATATTTGTTGTGAATCCTTCAATAGGTAGCGCTGGTATGCTGTGCTTTCTTCCATGCTATCTTTCAGCTATTAATTTGTGTAATTGCATAAAACTTCAATATGCGTCAGGGCCATTATCCAACACTATGCTAATTCAATTTGTTGTACAGTCACCCCAAAAAAAAACGCCACCCCCCCCATCTAATTTTGCCGTAAATTATCCTAGAAACATGCGACTGGTACCAATCAGTTTGTAATAACGTCTAGTTTATAATGTTATAGTTAGATTTTACTTAGGGGGTCGTCTACATATTAAAACTGACATCAACTTCATTTTTTTCAATGGTAACCCTCATTTTTTATAATTTATTTGAATTCTTTGGATCAAATCATCACGGAAAATGGTATAGTTTATATATTTCGCTCAATTTTTCATAGAGTTATAAGCTGTCAAAGTTTGGGGGTGCTAATGTTAAATGAATGTGACAAACATTAAATCATATCTTCCGAAATAATTATGATATTTAAATTCTGTTTTTTTTATTCGTTAGAATGAAGTGACCCAAACATATTCCATGCAAATTTTTGCTAAAAAAACATTTTTTGAATTATGAAAATTATTAATAAATTCATATTTGAAAAAATTATGAATTATGACCTATGTTAATTTTTGCACGAATAGAACGGGCATCATCAAAAACATGGGTTTCCAAATTTACAGCTCGTTCCTAACATTATTTTTTGAGTTACAGTGATATATCACTTTTTATTCCTGTTAGAGGGCCGTCACTTGTTATAATCTGTATCCTCTATAAGTAAATGTTTGTATATAATTTGACGGAAAACTATTTTAATTTACCTTTATGTTATTTTTATTGTTTCCTAAGCAATATTTCGATGTTTATTATACAAATTGGCATATTTTTGTAAAGTTATCACAATGTAGGCGAGGGATTGTGAAAGAATTTCAAAAGAAAAGAAGCCCCGCCTCTGATTCGCTGTAACACTATTTTAAAAAAAAGACAAATTTCCATATTCCTATTTGACTCTATATGTAACGCTGGTATGCATAAATCACAATGGTATTTACTACATCGATTATTGAAGACAAAACTTAAATGATTTAATTACAAATATTCAAAATTATTTTGATTTATGTTATAAAGTTTTAGAAAATTTGTGAAAAGGCGTGGCTTACGGTACAAGAGAAGAATATATCCGATCCTAATATGTTGAGTCTTTCTTCATAAGTATTAAATATCTTTTTGTAGTTTTTCGCTGCTAAAATTTTATTTTAACCCTGTTACACTTTTTTTCGCATTTCAATATTCAAGAGTACGTACACCTCTAGTTAAATATCATGTTTTAGAAAACACGGTACAGCGAAACTGATTGCACGAAACATCAATTATGCATTCGACAATCATTTTATTATTATTATTATGAATATTTAATAATTTTAAAAAGATTTTTTTACCATAAATTTTCTGTTTAAATTTTGTTGTGACATATTTGCATTTGGTTACTGTACCGTTTGTAAGCTTTGTGTTATTTAAAATTTATCCCATAATGTAACATAATAAAATATCAAATTTCTATTAAAAGTTTTTTAAAACAGAATCAAATAGTGAAAAATTGCTTTATTATTATTATTTATTTTTTTTTTTTTAAGTTTATAAGATCTATTATTGGAACATAGCTCAATAGTATTTATTTTCAATTTCCTAATCACGAAATCAAAGTCACAGTTATTATGGAATAAAAATTTAAAACAAAGGAATTGTCTTATTACTTTCAAATATATAGATATTGATCTTACAGAATCCTGAAATTTCATTTAAAAGACTTTAAACGTCTAAATTTAAAAATTCAAAATAAAATAAATTAATCTAAATGCTTTTAAAGTTGAAACGGGAAGATTTCAAAATATATGAAAATTGGCATTTGTGTTTTGAACATTTTGGTGCGGCAGATATTAAAACAATATTTTTATGATGAGCTGAACCTGAGCTTAAGAGAGGGCGGATCCAGCTATTTAGCACGAGTGGTATCACCTGACTAAAACCAGAATAAACAACATTTTAATTTATTCCGGGGTATTTTTAGCCCACTGTTATTCTTTTTTTTTTTCTTTTTTTTTTTTTTCAAATTTCAACACTAGCTACAGTACGCTTACGTCCTATTTACATTAAGCCTTGATATGGAAGCTATGTTGCTGTTTTTCGATGTTGCGAAATTTACAAAATATATTTGTGTTAATATACTATACAGATAGAAGAATAATTATATAATATCAACAAATCTTCTTTAATCAATATGTTTATATACATTACTGTATGGAAATGTTTATATATGAATATTGTATTTATTTTTAATGAGAGATACTAAAAAAAATACTAGATGACACAAAATACTAAAAAAAAGAAGAAAATGTGTTATAATTTTTTATAAATCAAGCAAAATATATATGCATACTTGCCAACCTAACCCGTAACATTGTTAGTTCCCGCCCCTGTGTGTACACAATTTAATTTTTAGAGTAATTAACTTCAAATACATTTACGATTGACTCATTGAGCGCCACGCGAATTCTTATGGAAATCCCATTCAGGCCACACGTGCTGCTTAGAAGCGTGTTATGTTTATCGAGCTTCAATAAACCCCATTAGGCCTTAACGATATAATCCTATAAAAATCCTCTTAAAAAAAAAAAAAAACATGAAGTAAATTTTAAATAAATTGTCAGTAATTACTTAAAACTATGTAAGTTCTGTAGTTTTATATCATATTTTACACTGCCGGCTGACTTAGCCTAAATGGAAAGATCAGTGTCAGCCACCGATGGCTGACACGGCTCTAAAAAGACTGATGTGAAAAAAATGTACGGAAAGGGGCGGGACCAGTAATCTTCCGGGATAGGTTGACAAGAATGTATATACATAGAGCAATGCCAGAAAATGTTCTTTATTTTTCATGAACCAGATGAATGGTACTTTTTTCTGAATAGTCTATGTATTAAATATAATGCTGCTTTAAATACCCTTTAAATGAAAAGTTTTATTACATAAAGTAATTTTCTGGCACTCTACAGCTCCCAAATGGCACACAATACAAAAGCCCGCCTTTTCCCAGTGTTTAAAGGGTATTAACATTTAATATGCTTTATATTCGTTTTGATCTTTCCTTCTCCTCCTTATCTTCTTCTTTTTTTCCTTAAAAAAAAAAAAAGTTATGTAACATTTTGACCTTTTCAAGTGAAGATTTAGATTAAGGGTAGTCAGCCTTTCTACACCCACCGTCCACTTCGGTATCTGTGTTAAAGTGTAGAATTTTAGAACATCCCATTAAGTAGTAGGATTTATTATTTTGCATATTAATTTGTTACACATTATAAAATATAAAAGCAAAAGAATATCGTGGAGATTTATGTAAAAGTTTTTAATAATGTCATGAAAAAAAAATAATAATTCATTAAAAAAATAAATAAATAAAAATAAAAAAATCTGTTTTAATATTTAAAAAAAAGTCAATTAAAGAAAATGAAAGTACTGCAGTATCAGAACAAACTCCCATTGTCACTGTGAAACGGCCGTGGGAACCAGGTTGAGTGCCGCCGTTTCAGACAATTATACGGCAGCTTGAGTTAAAATAATTTTGAATTTTCAAACAAATTTAAAACCATTCATCTTTTTTTTTTTTTCTTTTGATAGATATTTTAATATCTATATCTATTCAAGCTATTTAATTTTCTTTGTATGAAGTGAACTAGCTGATGTTTAATCAATAGAAACCAATAAAAATCTTTTAATTCATAAACTAACTCAGAAAGTTCTGTGAATTATTCATTTTTTTAAATTTTATAATTAACTTTTCTGAAATTTTTTTCCGGTGTGAAACTTAATAAATAATGTATACTGGGTGGTAGATCGTGATTTATATTTTCTAAATGTATAGACGGACCCCTAATACACTTTCACGTGTAACTCTATTTAAAATTGATTTAAAGTATATAAATAGGTATGTTTTTTGAACCGCCTTGATCTCAGAAATCTGAATATGAAGTCAAAATCAGGGGTTGCGCATTGAAGAAAATGAAGTTAATGCCAGTTTTAATATGTAGACGACCCCTTAGGCAAAATTTAACTATACCGTTATAAACTAGACGTTATTACAAATCGATCGGTACCAGTCAAATGTTTCTACGATAATTTACGGCGAAATTAGGTGGGGGGGGTGGCGATTTTTTTTGGGGGTGACTGTACATTGGCATACACATGTCACTTCTGTGCCGCTGATTTCCCCGTGCATAAAAAAATTATATTTCTACTTCTATGAGATATAAATTCACCAAATTTGATTTGTGAGATAATGATTATGAAACAAGTGCTGATTTAATTTGGATTTACATAGATTGACAAATAGCACTGCAATTACTCATCTTTTAGGATTTTTCTCAAGGCTAAATCTCAGCATCTATTGGTTGAAATTGCACCATAATGCATATATAAAATTTTTACTGCGTAATTATGTAAATAAATTTTTCTGAATATTAGTCAGTAGATGGCGCTATTATGTAGAATAATACAGAAGAAAGTTTTGCGATGGTCACTACATACTAATTTTTAAATAAACTTCAAAACTACCTATCACAAAGTAAACAAAATTTCTAATTGAAAGTTGGACAGTAAAAATATGAAACTAGCTATAAACTAGCCTTACATGATGGTTTTATAAATACTATAAACAAAGTATAGATACATTTAACTTTATACATTTCTAAACGCATAAAGCGAGAGAATACAACGAAATATAATACAAGAAAACAACTTGTAAAAAATTATTCTGAGCTATACAAGGAACTGCCACAAAGTTTTGTGATGATCACAGCGTGCTAGTTTAAATACATTTGGAATATTAACTCGCGCTGCCAAATACTTTTCTGAATTAAAAATTCCTTTGTGCACTACATAGATTTCTACCTTAAGTATGAATTAATTTTAACCTTTTCCAAAATAATTTTACGTTTAACAACACGTTTATTTATCCCTGAAAACTCGTGTGACCAGATATCTTTATTATTATTATTTATATATATATATATATATATATATATATATAAAATTTTGTATATTGATTTCTGATCTAATGCTACTACAAAGTTTTTGTCTCACGTACATCGACAGGCAGACAGAAGGGTAAAATCGTGTTCAAAAGATCTCAAAACGTGTAAATCCATCGAAAATTAAGAGTCGCACATTTTTACTAACCCAATACTTTGATATATGAATATAAACGCAAGTAATAAGATTTAAATAGCAAAATGGTAATTAAAATAAAATAAAAGAAAGATACTTAAACAATTTACGGAGTTTAACACCTCATTTTAAAGTGGAAATCTGTTATTTTACATTAGCAAATGGAAGATTACTTTTAAACATAAAAGTTACATTTTTCAATATAAATCTTTTATAATATATTTTTCCCGATTCAATAAAAACTATTCTGAAATAGTGGTAATATGAGATAGATAGCATGCGAGTCCCAGCAATCAGCATTTTACAAAAAAGTCGTAAAATCTGACAGCCAGCAATATATTTTATACTTAAGTAAATTAATAGTTATTTGGATTTATTTCACAAAAATTCTGAAAAAAGAGATCTATTTTGAAACAGCTTTATTACATGAATGGTTTTGGTTTTGGATAAAACAAGAAAAAAACCCTCCGACACATTATCTTTCAAGAATAGTTTGTCTTCAAAGTCATTTCAATGACGTTAGAGTTCTCCGATTTCAAACCTAAAGAAATTATCAATCGCGAATTGAGAATGTTTTTATTTAAACATCAACAATGTAGCTATAACAGTTTAAATCTTAAGAATGACGAAAGAAAAGATGACAAAAAGCAATTAAATTTGTTAATGCTAATTACTTGCATGCCTTAACCTACCAGGCACCAAAGCTCCCGCTTTGGAAACATTCGATTAATTTTTTTTTTTTTTCGCTACAAGTAATTAAGTTATATATATAAAATCGAGATTAATCGTTTCTTTACCTTTAATCTTTTCTTTTTACTAATGTTCGTTTGGCAACCTGTTTATTTCTACTATCTCCGTATGTGTCGTTTAACATGTGGATTTCTTAAAAATAATTATTCCTTGTATCAATTTAGAAAATGTCTGTCTGTCAGTCTGTCTGTGTGTGTGTGACAAAATTTTGTGACAACTGTATCTCAGGAACTACTGCACAGAATTCCATACAAATTGGTAAGTAGTTGCACCTTGACATAAATTAGTGCCTATCAACTTTTGCTAAAAATTGTCCTACAGGTTGCGTTGCCATCCCGCTTTTTCTAAATTTTTAACCTGGCGATATAGGACAAAATTTTGTATAAATGTGCATAAAGAGAATTATTTTTTAGTAATCATTATGAAATTTACAAGAATTATTTATAATAGAGATAGTCAACTGGGAAATTTTTTTTGTATGTGTAGGAGCCTCGTCAACCCCCCTGGGGGGGGGAGTCCCCCCTCGAAGGGAGTAAATTTTCAAGATGGGTATCTTTCGAAAGGTCTCGTCAATACCTTTAAAACGAATGGTTGAACTATAAATCTGTGATAATTTAAAACAAAGTTACCGATTTTTTTTTTTTACTTTTTACGAAAAAAAACTTAGAAAAAAATCGTATT
Organism: Salticus scenicus; assembly: GCA_963930645.1. Lineage (NCBI taxonomy): Eukaryota > Metazoa > Arthropoda > Arachnida > Araneae > Salticidae > Salticus > Salticus scenicus. The sequence goes on from OZ005659.1 coordinate 168,960,990, forward strand.
TTTTTTTTTTATTTATTTATTTTTTTTTTTTACGAAATTTAACCAAACTTGGTATTTAGTTGGCTCATGACAAAAAATGGTGCTGATTAGATTTGGGGATCAATCGCTCAACAGGAGGCTCTGTGATCGTATTTTTTCTAAATTTTTAACATGGCAGTATAGGACAAAATTTCGTGTAAATGTACATAATGAGAGTTATTATTAACCTGTGATTGTAAAATTAATATGAATTATTCATAATAGTAGCAGTTAATTAGGAAAAAAAATTGTGCATGTGGGGGAATCGCTTCCCCTCCTGGGGGGAAGTACCTGGGGGTAAATTTTCAAGATAACTATCTTTCGAAAGGTCTCGTCAATACCTTTAAAACGAATGGTTGAACTATAAATATGTGATAATTTAAAACAAAGTTATCGATTTTTTTTTTACTTTTAACGAAACAAACTTGGATTTTTTTTTTAATATATATTGTTATTGAGTGAATTTTTATAGGAAAATATAGAAGAAAGTCTTGTGGTGGCCACAACATACTAGTTTTATTTTATTTTGTTGCAATATAGAGACTTGAGCTGTATATTGGCTCGAATTAGCTATACAGTTTTTCGAAATCTTGCACTCTGCTGATAGAAATGCAAGTTTCCTGATGAGTGAACGTTTCTATTTTTCAGCATTTAAAATTCCAATTTTCAATTCATTAATTCTTTTTTTTCCCTATTAACTGATCTCTTTGGTAATTTTATCCTTTTCTCTTTTCTATAAAATGTTGACTGTTTCTATTACTTTAATGGTTTTTGCAAACTATTATCTCATCGTTAGGCTTATGTGTTATGTTTGTGTCATTTCTCTTCTGCATAAGTACTTTAACTTTTTTTTACTAATCATTGGAACTCAAATTAAATTATCATCGTGACAATAATTTTATTCGAAATAAATCACATTTAAAATTTAATTATATGTTGGTATTTTCATCTATCTTTTATTTGCTGAGTGTTACAAAGGTATTAAATTACTCAAATTATATACAGTCGGTAACAAAAGTGTCCGAACACTAGCAAAAATTCATATGTAAATAAAGTACTATTCATGCGGTTTTCTTAAATAAATCCTTATCGAAACATGTTCTTACACTGACTAAGAACAGGATTCGGCAAGGATTTATTTAACGAAACCGTATGAAGTGTACTTTTTTTACATAGGAATTTTTGCTAGTGTTCGGACACTTTTGTTACCGACTGTATATATATACATTGTTTGAATATTGAAGTTTCTAGCTTCGTTGGTATTTTTCAAAAAGTTTATAATATAAATTTTATTTTATTTATTTATTTATTTTTAATTACTTAAACAAAATTGTCTGTTGTTTCTGCATAAGAAAAAAATATCACCAAAAATAACTCCTTCGAATACAAGGGTTTAAAACAATGGATATGAAATAAAACAATTCTTTTCTTGAATTATAACAAACAGGGGTCAAGAAAAGTAAATTAAAAGGGTTTTGCCGGTTATCAACATCTATTCTATCCCATTAGGTTTCAAGTTTCGCATTTTCGAACCATATCATATCTTCAAAAAAAAAAAAAAAAAAAAAAAAAAAATCTGGTGTGAAACAACCACACGACTCCATTACCCACTATTACACGTATTATATGCATTTTTGAGAGCTAATGTGATCAGAAAACATAAAAGTGACCTAAAGAGAAAATCGTTAGAGCCATTTTTGAGATACCAACTTTTACAAAAATCAATTATTGACCGGAAAACAATAATTACATACAAAAGGATATTTAAAAATGAGTTAATATGGCGAGTTTGAAAAAAATCCGTAAAGCTGTTTTTAAAGGAACGCGTTTGCAAGACCTGAAATTGAGCTATTTATACAGGACGCCTATCAATTTTCCTGAACTAACCAACTATATCATGCGAAAGGACATCTAATAGAGTGTTTATACAGCAAGTTTGAAGAAAATCGTTAGAGCCGTTTTTGAGATACGGACTTACGGTCCCACTTCCGGTTTCCGATGTCCCTCTTCCGGTTTTTCAATTTTCACCAAAATTTGGAAATTTCATCTGCACACCAGACGTATTTCAATTCTAAAGTTTCGTAGTTCTATCTTTATTAGTATCCGAGCTATAATTGCCAGAAGATTCTCCACATACATACACACACACATACATACACACTGACCAATTGCCAAAAACCACTTTTTTGGACTCAGGGGACCTTAAAACGTGTAAATCAGATGAAAACCCGATATCGAATTTTCAGACCGAATACAATACTTCCATTACCTACGGTAGTAGGGTAATGGAACTAAAAATGTAATTGTATAAATTACACATGATTAGAAATGCACATTGAGACTCAAAACATACGAAAAAAAAAAAAAAAAAAAATTCAATTGGATTCATATAGCGGCGTTTAATAGGTTAATTATATATAAAAAAAGAAAAAAAAAAACTTTTAAATATCTTTATTCTTTGTATAAAAGCGTACCCTTCCTTTACTTCCTCTTATCCATGTATGGTAAAGAAAATGTTATTTTGGGGATAAATTTTATATATTTTTACGTTTTGAGGTTTCCTGAATCCAAAAAACAACTTTTAGTGCTTAGTCTGCGCGTCTGTATGTTCATCAATCATCACCATAACTCAGAAACTCTGTATTCTAATCTGTATCGTATGGAGATGCTATTTGAAATTTTTCTTTGAAGTCTAGGAATAATTCGTGTACAGAGACACCCAAGCGAGTTTAAATGCATTACACCCATGGGCAAAACGTCTGGTAGGTACAGTTTAACTTCTTTCAACTGCACTAAACAAAATGAAATGACATGTATTTGTTATATTTGTAAAAGCATATTCCTTATAGAATATGTTATGGAAACTATTTAAATATACAGGACCATACAAAAAAATTCTTATATATTAAGAACATATTTGGAAATATCTGGAAGTCATTTTCAATTGCAGTGTGTGCTTTTCTTACTATGCTAAATTTAAGTATAATATGTGGTATGTATGTAATTTATAGAAAATATGCAGGGCTACCTAAAATTAAGCAAAAATATTCTTTTCTAGTGAATGTAATTTATAGAAGTATTTTATTAAATTTTACAAAGTCTAAAGAAATTACTTACGAAGGTTAATTACTCATGTCCAGATAACAGCCGTAATATAGTTTGCAATCTACTTTTCAACGCTGATTTTTTGCTATAAATACGTTTTTTGATGTCTCTTGAATACGGAAATCGAAATTTTAATTTTAGTGGATAGTATGTGTGTATATACTTTATTTTAGCATAATTTAAAAACAAATAACTGAAGGAAATTCAAATGTGATATTTTTAAGATCAGATGAGGGTGCCACTTGAAAAGTTGGAAGCCATTTGAAAACAATGATAAGTTTCTGGGAATGTTGCCAGAACAATCTGAAATAAACTTTTAAATTTAATAACAAACTTAATTTTTTTATGAATTTAGGTACTGTATTTAAATGGGGGTTGATGGGGCTTTAGCTGTTATTTGCTCAAATATTTTGCAAATAAAATTCTTTACAAAACAATTTGAATTGTTTGTAATACATATTCATATGCACTATTTCTTATCTTAAACCTTAGTATGTAATATAGCCAATTGCTGGGTAAGAAATAGTTGTGTAACTGCCACGCCATATTATTATTAATTTACTTATTTATTTGTTTTGAAAACTAACGATTGCAAGGTCCCCCACCCCTTACAATCGATTATTGTTAAAAACCTCCTTATACTTCCTGTATGAAATAAAGGAAGAACAGTAAAACTGATTTATAAAATTGATTTTGCGTATCCCTTATAACTAAAAAACAATTGACTTTAGAATGCTGAAATTTATACGTGTGTCTGTTATGACATTTGGTTGTACACCTCCAATTTTTGGTCTTGACAAGATCTCCCACTAAATCCGCGATTTTATAAGTGTTTTCGTGACGTCTTTCTTACGTATGCTTGTAAGCATGTGTATATCTCGCATAACTCAAAAAAGGTTACATATAGAACGTCGAGAATTTTTATTTAAAGTTTATAATAGTGAAATATGCCCCTCGCTTTGCGGTTACTATATGACTTCCTGTTTTACAGACATCCGCGAATACTCAAAATTTTTTTTAGAGATTTCCAAAGAATGTAGTCAAGCATTCCTCGAAATTATATTGTTGCAAAGAAAAAGCTCATTTTCTTTATTGGGACTGTTTTGCAATGATTTTAAACAAATTTATAGATTATTTTAATTCTTAACAACAACAAAGAAAAGAAAAAAAAAGAAGAAATACTGAAAAAAAAAATGCATTTTGTCATATATCAACTCTACGGTACAAAACTGACTTTCTTCCAACATTTATTGTTACACTTTTTAACACTTTCCAACAAGGTTGAAAAGTGTTAATGACTTTGGTTTGTCTGTCTGCCTGTCTGCGTTCTAACTCCCGTAAATAATTATGGATTTTCTTAAAACTGATATATGTTATTCAAGTTCACTATCGGATGTTCCCTATTGAAAATGGAGTTTATACCTCAACCGGTTTGTGTACAGGGACCCCCGAAAATATATCAAAGCATTGTGTTCTATGAGAGGCATTTCTATAAACCATATTTTCATACCCTTACTGCACACAAACTTAATGAAATTGAAATACGTTATACAAGTTCACTATCCGATGTTCCCTGTTGAAAATGGAGTTTATACCTCTACTGGTTTGTGTACAGAGACCCCCGAAAATATTTCAAAGCATTGTGTTCTATGAGAGGCATTTCTATAAACCATATTTTCGTAGCCTTACTGTAGACAAATCTTAATGAAATTGAAATATGTTATTCAAGTTCACTATCGGATGTTCCCTATTGGAAATGGAGTTTATACCTCTTCTGGTTTGTGCACAGGGACCCCTGAAAATATTTCAAAGCATTGTGTTCTATGAGAGGCATTTCTATAAACTATATGTTCATACTCTTACTGTGCAAAAATATTAATGAAATTGAAATATGTTATACAAATTCACAATCGGATGTTCCCTATTGAAAATGCAGTTTATACCTTTACTGGTTTGTGTACAGGCCCCCGAAAATATTTCAAAGCATTGTGTTCTATGAAAGACATTTCTATAAACCATATTTTCATACCCTTACTGTACACAAATCTTACTGAAATTGAAATATATTATTCAAGTTCACTATCGGATGTTTTCTGTACAAAATGGAGTAAATACCACCACTGCTTTGTGTACAGGGACACACAAAAGTATTTTAAAGCACTGTGTACTATGAGAAGTATTTCTATAAACCATATTTTCATACCCTTACTTTACAAAAATCTTAATGAAATTGAAATATGTAATACAAGTTCACTATCGGATGTTCCCTGTTGAAAATGGATTTTATACCTATACTGGTGTGTGTACAGGGACCCTCGAAAATATTTCAAAGAATTGTGTTCTATAAGAGGCATTTCTTTAAACCATATTTTAATATCCTTACTGTACACAAATCTGAATGAAATTGAAATATGTTATTCAAGTTCACTATTGAAAATGGAGTTTATACCTCTACTGGTTTGTGTACAGGGACCCCCGAAAATATTTCAAAGCATTGTGTTCTATGAGACACAATTTTATAAACCATATTTTCATACCCTTACTGAACACAAATCTTAATGAAATTGAAATATGTTATTGAAGTTCACTATCGGATGTTTCCTGTATGAAATGGAGTAAATATCACCACTGATTTGTGTACAGGGACACACAAAAGTATTGTAAAGCATTGTGCTCTATGAGAGGCATTTGTTTAAAACATATTTTCATACCCTTACTCTACAAAAATCTTAATGAAATTGAAATATGTTATTCAAGTTCACTATCGGATATTCCCGTTTAAAAATGGAGTTGATACCTCTACTGGTTTGTGTACAGGGATCCCAGAGAATATTTCAAAGCATTGTGTTCTATGAGATGCATTTCTATAAACCATATTTTCATACCCTTACTGTACACAAATCTTAACGAAATTCAAAAGTGTTATTCAAGTTCACTATCGGATGTTTCCGGCATAAAATGGAGTATATACCACCATTGATTTGTGTACAGGAACACACAAAAGTATTCCAAACATTGCGTTTTATGAGAGATACTTCTATAAACTAAATTTTAATAACTTTACTTTCACGAAGATTTATGAAATTGAAATATGTTATTTATAAGGATAAAAGAAAATGCTTTGCATATAATGTAGCATGATTAGCATTATATTTACAGGGTGACACTAAAATATACAGTTATATAAAGATCTATTAATAAATATTTGCTAAAATTGTACTTTCGTTTACATTAAGCGTTTTTAACACTTTCTAACATTTTTAACACTTTCGAATATGGTTGAAAAGTGTTAATGACTTCGGTTTGTCTGTCTGTCTTTCCGCGCTCTAACTCCCGTAAATATTTGTGGAATTTCTTGAAACTGATATATGTTATTCAAGTTTACTATTGGATGTTTCCTATTGAAAATGGAGTTTATACCTTTAGTGATTTGTATACAGGGACTCCCGAAAGTATTTCAAAGCATTGTGTTCTATGAGAGGTATGTGTAAGGGTAATGTAAGGGTAATATAGGTAATGTATTCCTATAAATCATATTTTCATACCTTTGCTGTACACATATCTTAATGAAATTGAAATATGTTCTTCAAGTTCACTATTGGATGTTTCCTGTATAAAATGGATTAAATACCATCTCTGTTTTCCATACAAGGACACTCAAAATTATTATAAAGCATTGCGTTCTATGAGAGGTATATCAATAATTCAAATTTTAATAACTTTACTTTCCACGAAGCTTTAGAAAATTGAAATATGTTATTTATATGCACAAAAGAATGCTTTGCATAGAATAGCATGATTAGCATTAGATTTACAGGTTGACACAAAGATATTCTGTTATATTAAGAGCTATTAATAAAAAATTTCTAGAATTCTACTTTCGTTTACATTAAGCGTTTTTAACACTTTCCAACATTTTTTTAAGTGTGAATATGATATTAATTTGTGTATCTGTCTGTCTGTCCATCTGTCTGTCTGCCTGCGCTCTAACTCCCGTAAATAATCATGGAATTTTTTGAAACTGATATATGTTATTCAAGTTCACTATCGTATATTCCCTATTGAAAATGGAGTTTATACCTCTACTTGTTTGTATACAGTGACACCTGAAAGTATTTCAAAGAATTGTGTTCTATGAGAGGTATTACTATAAATCATATTTTCATACCTTTACTGTACAATATCTTTACGAAATTAAAATATGTTATTCAAGTTCACTATTAGATGTTTCCTATATAAAATAGATTACATACCATCCCTAATGTATGTACAGGGACACTCAAAGGTACCCCAAAGCATTGCGTTCTTTGTGAGATATTTCTATAAATCAAATTTTAATAACTTTACTTTCCACGAAGTTTTAGGAAATTGAAATATGTTATTTATATGCACAAAAGATTACTTTGCGTAGAATATAGCATGATTATAATTAGTTTTACATGGTGACAGAAAAATATTCAGTTATATTAAGAACTATTAATAAAAAATTGCTAGAATTCTACTTTCGTTTACATTAAGCTTTTTAGAAACTTTCTATCATTTTTTTAGTGTGAATATAATTTCAATTTGTGTATCTGTCTGACTGTTCTTCTGTCCGTCTGTCTGTTTTTCTGCGCTCTAATTCCCGTAATTATTTATGGAATTTCTTTAATTAAAACGATATATTTTATTCAAGTTCCCTATCGTATGTTCCCTATTGAAAATGGAGTGAATACCTCTTCTGGTTTGTGTACAGGGACACCCAAAAGTATTCGAAAGCATTGTGTTGTATGAGAGGATTTTCTATAAACCATATTTTGATACCTTTAATGTATAGAAACTTTAATGAAATTTTAATATGGTACTCAATTCCCTATCGGATTTTTCCTATATAAAATAGAGAACATTTCTAACTGGTTTGTGTTCAGGGGCACTTGAAAGTATTCCAAAGCATTGTGTTGTATGACAGTTATTTTTATAAACCAAATTTTAATCATTAGTTTTTCCACAAAGCTTAATGCATTTGAAATATATTATTGGTATGCACAAAAGAGTGCCTTCTATGTAATATAGTATGGTTATCATTAGATTTACAGGGCCACAGAAAAATAATTAGTTATATTAAGAGCTATTAATAAAAATTTCCTGGAATTGCACTTCTGTTTACACGAGCGTTTTAACACTTATTTTAGTGGTAATATGATTTCAATTTCTGCATCTGTCTGTCCGATTGTCTACTTTTCTATCTGTTTGTCTCCGGCTCCTATCATCCGTGAATATTTTGAGAATTTTTAAAAAATGATACACTCAAGTTCCCTATGGAATGTTCCCTATTTAAAATGTTATTTAATAGGTCATATACAAATAGTTTGTTTACAGGGACAACAACAACAACAACAACAATTAAAAAAAGCCAATATATTACGTTTTAGGACAGAATTTTTTAAAAGTTCTATTTAAAAAACTTTCTACTATAAAAATCATAAAAACATTGACATGTATTATTAATATTCTAAAATATTGTTTTGTATAGAATATATGATTAACGTTCAGATATATAGGGCTACAGTAAAATATTCAGAGAGATTAAAAGCTGTAATTATAATCTAACGGCTGCAATTTCTTTTGCGTCAAGCCTTTCTAACACTTTCCAAAATGCCTAAGCTTAATTTTAAAATCAGTTAGTCTATCTATATGTTTTTCAGTCCTTCTGTCTGTTGTGTGATAACGTAAGCAAAGAATATTCAAAGTTATTCGATACAACAATTGCGTACAGTTGGAAATTGTTACTAATCAATGCGTACTGCATGATTTTTCTTTCATGTTTGAGATAAAAATCGTCTGCATTCAGCATGGAGAATAATTTTACTAAATAATAGTTTTGTATAGAAAAATTTAGAAAAAAAAAAAAAAAAAAATGTGATAGCTATAACTTTTTTTTTTTCTTTTACCACCTAAAAATTACCTTTAAAATTTTTTTATTGATCTAGAGTATTTTCTAATATTTCGGAGTCGGATAAAAACGAAATGAATTTCTAATGAAATCGGTGAGATCTCTACGTAATCATGGAGTTCAAACTTCACGTATTGTGCTTCTATTGACAATGAAATCATCCGGAAATGCCTGAACAAATTCTGCTAACGGAAAATTTCGTATCAGTTCATTTGCTTATGGAAATATGGTGATGTGACAATAAAATGTCGCTTTTTGTTCACATGTATTGATAATAATAACATAAAAGAGGTTGCGTGAATAAGTTCTAATCTTTTGGCATTCATTCCAAAGAGATTTATTTTCTCTTCTCGTTTACTTTAAGATATTTTGATTATTTTGATAAATAATCAAAATATTTACCAAATCTACTTCCCGGGGATCTACTTCCCCTGGTTCCAAAACTGACTTTTTTTATTTGCCATGAAATGGAACTCAAGTTTGAATTCTTCGTAAACTCCAAAATTTCTGTGAACTCACTGAGGCGCCTTATATAATAATGATAAGGCTTCTTACATACATGATTTTTTTCCCCTTTTTAATCCCTATTCATTTCTACGATATGCAAGTACACTGTTAAAAATTTGATGATAGTTTGAATCAAAACTTGGTACTGAAGTAGTTTCAACTACCCGATGGTTTAACATTTTACCATGATTTTGTAATTTTATGTGGAACCAAATATTAATATGTTTTAAATTATAAACTTTTTTTTTTTCCGCAAAATTCGACCGAGACACGGATTGAACTGCAAACCTTGTTCTTGTTGTCTCAAACCAAACACTCTGACACTGTGCCACGCTTTCTTGGCCGCTAATTCTGTTTCATTGATTTTGATAAAAGAGGCCAAATTTTCTATGGCCTTATCTTGGCCCATGGGTGAGTTGAAGCACAAAATTTATACTTTACCCTATGTTTTCAACCACGCTCTTTAATTTAAGTTTGGTTTGGTTTAAATAGAAATTTTACTGATCCATACTTCCCTTATGAGTGGATGTATGGTAGCTTCAAGTTTTGGTGCAACTTAAATTTAATCTCAAGAAATTGGAAATTAAAAGTGAGGTTGAACCATATTATGGCATTGATTCGTAATATGGACCATATTATGGTATGCTTTACTCCATATAGTGATTTAAGTTTTAACTAAAAATTTTGACAGTGTAATAACACAAACAACTCAAGTGTCGGTGCGTCTGATAAATCACTCGTTTCCTCGAATCTAAATCAGATTCTTCTAGAGAAATGAGTTAAAATGAACGGAAGTTGAATTAATTTCCTTATTTCATTTTAAGAGAGTAAAATATTTTACATAATTTAATCTACATCGTCATTTTCATGAGATTAATTTGATTTTTTTTTTTTTTTTTTTTTTTTTAAATAATGAAAAGACACTAGTAAAATTATTACTCTTAAATGAAAATATTTTGATCTAATACAATTCGTGAATTACTTATTATGGGTATATCATTGCTTTCGAAATGTCAAATACACCGATATCCGATATTAATTTAAGTAATTCTATTGATTTTTATTTCCTTTCATTGTCTTTTTTTTAAGATATAAAAATTACATAATTGTTTTTCCTCTATTGAAAATAATCGTTGCTTGAACTATATCTATAGTAACTCATTAAATAGAGATCTTGTAAACTTCATAAATTTGTTTCTAGATTTATATCTACAAGTTATTGTCTCCTAATTTTAGGAAATTAGATTTTTTATACTCTGCAGCTGTTTATTTATTTATTTTTATTAGTATGACAGAACTATTGCCTTCACTGAAAAAAAAAAAAAAAACACACATATATATATATACTGCCTTTATCTAGAACGAATAAGTAGCCATTTTCTCAATTCTTAAGTAGAAATACAGATTTCTAACTAGAAATATAGATTTTTGAGTTATGCGTTTAAGGTAAACTAATAAACTGGAGACACGAAATGATCAAGAATTTATAGTCTACAATTTTCTAGATGGTGAAACAATATAATGAATCCCTTGTATTGCGAGAAAGTCTCGCTTGATTTCCTAGATATGGGTCATAAAACAAAGTTATAGTTACTAAAACTTGTTTCTTGCGTTCGCATTTATTTCCAGAGATTTTTAAATAAGATTGATCACGATAATATAGGAAAGCGCTCTAGAATTCTAATAGGGGTTTTTAGAACTTCTTAATAAAGGGAACTAGAATTTATAAGAATGACATACAGTTGGCAGCAAAAGTATCCGAGCACTAGCAAAAATTTCTATATTAAAAATGTACACTTAATACTGTTTTGTTCAATAAATCCTTGTCGAATCATGTTCTTAAACTGAAGAACTGGTTTCGTTAAAGATTTATTTAAGAAAATAGTATTATTCAGAACATTCATATAGGAATTTTTGCTAGTGCTCGGATGCTTTTGTTGTCGACTGTAGAGCTGTTTTTACTAGAACCACAATTTAGTTTCTAGATGTCCGTCACAGATTGGGCCGCGGTAGCCCAGTCGGTAGAGCGCCGGCCTCGTAATTGGAAGACTGCAGTTTCGGTACTCGAGCCGGCCAAAGACTGTCGTGTACACTAATGGTGGCTGGTGCACGTAAAATCTATCGTGGCCGCAATGTCCTCCATGTTCACATAAAAAATTATACCCCTGGGTTCACCGAAGCAGGAGGATTCCATTCCTCCATTCCATGGAGGATCAAAATTGTGATGGCATGTTTCTGGACCACCTCTAGGGGTGTGTCCCAGACCGTCGCCAAACTAATGCAACGTAAAACCCAACCAACCAACCGTCACAGATTTTTTTTCCCCCGTGTTCAATCAAACATTTTGTGTTGTCACTTTTACTGTGTTCACCCTAAATATGTCACGGTGTCTGCCAACATCCACTTTTATTATTTTGTTCCTTTATCTACCTTATAAATAATATGTCCAGATTGTAAAAATTTCTATATGTTTGAAAATCGACTGTTAAATATTGGATTGACAAATACACTGAGAAAAAAAAAATATACCGCCTTCATCTAGAACGAAAAAGTGGTCATTTTCTAAATCCCTAAACTAGAAATATAGATTTTCGAGCTATGCGCATAAGGCACGCCAACAAACTGAATAGACCAAATGATCGAGAATTTCTAGTCTATACATTTCTGGATGGTAAAACAATATTCTGAATTTTTTATATGGCGAGAAATTTTCGCTTGATTTTCTAGAATTGGGTCATAAATCAAGATTATAATTTCTAAAACTCACTTCTTGTATTCACATTTATTTGCAGAGATTTTTAAATGAGTTTGACCCCTCGATAACATAGGCAAACGTTCTAGAATTCTAATACGATTTTCTAGAACTCGCTTTCAAAGGGGACTAGAATTTATAAGGATGACATGGAACTATTTTTACTAGAGCCACGAATTATATTCTAGATGTTAGTTACAGAATTTTTCCCAGAGTAGTAAAATAATTAAGCTAAACAAAAGTCTCTCAAATAAAACCGTCTGTTGCAATTTTGCCAAAATAAATAATTTTCAACGTTATTCATCCTGTTACTAAATAATTCCAATTGAAATTTTAAATTTATGTTTAAAAAAAATTACACACATACAATAATAGTAATAATAATATATAGATACGTATATATATATATACACTAGCTGACCCGTCCTACTTCGCACGGATGAACAAATTTTAGTTAACGATGAATTGATATGCAAAAAATAAAAAAAATATCAGTTTATATGTTGTAGTCAGGCAATATTATCAACTGAAAAGTCAAAATATAATTTTACAATTATTTTTTTCAATCAGTTGTTAAATGTTGGTAATTTTTACTTTATGTTATTTATTTATTTATTTCATAAAAAGAAGCATGTCTTTACTCATGAATAAAAAATATTGAAAAATAAACCTATAACATGAATATGTGTTTGATAAAGTTGACGTCATAATTGCTTTAATTATTATTTATTTGTTCTTATAATATTAATTTCTATTAAACACAGAGCTTATGTGTTTTTAATTTTCTTAAATTTAACGCCCGCAAAGTAATCTGGTTATTGTTTTAGTAATGGTTCTCCATTAGTGATCGTTAATATTTTTTGTGATTTTGGCGGTGAATTAAAAAGGTTATCGCAAATACGTAAAGTCCTTCGAGTGAAACGTCCTAGCTATTGCGTTGCCAAATTTTAAATATCGCCAAAGAAGCCCTATGCAAAAGTAGATTTCTAACGCGAATGCACATTTAATTTATTTTAAATGTACCGTGTTTCCAATCAACATAATGGAACTTCAGGGGTCGATCCAGGTTTTAGTTTTTGGTTCCCTTTTTTGTGAAAAACAAAATATTTTTGTGAAATATAAAATATTTTTGTGAAAAAGTAAAATATTGTGTAAAATCTTCAAGTTTTTACAATCACTTTATGTAATGTTTAATATCAAGTTAATAGAGTTTCGTTGAGCCAATTTAAGGCATAAATTAAAAATAATGCTGAAAATATGAAAACATTTAACAAAAAGATCATTTTTATAAAACAAAATCTTGTGAAGGGACTCATTTTATAAATTTGAATTTTGTGAAGGGTCCCGTTTGCATGGATTTGAATTTTGTGAAGGGTATCCCTTTTTATGAATTTGAATTTTGTGAAGGGTCCCTTTTTACTACATGGAATTTTGTGAAGGGGCCGCAAAAGGGACCCAAATTTTGCCTGGATCGACCCCTGAACTTGCATAATCAAATGTCATTTGCAATTCCCTAGCGGCTGTATATTGCGCTACTTGCTTTCGGAAAAGATTTTATATCAATCATCCTTGGCGGAAAAAAAAAAAAAAAATGATTGCCAAGTTATCTCGCAAATATATTTAATTTTTTCCATAACTGATGGTTTTTAATAATGTATACTAAGGATGTACATAATTATCTGTAACTACTCATCGCCCTCTGTCGCTGTTTGGCTAAGCCAGGCGATGCATGATGTAATTTTTTTTTTTTTTCTCAATAAATGTCGGAGCAGCTCACGTGGATTATCCTAGAAGCGCTCAACACCGCTCCTCGAGCGGGGGCTGCTCCCTGTTAAATGTATATTAAGGGAAAAATCAATAATATGAAACAATATTCGTATATATTGAAATTTAATGTCAAAAATCCGTGGTTCGAGTCCCGGTTCAGGCATTATTTTCACTCAGTCGGAAAAATTAAATTTCAATAAATATGATTTCCTTCCACAGTTTATTGTGTGATTTTATTAAAAAAATTGTATTTCTTTCTCCCATTGTTTAATGGTGTTTTCCATTTCCTGCGGCTTATTTCTGTTGAGCTATCTAAATGATAGACCAGATTGTTTCAGCCTATAAGGTTGTCTGAGTGAGTAATGCTGACCGGGATGTCGGCCTGGATAGCTCAGTTGGTAGAGCCTTGACCTTGTAAGTCAAAGATCCGTGGTTCGAGTCCCGGTCCAGGCATTATTTTCACTCAGTCGGAAAAATTAAATTTCAATAAATATGATTTCCTTCCACAGTTTATTGTGTGATTTTATTAAAAAAAATTAATATTCGTATAATATATACTATTACAAAATCTGGTGTGAAACAACCACACGACTTCCATTACCCACTATTAAACGTATTATATACATTTCTTGGAGATATTAAGTACATGCATTTTTTTTTAGATTTTCCAGTAAGAGAAACTTGATACACGTATAAAGACACCTACAACAAAGTTTACATAGTGAGTTAAAAAATAAGAGGAAAAAATAGATAGTTATTTTTTTAAACACGAATTACCGAGATCTAAAACTGAACTTCCTAATCAGGATGACCGTTAGTATTCCTGTAATATGCACGTAATACTTGAGAAAGGTTATCTAAATTGAATTAATGAAACAATTTTCAAGAAAATCGTTAGAGCCGTTTTTGAGATACCAACTTTTACCAAAACTTGGCATACTCAATTATTGACCGGAAAACAATAATTACATACAAAAGGATATTTAGTATTAAGTTAACATGGCGAGTTTGAAAAAAATTCGTACAGCCGTTTTTAAAGGAAGGTACTTATGAGATCTGAAATTGAGCTGTTTATAGAGGACGCCTATCAATTTTCCTGAACTAACCAATTATATCATTCGAAAGGACATCTAATAGATTGTTTATATAGCAACTTTGAAGAAAATCGTTAGGGCTGTTTATGAGGTACGGGCTTTCGGTCCCAGGTACGGGCTTACGGTCTTTTCGATGACCCAGTTCCGGTTTTTCAATTTTCACCAAAATTTGGAAAATTCATCTGTACATCAGACCTGAACCAATTGTGAAGATTTGTAGTTCTATCTTTATTAATTTTGGAGATATGACACCCGGAAAATTTCACACATTCGTACACACGCACACACACACTGACCAATTGCCAAAAACTACTTTTTTGGACTCAGGAGGCCTTAAAACATATAAATCAGGTGAAACTCTATATCAAATTTTTGGACCGAATACAATACTTCCACTACCTACGGTAGTACGGTAATTGAAGTAAAAACATAGATCTCGTATTTAATACGAAAATATACAGATTTTCGTATTACGTTTTTGATCTCGAAATACAAATCGCCAAGGACGACCGATATCAAATCTATGCTTTGGTTTCAATTAAAATATTGAAAATTTGAATTAAAAATGTATTTTACCAAAATTTATTATAGCCTCTAGCACTTAGAGACAGTGTAACTTTTGATTAGTATAAAAAAAAGAAAGAAAGAGAAATCGGCTTTTTAGTTCTAGCGATCGTTCTCTACATATACATATAAACCTTTCCTCTTTATATATTAGTATAGAGCATAGATAGATTAAATAGGTTTCTAATCAACATAATGTAACTCAAATAATTAAATGCTATTTGCATTGCAGTAATGGTTGTATGCGCTATGTATATTGAGCTACTTGTCATAACTGTTAGTTGCTAAAAATAGTCGTCAAATAAATTTAAACTTCTCAATTATTCTTTTAACAAATACATAATGAAATGCAGACGATATTTTTTTAATTCACTTTTTATATTATTATTCGCGAGAAAATATATTTTATTATATGTCGAAAAATGAATTAACCCGTAAATTTTTTGGGCAACAATTATAAAATAAATAATTTAATAAAAGTTTAGAAGTAACGCTTAGATCATTACATTATATAATATCATATCAAATTATATTATTAGAAAAATAAATACTTTAAATTTATAATGACGTCAGATTTAACGTGTAAGTTTAACATTTTGCAAAGCTTTATATGAATTTCAATTTAATTCACGTGCAAATATATTTCTTTTCTTTTCATGTCAAGATATTTTAAAAACAAAATGTAAATGTTTCTTTTATGTTGGCAAAAGCTAATTTTTTTAATATTTCATTGTTTCCATTTCTATTATGGCTTTTATGGGGATTTTAATTAAAATGCTCAGATTTTAAACTTAAATTTATTTTATCAAAATTTAATATAGCCTATAACAATCAGGGTTAGTGTAGCTTTTGATCAGTGAAAGAATTTTTTAAATCGGTTCAGTAGTTTCAGAGATTACCCTCCACAAACATACAATTTTTTGCGCTTTATATAATGATATAGATATAGATTATTCAAATACAACCGTATTATATTTGTAGTAATTTAGGCCTAACAATTATCTTTCGCTAACTTTATTAAATATTTTTCACGTTCTTCTATATTCAATAGAAGAAAGTATTTGATACGTAAAAAAAAAATTGACTTATTTGTTCCGATGAATTTACACTTTTTCAGAGCTACAGAACGCGATTAGACCATTTTTAGAAAATGTCTATCTGGGTATGTGTCTAAGAATTTTGTGCCAGCTCTAGCTCAAGAATAGATGCACAGAATTTCGTATAAATTCATACGTATGTAGTATCACATTGACATAAATTAGTGCCTATTAAACTTTGGTGCAAATTGCCCAATTAGTGGCGTAGCCATTCCGCTTTGTTCATGATTGTTAATATGGCAATATAAGGTAAAATTTCGTATAAATGTACATAAACAGAATTTTTTTAACCAAACATCGTAAAAATGAAATAAATAAATATATAATAGTAATATTCAACTAAGAAAAAAGTTTTATATATGTAGGAGCGATGTGAATTTTAAATATGTGTATTTAAATAAAAAGAACGCGTCAACAAATTTAAAATAGATGATTGATTCATGTATCTATGATCATTTGAAATAAAGCCATCGGTGGTTTTCATTTTATAACAATGAAAATTCTGAAAATATACATATCCTAAGATTGTATTTGCGGGGCCCAAAATTGACATTATTTCGGCATTTAGTATTATACTTATCTGACATGAAAATCGTCTGCATTCATTATGGAAAATAATTTTAATAAATAATATTTTAATAAGTAATTTGAACTGCTTGAATATGAACAGAAAAATGTTGAAAACAGTTTCGTGATAGTCATAAAATACTAGTTCTAGACTGGGTAGACCATCACGGAAGCTTTAAATCTGTTTGTGATTTCACCATTCATAGAATTACATAGGTCGTCTAGAATAACATAGGATGAAATATCTCCCCTTATTATGGAGTATAGTTACAGAAAGCGCAAATAAAGAATTTAATTTAATTTTTAATATTTACTCGCCTGAAAGACAAATTCGTATCATGATAAAAAACAAGAAAGTAAAATCATGTGCAACTCATAAATTAAAAAACACTTACGCATATCAAGGGATACATCGTAAAAGTGTGAGTAAATCAGAGAACGTCTGGATAAATTTTATTTAAAAATAAGAAAGAAAAATTATGCAGCACCATTCATTAATTTTGAAACACCTTTTCATATCATGAAACATGACTTGTAAAGTAAGAGAGGATGGGAGAACGATTAATTGAATGTTTTTTGAAACAGGAAGTAAAATTAAGCATTACTCATGTATTATTAGATATTTGCCCATTTTACGACATATAGTTAAAATAAAAGTGAGAGTAAGTAAGAGAGTAATCGAGTGAACATTGTTGAAAAAAGCAAGAAACTAAAACTATGCATCATTGATAATTTATGAAACATTTTCCCTTATTACGGGATATAGTAATACTGAAAGAGAAAATGAGTAAAAAAAATGATTGAGTGAAAGTTATTTAAAAACAGGAAAGTAAAATCATGCATCATTCGTTTTTTATGAGACATTTTCCATATTATAGGATGCAATTATAGTAAAAAAAAAAGTCAGACAGACCCAGTTAAAAAAAAAAAAAAAAAAAAAAAAAAAAAAAAAAAAAAACTGCACAGGAAAAAAATATTTGCAAATTGTTTGCTTCCAAATTGCAGTTACTCTGCAGATTTTATAATTTTTCCTCCAAATACCTTCAGATTATCCGCAGATTTTTTTTTTTTTTTTTTTTTTTTTTAGCTGGGGGAGAGTGTAAAAATGCAACAGAAAAAAGAAAGTTTGAACGATTGAATTTTTGATTTAGTTTTGTTTTCATAAATTATAATAAATAAATAAAAAGCACATAAATATTGAAACCCATTCTTATTTGCAGATTTCAATTTTTATTTATGAATTTATTTATTTATAATTTTATTTTAATTATTTAATTATTTATTTATTGACAGATTCGTACTAAAAAAGGAAAGATAAAATTCTCAAATTAATTTTCTAGTGGCAATAATCTTAGTCAAATAAATAAACAAACACTAAGAATAATACTAGTTTTATCTAGTTACTACGGTAGATAATTACGTGGCTATTGAGTAAAGTACTTTTAAGAAATAAGTGACATTACATTTAGTAATAAATTTGCATTACTAAAGAAATATTCATTTATTTTTTTTTTACTTCTATCACCCGACTAACGTAAGTATAGAGGAAGTATTGTATTCGGTCAAAAATTTTGATATGGATTTTTTACCTGATTTACATATTTAATGTCTCTTCTGTCCAAAAAAGTGGATTGGGGAAATTGGTCCGTTGTGCGTGTGTATGCGAGAAAGGTGATTGTGTATACATGGGGGAATCTTCAGTCTATCATATTTCCAAAACGAAAAAAAGATAGAAAGACGAAACTTCATAATTAAAACGGGCAAAGTGAACAGATAGCTTTGCCAACTTTTGGTGAAATTTAGAAAATTAAAAGTGGAACTATGTAAATCCGTATCTCAAAAACAGCTCTAACGATTTCCTTCAAAGTTGCTATATAAACATCCCCCTTTTAGATGTCCTTTTGTATGTATTATTTCAGGGAAAAAATCCTAGCAGTCTTGTATAAGTAGGTAATTTAAAGTCGCACAAGTGTATTTAAGAGTTTTTATTATTAAAGAGAGAGAGAGAGAAAGAAAAAGCTCAGGGATTTTTTTTCAAACTCGCCATATTAACTCCCTCTTAGATATTCTTTCGTATGGAATTGTTGGCTTCTGGTGAATAATTTGCCAAGTTTTAGTGAAAATCGCCAGTGGGAATGTCGGGTATATCAAGGATGATGTCTAACCATTTTCTTTAAATTTCTTTCATAAACCGATTTTTAGATGTTTTTTGAATATATTATTTGTTTACTACAGGAAAATTGATAGGCTTCCTGATCAGATAGATCAATTTTAGATTTCGGAAATGGATGCTTGAAAAAACGGCTCTACCGAATTTCCCCCCCTTTTTTTGCTTTCTCTTTTCTCTCTCTCTCTCTCTCTCTCTCTCTCTCTCTCTCTTTTTTTTTTTTTTTTTTTTTTACATATATTAAACACGCTGTATAAACTCTATGTTTATATTAGATATGTATTCGTTTGCTGTTACAGGAAAATTATTAAATGATTAAATGGTTAGACCAATTTTAGGTCTTCTGACTATACTATCGCCAAAAAAAGTTTATAATATCTATAATAATGGTTAATAGAAGTTATAAGAGTGTTACACAGCAGATACTTTTAATTGTTTCACAAAAAGAAAACAAATGTTTATTAAATATAGCGTCCTATGCAAATAATACAATTAAAGGCGTATTTTGTTTTCTTTCATTCTTTCTTTATTTTAAGTACGAATTTTACATTTTGTAAAATAACAGACAGCAATATTTATTAATATTTATATGTCAATCCAGGAGTAGAAGGATTTTGCTAATGAGTTTTGAATGGCGGAACTTCGATTTGTTTTGATACGTAAAACTACACACTATTTTTCAATATAATAAATGATGAAAATCGGAGAACTATTAGTTTCATTCCGGAATTTTTGTAGACCAGTTTTGTGAAACACCAAACTAAATTAGAAATATCAGACCTGTCGTTACAAATTCGGTACCAAATGTAAGGGGCGATTTTTCTGAATCCAGGGGTGCAAACAGTTTTTAGACACAACAGTTAGATTTTATAAAATTAACTAAAGTATGAAATTTAGGTGGAAACCCTTCATTTTACTTCATTTCAGTCATTTTAAAAAAGTACGTAGACCAGTTTTACGGTCAAAAAATGAGATAAAATATAAATTAAAAAATAAAAAATAAAAAATAAAAAATAAAAAATAAAAATAAAAATTTTACAGATTGAAATTAATAGTCCTCCGTACTAAACTAAATTCTGCCTTTGACAGAATTTTTTTCCCCTTTTAGTCAGTGGTAAGACTTAAAAGAATAAAAAAATAAAAAAATATATTTTCGTTGAAAGTTATAAAAAGATCTTAATCATGATATCGAAAATATTGTCAGAGACTATCTGGCGGTAATCCTTTTTTCAATTAATAATGTTTGACAAAAGTTAAGTGTGTGAAGAGATTATCGTCAAAATAACTTAATATAGACTGAAAATGTTATTTTTAAAAAACACGCAAAAGTAATGGACAGATTTTTTTGTTAATTTCCATTTCATTTAAATAAATGGATAAAATGTTTTTCGCTTTCACTTTGTATTTACAAAAAGAAAGATTAAGGAATATTTCACCTGAAAATAAAATAATTAATCAGGTGTTGCATTCACGCGACTTTCTCTTACCCTGAAATTTAATACTATATATACAGTTCGGACATTAAGGGATAAGATAACATGTACTTGTATATAAACATACATTAAAAACAATTCAAATTAGTCTTCTGGACAATTTTACTTGACAAATAATTCTATGTGTATGGGGCTACCGCCCCCCTCAAACCACCGTTTTATTATTGTACCTACATTTATATAGATTTAAAACCTGTTATCAAATTTAAAAATTAATTAAAAATTATTCAGATAACCTATACATGCTACATTCCTCGAAACTTATCAATCTTGATCATTTTTTTACAAGTAACAAACTAATATTAACTTCAAAATATAACATTTTAATTGCCTGAATTTTTTTTTTTTTTTTTTTTTTTTTTTAAGTTACTCTGATAAGAGACAGAGACAAAGATTAAATGTTAAAAACTTGACTTTGATATTCAGAAAATCTCCAAACATATAAATATATAAAAAACAAGCAATGGATATTAATCTAAAAAAATACTTTATTTACCGCTTAATTATGAGGAATAAATTTAATTTCCTGAGTAGTTTCCTCGACATGGTAAAATATTATAGTAAAGAACTTCCAATAATTACATTTATTGAAAAAAAAAAAATATTTTCGCTTAATTATTGGCAGACTTGCATATCTTCTAAAAACTATGTACACACCACATGGTGCATGTGAATATACTCTATATTAATAACACACAGCACAATCTGAAATACATTTCCACTAATTTTCAAGTATTGTTCTATTATATTCCAGTTCTTTTGTGTAGCCTTGCTCATTGTAAACGAACGGTTAATGATTTTTCGACCATATTTTACAAGAAATCTGTATTTTGCATATAAATAATATATATTCGTTTCATTTGGTTTAGTGCAGCCTATAGATGTTAAGCTCTACTTACCTGCAATTTCTCTCATAGACCGCGTAATGTATTGGGATTCTCTTGGGTGTCCCTGTACACGAACTATTCTCTTGATCACAACGAAAAGTTTGGCGTAGCATCTTTATATGATATAGATTTAGGATACCACGTTTGAACTTCCTGCTGTTATTTGTTCTTGAGATATACCGATAACAGACACACGCACAGACACATACACACACAGACCAACCGCTAAAAACATGTTTTTCGGATTCAGGGAGCCTTAAAACGTGTAAATATTACAAAAATTAAATTTTGAAAATTTGACCTAAAAACAGTACTTTTTGTACCATATATATGGGTAAGAGGAAGTAAAAATAAAATAAATAAAATATAATATGCATATAAAAACTTTTATTGGTGTACAGCATAATTATTTAAAGATTTTACATTTGTCTCATTTTTACAGATTAAAGAAAAATAAATAGATCCGAAACCATTGATGACAAGCACTGTTTTAATAAAAAATGGCGGAAGAAAAATAATTTTTAAAATTATGGTATTAAGAGTAAATTATTATAATTTTAATGTAGTTCTTCATTTGATGAAACTCTAAGCGTTTTGTAAAAACATTACTGCATTAAATTGTAAAAGTTCAGTTTCTAACTACAGATTATGTAAATATACTAAATTACTAAGAAAATTAAATATTTTATTAGATTACTTTATAATATTTCACTGTGGAAAATAATGTGTGAACTATGGTTCTTTCTCAAGTCGATATAAAAGAATTCAGAAATGTAAGTGAAACCTCCAGTATTGGATATCCTATAAATTAATTTTTTTTTCAGTCTATATCAGGTAATAAGTAGTGCTATTTTTATTTTCCTTCAAACATTTTTTATATGTTATATATTAGCATCTATTTATTAAAATTGTACCAAACCGCTTATGTAAAATATTTATTATTAGAAGCTGTATTGATATTTTGCGCATGCTATCTGGGCGCTGCTCATTCTATCATATAGAATGATATAGAAAATGTTCTGTGATTGCCACTATATAACCAATTTAAATTTAGATTTTCAAATTGAAAAATAATTATTTTTTATATATAAATTGTTAATACTTAAATATTTTATATGCAGATATGATTAATTTAATTAAAGACTAAGAAGCAGGGACAGATATGCTGATTTACAAAACCATAAAATGTAAGCGTTTCTATAAGTTGAACACCGGTCTAAGCTGTATTTTTTTTTTTTTTTTTTTTTTTTTTTCTAGAACTCTAGTTGTCTCAGAGAAGTTTCACTGAAATTCAATTATTAATTAAACATACATTATACAAACATACATTATACTAACTTTATAAAATTTCAAGTCTTTTGAAAATTGCATTACTTGTTTCAGACTTTTCCAAAGAAGATAAGTCGTATAGAATGAGAAAATATAAAATTTTTGCGCACTGTTGGTCTCATTACCATGAAATGACTTTTACAGGTAAAAAGAAAATTGTGTTACTTGTTGTCCAAAATAACGCTGGTAGTAATTTGTAAATGTTATCGTTACTTTTCCAAAGAAGATAAGTCGTATAGAATGAGAAAATATAAAATTTTTGCGCACTGTTGGTCTCATTACCATGAAATGACTTTTACAGGTAAAAAGAAAATTGTGTTACTTGTTGTCCAAAATAACGCTGGTAGTAATTTGTAAATGTTATCTGCACTTTTCCAAAGAAGATAAGTCATATAGAATGGGAAAATATAAAGTTGTTGCGCACTGTTGGTCTCATTACCGTGAAACGATTTTTATAGGTAAAAAGAAAATTGTGTTACTTGTTGTCCAAAATAACGCTGGTAGTAATTTGTAAATGTTATTTGTACTTTTCCAAAGAAGATAAGTCATATAGAATGGGAAAATATAAAGTTTTTGCGCACTGTTGGTCTCATTACCGTGAAACGATTTTTATAGGTAAAAAGAAAATTGTGTTACTGGTTGTCCAAAATAACGCTGGTAGTAATTTGTAAATGTTATCTGTACTTTTCCAAAGAACATAAGTCGTATAGAATGGGAAAATATAAAGTTTTCACGCACTGTTAGTCTCATTGTTGTGGAACGACATTTACAGGCAAAATTCTCTACTTTGAGAGCGCTTAATTCTCACCATTAAATATTGCTTTGGAACTTTCATGTCGACATTAGCGACAAATTGTTTTTTAAAAAAATTCCAATTCCGAAGCTCATCACTACACTGTAAAAAAAAAAAAAAATCCCGTAAGATCACGGGGAAAGCCCGGCAGCAGAGATTCCAGACAAAGCCCGTAAAAAGAAACGCTTAGACCGTAAATTAAGTATATAATAACGTTAAATTATGTTACATGCCTGTAAAAAAACATTTTGCCCGTAAAACCAATGTTTTTTTTCGGGCTTTGTCTGGAATATCTGCAGCCGGGCTTTCCCTGTAACCTGACAATTTTTTTTTTTTTTTTTTTTTTTTTACAGTGCAATAATTAAAAAAGCAGTTGAAAAGCTCTGAAATACCACAAAATCCTGCCGCCAAATGATTTTTATAAAGCTAAACTCATGAGAGTTATAGTAATTCTTATTTATGTCGTGTGCTTTAGAGTTAAATCCAGTTCGAGTTATTTTTTAAGACTTTGTTCGGAAATTTGTTCATGAGAATATTGCTGTATCACGCTGGGATACGATGCTTAATAAAGATTTTGTTTTATTTAATAAAAACGTAATTTTTTGGAATATTTCGGAAATAAATATCCAAGGATTGTTTTGATCTGTATCCTTTAGGGAAAAAAAAAGAGCATAAATAGAATATTTAGCACTTTCCAACAAAGTTGAAGAGTGTTTATGACTTCAGTTTTCCTGTTAGTGTGTCCATCTGTCCATGTCTGCATGCACTTCCGTAAAATCTGTACTGATAAGTATAAAGGATTTAAGTCCATATTCTTCATTTTTCAGAAGACGAAAAATAAAGTTATACTAATTAAAATCTAATCAAAAGAATCGATTTGGAAAAAAGGATTTCGTTGACTTATACCCTTTATACCAGTCAATGATTGTCGACCTTCATTTAATAACGGGAAAAAATTGAATTAAATATTTTCTACCATACATGAATGCTAAATTTCTGAATTGAATCTTTTTTTACTAATGGATTTTCTCTGAGACTAAATGTCATAGACTTAAATCCTTTATACCAATCGATAGAGAATTTTTTTTCTGAGTCTGACAATGTACTTAACTCAAAATCCACATTTTTGGACTTAAATCTTTTATACTTATCAGTACAGCAATATCCATACAATTCCTTGAAACATATATGTGTTATTCAAGTTCCTTATGGCGCGTTTTCTATTGAAAAGGGTGTAAATAGCTCCAGTTGATTGTCTACAGGGACATCCGAAAAATTTCCAAACATTGCGAAGGAGAGTTATTTATATAAACCAAATGTTAATACCTTTATATGACACAAAACATAATAATACTAACATTCAGCATACTCATAAATACACAAAAAAAAAATTCTATAAAATATAGTAGTATGATTAGCATTAAGATTTTTAATTAGCCATGCAAAAGTATTTAGATACACTAAGGGCTATAATTGGAAATTGCTGAAATTGCATTTTCATATTTATTAAGCATTTTTATCACTGTTCAACAATGTTTAAGAGTGATTGTGATTTCAGTTAGTCTATCTATCTTTCTGTCCGAGGGTCTATTCGTCTGTCCGCGTTCTAGCGTTAGTAAATATTTTTTGAAGTAAATATTTTTCGAATTTCTTCAAAATCATATATGTTTTTCAAGTTCCTATGGCTTTTCCTTATCTAAAACAGTAAAAAAAGGTATTAATGGTTTGTATACAATCTTCCCCCCCCCCCTCTCCAAAAAAATAATAATTAAAAAAAAAAAAAAAAAAAAAAAGGGTATTTTTGTAAATTAGATTTAACTAACTTTTTATCACATAAATCATAAAGGCAAAGGCATTTATTAATCACATGGATATATATATTTTTTAAACAGAATATGGAATGAATAAATGCCATACAATAGTATTAAGATTTCTGGGGCCACCCTAAAATATTCAGATACATTAAGAGCTATAATTGGAAATTGTTGAAGTTTCAGTTTATGTTATCCAATTTTGACACTTTCCAACGATGTTTAGTAGTCAGTGTTTCAATTAGTCTGACTGTCCGTTTTTTTTTTTTTAACTATACAACCTAACAAAATTGATGTGTATTCTTAATATAATCAAAGCCATATTATTGTAAAATAGTGTATGATTATTCTTCCTGTAAAATAAGGTATGATTAGAATAATTTTTTAGTTTCAAGGGCTCCACAAAGATTTTATGATTCATTATGCGATATAAAGAAAAATTATTTATTGTATATTTTCAGCTGTGTGAATATGTTAGTACGTCGTATGGTACATACGCAAAATTTAGACGATATACAGGGCTACATAATACTTTAGGGTGTTGCTCTACGGCCATTTTTTGCACATTAAAATTTATTAGATTAGGACCTACGACTTATTGCGTATTCCGAACCAGTAAGAACATTCACCGGAAACTTAAATGCAGCACCTGACAAAAAAATGAGAGCCATAGTACTAACCATTTCATAACTAAAAGGTTGCATAATAAAGAAAGGTACATCTATATATTAATTTGAAACATGTTTTTGTCTGTCTCCACTATATTGAGAGAACTACTTGGTGTAAAAATTTGGTTGAGGTGTCTAAAAAAAGGTCTTGGTCTGTAGATGTGCTATGAGAAGAGAAAAATAAAAAAAAGTCGAACGGTTTCCTCCTCGGGGGAAACGGGTCCGTTTCCCCCCGGGTTAAAAACACGTTTACGAGCTTAACTAAGCTTCAAATTACTTCACGGTGAAGAAATTGTACATATGGGGACTAGAGTCGAATACTAAAAAATCGCTGGAAGGGGGGAAATTAGTTTGAGAGGGAAATCCGTTCTAGACCCACGCATGTAGCACCTCATTTTAAAGGTCTTGAAATTTCATGTCGACTGGGGATGTTTGCATACAATATAGTGCGAACCCTGGTGGTGAAAAATGGAACTAGGTGATTTTGCTGCAGACCCTATCATGTTACATCTTATTTTAAAGGTCTTGGTATTTCCTGACCGTTGGTGATGTTCGTACAGAACACACTGCGCCCCCTGGCGGTGGAAAGTGCAACTAAAGGATTTTGCAGCTGACACCACCATGTGAAACCTTATTTAAAAGGTCTGGGAAATCCAAGGCGATTGGTGATAGAGGTCTTGAAATTTCATGTTGATTGGGGATGTTTGTATACAATATAGTGCGCCCCCTGATGGTGAAAAATGGAACTAGGTGATTTTGTAGTAGACCCTATCATGTTATATCTTATTTTAAAGGTCTTGGTATTTCCTAACCGTTGGTGATGTTCGTACAGAACACACTGCGCCCCCGGCGGTGGAAAGTGCAACTAAAGTATTTTGCAGTTGACACCACCATGTGACACCTTATTTGAAAGGTCTTGGAAATCCAAGGCGATTGGTGATAGAGGTCTTGAAATTTCATGTTGATTGGGGATGTTCGTACACAATATACTGCACCCCCTGGTGGTTAAAAATGGAACTAGGTGATTTTGCAGTCGACCCTATCATGTTACACCTTATTTTAAAGGTCTTGGTATTTCCTTACCGTTGGTGTTGTTCGTATAGAACACGCTGTGTCCCATGGCGGTGGAAAGGGCAACTAAAGAATTTTGCAGTTGACACCACCAGTGACAACTTATTTGAAAAGTCTTGGAAATTCAAGGCGATTGGTGATGTTCGTATACAACATACTGAACCCCCTGGTGGAGGAAAGTGGAATTTCCAACGCGTGTGTAGCATGCATGCCTGCTATACAGTGCAGCAGTCACAGGCAGAGGTAACACGAGTCAGAGGTTCGCTCGGTTCAAGGTTAATTTTTGAGAAAGTTTTCATGTTATTAGCGGCCTGTATATACGCTGCCGTAGGCACCGGGTCACAAGTCCGAGTTCCGTTCTGTTTGAGGTTTTTTTTTTTTTTTTTGTTACAGATGATTTATTATTATTATTATTTTTTTTTGTGTGTGATGCTTTCATTTAAAAATAGAAATTCAAACAAAATCGAGTTAAAGATATAAAACCATACAAA
Source organism: Salticus scenicus (assembly GCA_963930645.1). Lineage (NCBI taxonomy): Eukaryota > Metazoa > Arthropoda > Arachnida > Araneae > Salticidae > Salticus > Salticus scenicus. Next base: position 168,989,103 of record OZ005659.1, read on the forward strand.
TTTAGGGTTCATTTAAGGTTATTATCATGGGCCCGGTCATTGCCGGGCGGGTTCGTTTGGTTCCAGGTTAATTTTTTGGAATTTTTTTATGTTATTAGCGGCCCGCGTATGTGCTGCCGCAGGCACTGGGGTCACAAGGCAGAGTTTCGTTCCGTTCGAGGTAATTTTTTTTGTTACAGCTGATTATTTTTTTCGTGATGCTTTCATTTAAAAATAGAAATTCAAACTAAATCGAGTTAAAGGTATAAAATCATACAAATTTAAGGTTCATTTAAGGTATCATGGGCCCGGGCAACACCTGGCGGGTTCGTTCGGTTCCAGGTTAATTTTTGGGAATATTTTTATGTTATTAGCGGCCGGCGTATGCGCTGCCGCAGGCACCGGGGTCACAAGGCAGAGTTTCGTTTGGTTCGAGGTAATTTTTTTTTGTTACAGCTGATTATTTTTTTCGTGATGCTTTCATTTAAAAACAGAAATTCAAACTAAATCGAATTAAAGGTATAAAATCATACAAATTTAAGGTTCATTTAAGGTATCATGGGTCCGGGCAACACCGAGCGGGTTCGTTGGGTTTCATGTTAATTTTTGGGAATATTTTTATGTTATTAGCAGCCGGCGTATGCGCTACCGAAGGCACCAAGGTCACAAGGCAGAGTTTCGTTCGATTCGAGGTAATTTTTTGGTTACAGCTGATTATTTTTTCACGATGCTTTTATTTAAAAATAGAACTTCAAACAAAATTGAGTTAAAGATGTAAAACCATACAAATTTAAGGTTCATTTAAGGTTATTACCATGGGCCCGGGAAACGCCGGACGGGTCAGCTAACATGTAGTCTTAGTATTAAACGAAATAGAAAATGAAAGATAGGAACTGTTTATTTGGAGTCAGTTTGACGTCACATTGACTGTACTTTGTTGAAAGTGATGTCATATATAGTATTTCTATTTATAAGCATTTTTCTGACTTTCTTTTTTTTTTATGTGAAATGTCGTAAATTATATTAGATGTTTTAACTTGAAATACATTTAAATAATGATGCGATGTTTTTTGAAACATTACGGTCAATAAAATGATCGTCGAATTCGACGTGTTCCAGCTAGTAATGGTTTATGCAGATAATTTCTAAGTTCAAACAAAAGGAAACAAATGGACCACCATTCAATATAACAAATCTTGAAAAATGGTGCAGAAACTTATAAACAAATAACTTTTATGAGCGGTATTTTTTTCTGCGATATTGTGAATATAAATTATAACATTAAGATTTTAGTAAATGATTTCTTTTCGTTATTTACATGTTATTGATATTATAATATTATTTCACAATTAACAAAGTAATTGAGTAGGTTTTCAAAGTTGAATTGAATTTTCTAGATTTTCTATCCAACGTAGAAATTTATTAACAACCTTTCTTTCTTTCTTTTTTTTTTTTTTTTTTAATAGAATGCAGTAGAAGGTTGATTTTTTACCAACTATGTGAAAAATACCAGAGCCGGGAATCGAACCTAGAATGGAGTAGAAGGCTAATTATGTGAGAAGTACCGAGCTGCGTATGAGCCAGGGTAGCTCGGTGGTTAGAGCATCCGCGCGTAATGCGGAAGGCCCGGATTCGATTCCCGGCTCTGGTGTTTTTCACACAGTTAATAAAAAATCGCCTTCTACTCCATTCTATTAAAAATTTCTATCTAATGGGTTTATATTATTTTCTTACCAATTTTAAATGTACTTGAGTATTTACATATTTGTATAATTTAGTTAAGATTTATTTTTAATATAAAGTCGGATATATTTAACTCTTATCTTAAATATAATCCTTATCTTGTTAAATGATTATATATGAAGTTATCTGCCTGTAAACTTAAAAAACTTTCTTTCATAAACGATTAAAAACAACCCTTTGTGCCCCTGACCTATTAAGTCCCAATTTAAACATTTCTTTCAAAAATTAGAGCATTGATATTGAATTACCAAGGGTATAAAAACACTTCTCACATTAATATAACATTTCCATAACATGTATACATATGGCTTAGACGGATATCGGATATAGAAAGGATATCCTTTCTATCACAGATAAAAAGAGTGACACTCTCAGAGTAATCGATAACGCGTCAATAAAAAACTAATTTTCATTAATGCGGATTGAAATGCAGTGAAGAATTTTGCTTTGAAACACTTCGTGTAGCACGTAGTTTTAAATAAAAGTGACTAATAAGTAGTTGACCTAGGTAGACACTTGTTCAGCTCTTCATCATATATTTGTTTTCAGAAATGCCTATTACCGTCTCATAAATTTGTATTACAGTTTAATTTATATCCATGTTTAGAGAAATAAATTTGACCGATCGCTCGACTCGGTGACAGACCGAAATGTCCCACCAAATAGGCTATTCATCGTTCAGTTCGATAAATTTACCTTACCCTAATTTGTTAATTAATTTTTTGGGGATAATTTTTATATTTTATTTTTCCTGCAATTCGATACTATCATCAAAGCAATGCGATCTCCATAATGTAAGTTTATATGAAACATTGCTCTATCCTGCTATGTTAAGAAAATCGTACATTTCAAGTAAATTACGAATTCTTTAAATTAGAATGTTGCAAATCAATAGGGTTCTTGCCAATGTTATAAGCAATATTTTAAAACTAGTTGGAATACGGGGACTCTACTCAGTTCCCCATTATATGTATGTTCTCATACATTTCTTGTACAGGACGAGGACATATTATATTAATGTTAAGAAAAATGAATTTGACCAAATGCTTGACACAGTGACGGAACGAAATCCTCGCCTAATAGGCTATCCACCATTCAGTTCGATATATTTATCTTATTCTAATCTATTAATGTATTTTAGTGGGATCAATTCCGTAGTTTATTTTCATGCTACTATTTCCAATGCAACAATCCCAAAAATGCATATTTATATGAAATATCGCCCCATTTTGCTATGTTGATAAAATCTTAAATTTCGAATAACTTATGAAATTTTCCTGTTAGAATATTTGTAGTGGATCGTGTCCATACAAGTATCATAAATGTTATTTTGAAATTGTCTGATATATTTATGGTCCTCAAAATAGATGTTTATGCTCGATTTTGCCTTATTCTGCCATTTTAAGTAAATCGTAAATTCCAAATAACTTACGAATTTTTTAAATTGGAAAATTCATACTCTATGGTATTCATGTTAGTATCCTAAATAATATTTCTAAAGTAGTCTGACATCTTTACGATGAAAATATCCCTAAAAATTGTTTATGTGAAATTTTGTCCTATTCTGCCATGTTAAGAAATTCGTAAATATCCAGTAACTAGCGAAATTTTTAAAGTAGCATGTTTATAGTAACTGATGTTCATTCCGGTATCAAAACTGATATTTTAAAACTGGTCTGACATTTTTGCAGCAAACATTTTTCATTTAATGCAAGTTTAAGTGAAATTTTGCCCTATTCTCCCATGTTAAGAAAATCGTAAATTTCAAACAACTTATGAAGTTTTTAAATTCTAATGTTGAAAATAAATAAGGTTCTTGCCAGTGTCGAAAGTAATATTTTAAAACTAATTTGACCTCTCTGCGGCAGTTTGTTCTTGAGATATAGTGTTTACAGACTAACACACTAACGGACTAACACACTAACAGACACCCTACAGACGGACACCATACAGATTTTGTCATTTTCGGATTTCTCACACCTGAAAACGTGTAAAAAAAAAAAAAAAATCGAGGTCGAAAATTTTCACGATTACCCACGTTCTCCATTCCTATAGATAGTATGGTGAGGAACTAACTGATTCGGAATCATTCAGATATCGTGTACACAGTCTAACAAACCAACAGACATCCTACAAACGGGCACTATGCCGATTTTGGGATTTTCGGATTCATCACACCTCAAAATGTATTAAAAAAAAAAAAAAAAAAAAAAAAAAAAAGACTGAGTTCGAAATTTTCATGATTACCTGAATTCCCCATATCTATTGTATAGTGCAGAACTAAAAACCAATGAAGCAACGAAAGAAAAGTTCCGTAGAGATAAAATCGCAATAAATTTGCTTGAAAGGAATCTTTACTTATCGTCCCCGAAAGCCAAAGTCAATGTTATTTTATGGAGAATTTTGCCCTATTATAATTCATTAACTAATACACATTTTTAAATTCCGTTTTCACATTCAAAAAATTCACAACTCCTAAAAAAATTATCGTTTTTGAAAAATAATTTTTTTTTTTTTTTTTTTTTTAATTTTTAATATTTAATTTTGAGGTTGTAAAATGCGAATTTTCCCAATGTGAAATTTTGCGTTTTTGAGCTTAAAAATAAAATCTTAAAACTTAAAAAAAAAAAATCAATTTTTAAAAAGCGATAAAATATTTAGCAATTGTGAATTTTCTGAATGTGAAAACTAAATTTAAAAATATGTATTAGTTAATTTTCAAAATTTCCTATAGAATAATATTGAGTTCGGCTTTGGAGACGATAAGTAAAGCAATGCATAAAAACAATGAACGAACCCTTAATAAAAGAAAGAAAAGAAAGAAGTAAAACATGAAGTTTAAGTATTATGCTAAAGTTCTACACATCTTTTTTTTTTTTTTGCTTTTTAGGAGTTTCACTCCATAATTATTATTGGAGCTGCGGTAACCCATTTGACAAAGCGTTCAGGTCATAATCGGATGATTTGTAAGTTTGATACTCGAGATGACAGAGACCACTGTGCTCATTATTCGTTGCTGGTGCACGTTCTACAATTAGCCGTGGCTCTATTATCTTTCGTGCTCTGTGAAAAATTGGGGTTTCTGTGGAACAAAATTGTGAGAGCATGTCACCCACCCAGTACTAGGGGAGAATCCCAGATCATCACAAATCGCCAACAGTGTAGCCATAGTACGACGTTAAACACACTCAACACCAACCACAACATAATTATTACTACTAAGGGTTGGTATGTTGGTTGGGTTTTACGTCGCACTAGTGCTGCGCAATGGGCAACAGGTAACGGTCTGGGACCCACCCTTCGAGGCGGTCCGGAGACATGCCATCACATTTTTGATCCTCCACGGACGTTTCGGTAACCCCCAGAGGTATGATTTTGATGGGGGTATTATAAAGGGAATTATTATTATTATTACTGGAATTACTGTTTGATGAAACCTATATTATTATTATTGCAAATGTTGTTATTATTATCATTATTAATTCTTTTTTCGGAAATTATTAAATTTACTATTCTGACCATTTTAAACAAACCATGGAAGGCGAGGTAAGGCAAATAAATTGCTATAAAAATGCTGAAAATTAAATTAAGAAAAAAGTGGGGACAAGAATTTAAAAAAAAAAAAAAAAAGTTCAGTAGAATTAAATTAAAATTTTACATTGAAATTTAAATTTGCTAATTTTATTTCATTACTGTTATTATTTTATTAAGATTTATGTTTTCTACTAAATTTGTTAAATTGAGCATTCTGACATTTTCAATAATTCTAGTAGTTTAGAAAAGACGGTTTTATTAAATACGTTATGGTAAGGAAATACAAATAAATTGCTATGAAATTTGACGAAAATCTTAACCCTTTCATTCCCAGCGATGCCAATTGGAATCATAATGTTTACGATTTTTTTTCTCCTCACCTAAAACTCCCACAGATTCCAAGTAAATATTATTATAAACTAGATACCTTTCCCTACTTATATATATTTTTTAATTTTACCGGTAGATTTTACTACCATGCCTGTTGATGAATGAAATGATGCTTGTATACGCTTTTCTCAAATCCGTGAAGTATACTGAAATAAATTTCATTTCTGGCACAATTTAAGTGAAATAACAATTATTACAACCACTTTGTTATTTGTTAAAAGGGTTATAAATAGTATTTTAACCATTTTTAAACAAATATTTCTTTGAAATTTTAATATTTTTATTTACTTAAAAGTTGCGATTCCAAATGGCATCTATGGGAGTTGAATACAATTCAACACCTCTTGATAACAGAGTTGTTTTCATTCATTCACATGGCTATTTTGTTTTGATTCGTATACTATTACTAGTGTTTTCTCATATTATTTTGAAACTTTTGATATATCTATTTAAATAAATATAGGATTTATGCTTTTATGTTCTAATTTTTCAAAATGTCAAAGCCAAAACGAGAAATTTTGTCAGTTGACAAAGCAGTTTATTTACTGATATTTATAAAAGAGGAATGTGGGGCGTGGACTTAATGCATATGCTGGTAGAACTTTATCGTGTTGATATACGGGGAAAAAGATATTACTTGAGAATCATTTTCCATTTGTTAGATGTATGCATTGTGAATGCATGGCTCCTTTATCGAAGACAATTGCAACAGTTGTCAGGTTTGAAGGAAAATTATATGCCACTATATAAATTTAAGTCATCTACCGCAAAAAACTTTTGATGATCAAGAAATGCCAGCGCCCTAAGGGACGACCACCAAAAAATTCCGATTATTGACCAACAGAAATCAGAAGGCCACAATCCATGAAAACAATTCCGGATGTCAGACATGACAACATAGCTCATTGGCCTCAGTACACAGACAGAAAACAAATATGCAGATTATGTATTAAGCCATATTCTAGACTAATGTGTGAAAAATGTAATGTTCATTTGTGTCTCAAACAACACAAAAAACTGTTTCAAATATTTTCATATCAAATAATTAACATTGCAGTTTTCTCAGATACTGAAGTAACTTTTGAACAAATATATTGTTTTGTACTAACTACAGTGTCAATAAATACAAAAATATTGCTATTTGATTTTTTTTAAATACATAATTTCTTAAAATTGCATTAATATTAAAAAAAAAAAAAAAAAAAAAAAAAAATCAAATTATTTTCACGAACTCCCAATGAGTCCAAACGGTATCAGTCACATCTTGACTTGATCACTACTTTAATGCCCAATGATGCCATATGGAATCATTTTAAATTTTAATTAAAAAATTAAAAAGAAAAATTTCCCTTTCTACCTTTTCATTCTGGATTCTAAGTGAGTCTATTTTACAAATTTCAGATTTTTAGAATGAAAAATAAAAAGTTGGGAATGAAAGGGTTAAAAAGAAAAAGAAAACAAGTCCTTCCGGCTTATTCGGAAGGGTAGGTTGATTTCTTTTTTCAAATCAAGTAGCCGTCATTTTGTTTCAAAATGGCGGCTACAAATTATTAATGCACTTGGTAGAAATACTGATGTAGGCTATGCACATATGGAGTTTTAAGCAAATCGGTTCACAAATACATTTTTATGTGAATTTAAAATTTTCATTTGGCCGGCGCTTGGAAACAAAAGGGTGGGTTAATTTGACAAATATATGAAATGCATTTGTGAGATAAGTCTACTGCACACATATAGTTCGAATTAATTCAAAATCTCAAAAGTCATCGTGTTGAGAAATTAAGTGGCTTCCACTTCGATCAAAATGGCAGAGAAAGTTGTTCATCTATGATATCGTTGAAAATTTGAAAATAATTTTATTTTTGGAGAAATTCTTTCAAAGAGGCTTAGTAAGTTGATAAAATGTTAGTTTTCTGCATTTCTAGTTTGTTTTAGCATTAAAATAACCTAACTTTTCCGTGGTTTAAATCAGTGCCGTGTTTAAAAAATTATCATTATGGCAAATTTTCAAGTGGCAGTCAGTCTAAGTGGCTGCGACATGGAAAAAAAATGGCAAAACAACTTGCCCATCGAAAACATCCAGTATATTTGTACGATAAGTTCATTGTACAGTTCCAGTTTAAATTAAATCAGTATTTCAAAAATTATTGTCATAAGAAATTTTCAGGTGGCACCACCTGTAAAAAAAAAAGTGGAGTGAGATGCCCAGCGAACTTATCTGAGATAGTTGAATGATAAATCCACTACCCAAATTTGATGCGAATTGATTCTGTATTACAAAAGTTACCATAATGACAAATTTTCAAGTGGCCGCCACTTGGAAATAAAATTGCGGATCAAGTCACCAAGTGAACTTATCTCAGATATTTGAACTATAAGTTCACTATCCAGCTTTTATTTGAAACAGTTTAGTATTTTAAAAGTTATATTGATGGCATATTTTCAAGTGGCAGTGTCATTTCAAGTGGCTGGAACTTAGACACAAGATGTCGGGACAAGTTGCCCAGTGAAAATATTCAAGGTAATTATATTATAATATTACTGTCAAATTTTGGTTCGATTTGGAGTATTATTTCAGAAGTTATCGTGATTTTAAACTTTCAAGTGGGAACCTTATTTCAAGTGGCCCTGCTTAACTTAAGATATCTGCCACTTTATTAAAAATGGCGGATATAGTTTATTAATAAACTTCATTGAGATTCTTATGTGGTGTGTATTTACATCAAAATTCAAATAATTTTGGAATACGCTTTTTACAATTTAAATTTGAAATTTTCAAGTGGTCTCCACTTGAAAATAAAATAACAAGCAACTTGGTTAACAAACTCATCTAAGATATTTATAAGATAAGTTAAGACACTGTTCAAATTTGGTTCCATTTGGAGTATTATTTCGGAAGTTATCATGGTTTTAAATTTTCAAGTGATGGCCTGATTTCAAGTGGTCCCGCTTAACTTTAGATATCCGCCACTTTATTAGAAATGGCGGATAAAGTTCATTAATAAAGTTATTTGAGACACTTGTGTAATCTATGTACGCATCAAAATTAAAAAAAAATTCGGAATACGCTTTTTACAATTTGAATTTGAAATTTTCAAGTGGTCTCCACTTGAAAACAAAATGGCGGAGCAACTTGGTTAACAAATTCATCTAAGTTATTTATAAGATAAGATAAGACACGGTCCAAATTTGGTTCGATTTGGAGTATTATTTCAGAAGTTATTGTGATTTTAAATTTTCAAGTGGTAGCCTGATTTCAAGTGGTCCCACTTAACTTAAAATATCTGCCACTTTGTTAAAAATGACGGATAAACTTCATTAATAAACTCATTGAGACCCTTATATGGCCTGTATTTACATCAAAATTCAAGCAAATCTTACTTTAAATATGCTTTTTACAATGTCGGTTTGAAATTTTCAAGTGGCTACCACTTGAAAACAAAAAGTCGGAGCAACTTGGTTAACGAACTCATCCAAGATATTTATAAGATTAGTTCACTGTCCAAATTTGGTTCGATTTCGAGTATTATTTCGGGAGTTATCGTGATGACAAAATTTTCATTATAGATAGATAGATAGATAGATAAACAAAGTGATTGCAATAGGTCGATTTCTAAAGAAATCAACCTAAAACAAAGCGAAAGTAACAGATGTAGTATTTGAGTAGGATTATCCTAAATTCTTCACGCCTTTATTATATTCTGAAATCCTTATTTAAAATTACTATTTCATCATCATTAGCATTACTGCGTCAGTATTCATTTCTTCTACTGAATATATTAAATTGACTTCAGATGATGGAATTCGGAGACTCCTTAAGGCAGGATACGACCTTTAAACCTGTAAAAAAATAACTGAAAACACAGAAAAATTCATATTTTTATTAATTTATATACCACATTCTAGTTGTATTATTGAAATTTATGTCAGAAATAAATCAGATTATCTACTTTGTGTACAAATTTTATTAAAATTATAAATTTCAATGAATTTAATTTCTTTTTAATGTATACATTTATGACGGGTGAATAATGCAAGTAGCGCTTGCACGTAAAATATTTGAAATTATATACTTCAATTAAATTAAAACATGCTCATAATCAATGCGACATCAAATTAATGTAATTTTTTTTTTTTTTTTAATTTAAGCATACTTAAAATTAAATATAAGTTTTAACAAAAATTTTTGAGAATTTCTTAATATATATAATTATTATTATTATTTTCATTTGAAGTACAATTAGTAGGTATAAGTTCAATTAATAAGGATAAAAAAAAATTGAAAATGGTAGTTTGAATGTTTTTTTTTAAATATACTGCTCACAAAAGCTGGATTTATATACTTATTTAATGAAGACAGCTGTTTAGTTATTACTAGCAGGCACACGACATTTAAAGGAATTTTCAGACGAATTGAATCACGATTAAGGTTTTATATCACATTATAAATAAAAACTAAAAAAGAAAAAGAAAAACCTACATTGAGATCGCTCTAAACCTCGCTTCGGATACCCGCTGCCTGCGGCAGCTCCTTTTCCACCCGCACTGTGTCGGATCAAGGTATCCACTGCCTGCAGAAAGGTATTTCTCGGGTACTTCAGTTTGGGTATTTATCGACGACAGGTTGATCGGCTATTATTTAAGAACTATGATTTTAAAAATGACTTTATCTCAGCATCTATTAAATATTTTAGTTTTTCAACCATGTATTTTAGCCCTTGCTCATTACACTATATTACCATATGATTCAGACTAATATAATGCATAAAATAAAAAGAGTTTTTCTTTTAAAAGGAATTAAATAAATAAAAGCAAATAAATCTTAATTAAACTTAAATTTTAATCAGTTTAATCCTTTCTTTTATATATACAACCATTTTTTTTTTCGATAAATACTATATATATATATTAAAAAAAAGGAAACCTTTTAAAGGAATTAATTAAAAAAATGAAAAATAAAAAGTTGTTATATTATAAAAATTATACATGAACATAGCTGTTATAAATAAATTTTTAAATGAAATTTTATACACTTAATGTTTTCTACTGCATTACCATTTAATTTTCAATAAATGTAATAAAAAATAAAGAAAAAAAACTAAAACAATGAATTGAAATAAAGAAAATAAAATATCATCCATGGTTAACATGGCGCTGAATAAAATGAATTTTAAAAAAGGTGGTTATGAATAAAATAAATTTAAAAAAGAAAATTTAACAGAAAAATGATGTCATAACTGCAGTAATGTGTGTTAACAAAAATAAAATAAAATATTTTTATGGTGTTTCAAACGAATACAACAAAAAGAAAAGTAAATTTAAAGGGGGGGGGGATTATATATATATATATATATATATATATATATATATATCCCAATGTATGTACATTTCATTTTTGTTCCTTAGGGCTTGACAAATATCATTTGAAATAAGAAAACTTAATACTTTACGCATTATCAGAATTAATAGTTACGTTCGAATTTTGATATTTTTGCTTATTATTTTACTTTTAATGCGTACAATTCGTTAGTCAGCGACAGTGGCCTTCTGCAGTGTTTAACTGATTATTATGTGATATTACAATTGAAGTAAAGGGTTATGGTGCTCTTTATTTATTTATTTTTTTTTTGGATCTTTTTGAATTTTTAAAGCTTTATGCTGAGATTATTATAATGTAAAGGATTATTTGAGAGAGAATATCTTAAAGACTTAAGCTTGAGAGAATATTAATAATTTTGAAATTTCAGTTTGTCAGAAAGACATTGTCAGTCAAGAACACTGATTACGCGTATGTAATTATTGTGTATAATATGCACACCACGGTTACCATAAAAGGAATTGTATATATTTTTTAATAGATATCAACGGATATCGGTGATTATTCCTTTGTGAGAAGCTTGATGCACACACGCACTTCGCCCTTCATAAAATTAAAAATAGAATATAAATTTAAAGAATTACTTAATTTTACTTTCTTCTGCATTCAATAGAAGAGAGTATATTGTACTTGTAAAAATTTCCGACTTCTGATTTTCGCAGACTTTTCCCTTTTGAGGGTTTCAGAACACTACCTGAGCATTTTTGTCTGTTAAAATTTATGGCAGCTCTACTTCAAAAAATAATGGATAGAATTTCATAAAACTTTTTATTTAGTTGCACTTTTACAAAAATTTATGTCTATCTATTTTTGGCACATATATCTCAACAGAGAGTGTTTTCTTCCGTTACTGCACAGAGACCCTGTATTATTCTAATATAGGGTCTTTGTTATTGCGTCACTTTTAATATAGCAACATAGGACGAAATTTCATATAAATGTATACACACACACACAATAATAATAATAATAATATATTTTTAACCATATTCAACGAAGATAAAATTGATGTATATGTATAAGTATTACATCCTCCCTCAGAGAGATGAACCTCCCGAGGACGTTACATCTCCCTGAGGAAGTTACAGTATTTTGTACTTTTTAAAAGAATTCCGAGAACACCTCGGTGCCTTTCAAACGAATAATTGAACCATATATCTGTGATAGTTTAAAACAAAGTTTTTTCTTTCATTAAAAAAAAAAAAAAAAGTAGAAGAAGAAGAAAGAAAGAAAGAATGAATAACTATGGGAAATAATTTTGATAAATAATAAATGCTGATAAATAATTTGCGCTGCATGAATATGTATAGGTAAATATAGAAAAAAAAAAAGTTATGAGCCACAACTTAATAATTTCCTTTTTTTTCACCAGATATATTTTTCTAGCATCTCTCTGTTTTTTTTTTTTTTTTTTTTAGTTTATTTATGGATAATAGAAAATGCAAGAGAAAATTCATCTTATTATTACTTTTTTCTCCATATTTTCCTCTTTTAATATATCGTCAGAAATCATCTTCGTCACTCCGTAACGGAAGCGGACGCCCGTAGAAAATTCACCCGCCATTCAGCTTTCTTTTTATTATTATTATTGTTGTTTTTTACTTTCATTTGATGCTTTCATTGACCTTGCTCGGGACAGTATAGGCCAGTCATACCTCTTTCAACGGTCAAGGCCGATTTTTTATTCCACTCTTAAAGTGACAACACCTTTTAGGCTTGTTCACCTCACATTATTTAGTCTTACATACAGAATGTAATTACATTACCTTGATATATTACCACATTTTTGAAATTAGAAATGATACTTTTCGCCATATGATAAAGGCGTTATAATTGAGTTCTCCGAAAGGCATTGTGTTAATTGATTTATAATAATGCCTGGTATGTAAATAGTTCAAAGCTCGGAAAAGAAGAGCAGAGTATAAATAATTTTTTGTGCTCTTTTTTTTTTTTTTTTTTTTTTTTTTTTCCCTGTCCGTTTCAATGGAACACTCTCAGAAATGGATACTCAAATTTCACGAAAATTTCTTCATTTTTGACGAAAGTGTTTCTAGGGATATGCTCCAAGCGAACATTTCGTCAAATTGACGAAATTTGTTTCGTTACCTATTTGAGAATACGAATTTCGTCTAAAATAAAAAAATATTTTCTCCTTCTAATTTCCCCAAATTGAGAAAATTACTTTCGTCACTTGTTTGAACATACGAACTTCGTCAAAAGTAAAGATACATTTTTTCATCCTAGTTTCGTGATACAGAATAAAATACAAATTATAGAATTATAAAATTACTTGAAAGTTCGTTGCTTTAGGCATTAGATCCTAATTATATTTAATGAAAATATAAATAAAACAGAGCAAACAAATAAAAATCATTTGGACATTTATTTGACAGCTTTGAGACCTATAGTTACAATGATTTTTGTCTCAATTGATCCATATTTTTACAGAAATTCACAGAAACAAGCGCACACAATATTTTGTAAACATAGGATATCACAAACATCCATGCCCGCACCACGATCTGAACCCAGGACGTGGGAATACAGAAGGCAGAACCCTACCGACCCAACCAACAGGCCGGCAAATAAAAGTCATTGTAACGTAAAATCGAAACAACACAGAAAAAAAACCAATATGGCGGTAATGAAAGCTAGCACATGCTATTATGAGTAAACAGTTTCGTCAAATATTTGAGAGTTCACGTTTCCTCAAAAATCACGTGATCGCTTGACGAAATGGTTGTCAAAAACAACTAAATTAAGCCCGAGGATGTCTGAATCGTCAAAATTGAGTATGTTATTTCTGAGAGTGAAGCACACTGCTAAAAATAAATAAATAAATAAATAAAAATAAGCATGCACATATTTTTAAGTATATTTCTGAACTAAAATAGCTTTTACTTAATTAATAACCTTATTTTTTAATAAAAGGGTTTTTTTAAAGTTAAGACCGTTGAGGTCGTACAAACGTATTTGACGTAAATTATCAGATTCGTTTACTTACACATTCGTTTAATGAAGATACTGCTTAAAGCAGAATTTTAACTGTTTAAAAGAAATCTACGTCCCACCAGGCCCGAAATTTACTGAATTGCATTTACATTAAGCGTTTATTCTACCATTTTTTTAAATGTGAATATGATTTGAATTTGTATTTGTCTATTCTATTGTCCGTTTGTCCGCCTCCAGCGTCCGTAAGTATTTTAAGAATTTTTTATTTTTACTTTCTTCTATTATATTCAATAGAAGAAAGTATTGGATTCGTAAAAATGTTCGAGCTCGGGTTTTTGATGGATTTACACGTTTTGAGAGATCTGTAACACGATTTGACTATTTTTAGAAAATGTCTGTCTGTCCGCCTGTCTTTCTCTCTCTCTCTCTCTCTCTCTCTCTCTCTCTCTCTCTCTCTGTGTGTGTGTGTGTGACAAAAATTTTGTGGCAACAGTATCTCCAGAACTGCTGCTCAGAATTGTATATAAATTTACATGTTGATGCATCTTGAGCTAAATTAGTGCCTTTCAACTTTTGGTGCCAACCGCTCAACAGGTAGCCCTGCTGTACAGCGATTTCCACAATTTAAGGGAAGCTATATCTCAGGTTCTATTGCGTATAATAAATCAAAATTTGATATAAGAGAAGGCCATTATGAGATATTATGCTGATTCAATTTGAATGCTTATGGACCAACAGGTGGCGTTGCTATACAACGATTTCTGCAATTTAAGGGAAAGCTACATCTCAGGAACTGCACAATACTGCACAAAATATTCTCAGAATACTGCACAGAATTGCATATAAATTTATATGTTGATGCACCTTAACCTAAATGAGTGTCTGCCAACTTTTGGTGTCAACCGCTCCTCAGATGGCGCTGCTATACAGCGATTTTCGCAATTTAAGGGGAGGCTACATCTCAGGTTCTATTGCATATCATCAAACAAAACGTGATATATGTGAAGGCCATTATGAGACATTGTGCTGATTCAATTTGGATGCTTATCGGCCAGTAGGTGGCGCTGCTATACTGCAAAATTCCTCGATAACGGGAAGGCTATATATCAACTTCTATGGCATATAACTGTACGAAACTTGATATGTGAGATAACTATTATGCAGATAAAGTGTGGAGGAAATTTGAAGAGTTCATTTTTTTATTTATTAATTTATATTAAATCTATTATACATTTCCGCTAAAGGCACGTATGCTAAAAGCACGCCACCGAGGGGATGTAACATTTCTGCTAAGGACACGGGTTTATAGATTTCTGCTAAGGGCACGGTCCCATATCTCAGGATTGCATATAAATTTATACGTAGGTTTATCTTAACATAAGTTAGTGGTTATAAGCTTTTGATGGCAATCACTCAAAAGGTGACCCTGCTATACAGCGACTTGCGCAATTTAAGGGAAAGCTATATTTAAGGTTCTATTGCGTATGATAAAACTCCATATGTGAAAAGGCCATTATGAGACATTATGCTGATTCACTTTGGGTGCATATTAGCCGAAAAGTTATTCTGCAATACTGCAAATTTTCCCGAGAACGACAAGGGCGTCATATGCACTTCAGCTGTACATTTCGTGTAATACCTGTCTGAGACGAAACACGTCTGCATGCTTAATGAAAATAATAATAATATATACTTTATACTGAGTGAATTTGTATAGGAAAATATAGAAGAATATTTTGTAATAGCCACAGCATACTAGTTTTTTTTTTACTATTTCTGTAATTGAGATATAAAAAAATAAATACACAGAAGTGTAAAAAATAAATACACAGAGAAACACAATTTTTATTAAAATCACACAATCAACTGTGGAAGAAAATCATATTAATTGAAATTTTATTTTTCCGACTGAGTGAAAATAATGCCTGGACCGGGAGTCGAACCCCGGATCTTTGACTTACAAGGTCAAGGCTCTACCAATTGAGCTATCCAGGCCGACACCCCGGTCAGCATGACTCACTCAGACAACCTTTAGGCAGAAACATCTCTGCCTAAACATCTGCGCCTTTTCATGATAGACCAGAGATGTTTCTGCCTAAAGGTTGTCTGAGTGAGTCATGCTGACCATGGTGTCGGCCTGGATAGCTCAATTGGTAGAGCCTTGACCTTGTAAGTCAAAGGTCAGGGGTTCGACTCCCGGTCCAGGCATTATTTTCACTCAGTCGGAAAAATAAAATTTCAATTAACACAGAGAAACGTTTAGAATCATAGAAAAAACGTATAGTAATAAATAAATAAATAAATAAATAGAATTATTTTTATTCATAGATTTTTCGAGCATTAATTCAAATGCATTCTATTATAATAGTAGACTTCTGAATTTTTTTAATTAAGATAAACATTGTAGAAATTTAAAGAAAAAGTTATTATGTTTATGTAAACACCCTGATACAAGTTACGCAAGCATCTTCATACAATATATCATAACTATGAGAATTTAAAGCTATTGTGCTTCTAGAAATACATGAAGCGAAAATCAACGTAAACAAGTAAATATTACTTACAAACTTTGAATAAACACCATAAAATGCAATAAACTCGAAACAATTGTTCGGGTCGAAAAAAAACACGATCCTTCATCAGGCGAATAAAGTAAGCACGAGTGCTGCAGTCAAAGCGGCAAAACAATTGTTGCGAGTTTATTGCATTTTATGGTGTTTATTCAAAGTTTGTAAGTAATATTTTTTGCAACGCCAGTTTTGTGGTGCTTTTTTATTAAACAAGTAAATGTTTTTACTTTCTTTTATATTTAATAAAAGTAAGCATTGGATTCGTAAAAGCTTTCGACCTCGGTTGATGGATGAACACGTTTTGAGATCTGTAGAACACGATTTGATCACTTTTAGAAAATGTCTGTCTGTCTCTGTGTGTGTGCGACAATATTTTGTGGTAACTGTATCACAGGTACTACTACACAGAATTTCATACAAATTGGTATGTAGTTACACATTGACATAAATTAGTGCCTAGCAACTTTTGGTAAAAATTATCCGACAGCTTGTGTTGCCATCCCGCTTTTTCTAAAATTTTAACGTGGTGGTATAGGACAAAATTTTGTATAAACGTGCATAAAGAGAATTATTTTTTAATAACATTATTAAATTTAAAAGAATTATTTGTAATATAGATAATGAACTGGGAAAAAAAAGTGTGTATGTAGGAGCCTCGCCTCCCCCCTTGGGTGGTGGGGGGGGGGGAAGTTTCCCCTCGAGAGGAGTAAATTTTTCTGATGGGTATCTTTCAAAAGAGCTCGCCAATACCTTTAAAACGAATGGTTGAACCATCGATCTGCGATAATTTAAAATAAGTTATCTTTATTTTATTTTATTTATTTTTTATTTATTTTTTTTTTTTTAATGCAATATTGAGAATACTTTTATTGGATATTTAGTGTTATACTGCTTCTATAATATGGAAATCATCTGCATTATCATGGAAGATAATTTTTTTAAATAATAATTTTAATAAATTATTTTTATTGAGTGAATTTATTTATTTATTTGTTTTGGAGAAATCCCCATTAAACAAATCCTCCTTTCTCACTATAAGAACTACACCTGTCTCAGTTTAATTTACCGATTTTTCGATTAAACTCAAAACATTGAAAACTTTGTTTTGGTATATTTTTGTATTTTTTAAATCTTGTTTTTCTTAAGATTTCCTTCATAGGTTTCAATTTGCCATTATGATCCCCTTATTATATTATGAAACATTATACGAAACAGTCGAAAAACTAATACCTAGAATACAATTGAATTTTTGATGTGATGCTATAAAAAGATATATGCATGATAGCGCAATCATTTTTCTAAAGAAATGTTACTGTAGTGTAAGTCAAAAAAATTTCTGTGACTGTAAAGAAAGTATTTTTATAAAGTTTCTATTTTTAGAATGCAATTTAAGATTATGTACTTTAGTAACATATCCGTCAGACAACGTAAACTGTTGACTTATTTCAAAGAAAGTTAGAATGACAGAAAGAAGAAAGATGTACAGAAGGAAAAATGTTCTATTTTGGTTGAGAAACATACAATAAATCTATATAAGATTTCTGGAGAAACATGTTCTTCAAAGAAAAAGGAGTTATTAAACTTGCGTCTCTCGGATTAAAAATTATATATATATATATATATATATATATATATATGTGTGTGTGTGTGTGTGTGTGTGTGTGTGTGTGTATACAGGGTGATTATAATTAAAGTTATGATTTGAAAACGCTATAATTTTAAAACTACCCATCAGAGAGATTTGTTATTGTACCAGAGCAATCGTGTGGCAATGAAATTTTATTTGGGGATGGAAAAAAGTAGTTCCAACATGTTCCTATAGGTGGTGCTGTCAGGGAAAACGGATAAATGGACTCATTAAACACAGGAATGTTGTTAGCAACACAATGGAATAGCAGGAAACAATAGACTTCAAGTATTTACTGAAATTTTAAGACAAGAATACGTGTTTACAGCGAAAACAGTCATAGTGAAAACAGAAAAAGGGAAGCTTCATGAAACAAATACCTTACGGATAATTAACGGCACATTTTGGAACTATTTCTTTTTTCTTTTGCCGAACAAAATTTCATTGCCTCTCGATTGCTCTGGTAAAATACCAAATCGCTCTCATGGGTAGTTTTAAAATTATAGTGTTTTGAAATCGTAACTTTAATTATAAACACGTATATAAATTTATTTATCGTTAAATAACACTTTTTTTTAATATATATATTGTCGATTAATCAGTGGCAGAAACACCGCGACATGGCGACATAGTCGCGGACACAGAAAAACGGCTTGCGGACAGTTTTTGTCTGCACTGATGAAAAAAAAAATTGTCTGCAACTTTCGAATAACAATTCACTTTAAAAAAAAAAAATCTGTATCAAAACGTACACTAATACTTTTATTATTTATAATTATTTATATTGTGTTGTGTCAAACATTGCTATAAAATATTTAATTGAATGAGATGAATTGAATAAATACACAAAATTGTTTATACTATATTGTTCTGCAGTAAAATTGTATTTGTGTATTATTGCACGAGATCACCACTGATGTTAAGCCCCCCCCCCTCCCCCAATCAGCTTTCAGGCTTTTTGAGTGTAAGCCATTTTTACCCCTGATTACACGCAAAATTTGCAGACAGATTATGAAATTTTAAAAACCTGTTGCAGACAGCTACAAAACTTTCTGCCACTGGGGTCGATTCTGATGGTAAGTTTTTGTGAGAAACGCCTATCCCATTACGGAAATAATGTTAATTGTTTTCAGCCTAATAGCCATAAATACCCCTAATGGCATCATGACTGCTTTTTTTTTTTTTTTTTTTTTTTTTTTTTCCAGTTATTTCATTATTTTTCATTCTTTCACCATCTGTAAGTTAAATTATGTATTTTGCAATATGTAATCTTCAGTTGCTATAACTATATTCTAAATTTTTATTGTGCTCCGTTTCCTGATTCCCTCGCATTGCCGTGATGAAACTTGGTATATACATATATAGGACACATTTTAATTTTTCTTAGGTAAGAATGAAAAATTATTGAATAAATATTCACAAGCGAAAACTTAAATGAAATATTTAAATACTGAATTTTTGGATTAATTTTAATTTTGGTTAGGCAGCATTTAAAAATTAATGAATGAATATTTATGTATGAAGAGTTAAATAAAATATCTTAAAACTGAATGTTTAGCAAATTTTAAATTTGCTTATTAAAAAATAAAGGAATTATGAATAAATACTTATAAAGTAAAAGTTTAAATGAATAATTTATGTAAGTGAATAATCCATATGCAGAAAAATATTCAACAAAAATTGTCTCAACATTTACAGTTATTTTACGGCAAGTGAATGTAATAATTTAACCATGTCTGCGTATGTCTGTGGACAGCGTAGCGCAAAGACAGTAGCTCAGACAATCACGTAATTCGACACGCCCTATTTTCGAATTTCTCATTAGTTTTTTAAAAATTAATTAAGTAGGAAATTAATAACCTTATAATATATTTAAAAGTAGCCATTTAAAAATTAGCTTTAAATTTCATCGTTGCCAAAAAAGTTTATAAGTTCATTCTTTTCTTTTTTTTTTTCCGACATAAAAAGAAATATATTTTCACGCGAATAAAAAAAAAGTATCAAAAATTAAATTTGCTTATGCATATGACAAAATGACGTCGTTATAACTTTAGTCTGCTATATAGTTAAATATAAAAGCTAAGAAGAGAACTTCTGAAAATTCGCTTATAATTTTTTTAAATTATATAAAAAGCGACATAAACTTCTCTTTCTTGAAATAAACGAGCTAAAAATATTGATAAAAAATAATAATTTTGAATTATTTCAATATCAAATTAGTATCTGTTATTATTATCAACAATTTAATTACTTAATCAAGCTTTTTCTTCATATTTTATTATTTATAAACAGTTTTTAATATGAGATCAGTATTACTTCGATCGGTAATATACATATACTCAGGGCCCGAAATTCCAACTCAGATTACACTCGCCGAAACAAAAGCTTTACTCGCCACAAAATATGGTTGCCATTTATTTTCACTATTATTATTATTATTTTTAGCGTATTTTTTTCCTAACTATTTAGAAGGCTTTTACAGATATGCCTAAAATTATGTATATTAAAAGTGTGTCGTATAACATCATGTCTCATAATCATCTCTAATCAAGAATCATTATAATGTATTGTATTTGAGATTTGAAAAAGATTAAATATCTAATAACATAAATGCAAAGAGTCATTAAAGAAAAAAAAATAAGAAAAAAAACCCTCTTTGTCAAACAATATCCTGTGAAATTTTTTTATTCTGAAAGATTTAACTTACTTATTTCCCTATTTATTTATTTAACTTTTTACATCAGAAATGTCTTTTTCGTCCATTTTATTTTTGTAATCAGGCGGAATGTCAATGTGTATAACTTGTTCATTGTTGTCATTTGAAAAAGCCATTTCGGAATAACTTTTTCGATAAAATCGTTGCTTAGAAATCATTACAAGTGCAAATCATTGGCATTTCAGTGAAAAAAAAACGGGAAAATATGAACTGTTTTTTGATCATTATTCAACAAAATAAACATAGGCAGTATCTTTAAAAGGGATCGGGCTCATGACAATATTGCATAGGCAAACTCTCGCATATCTCTTCTCTAGGATAGTGGGCGACTGGCAAAGAGGCTCTCTGCTCGTCTATTCTCACTCTGCTTGGAGAAATAACAGTAGGAGAAACGAAACAACCGAAGAGATCAAAACTTTTATGCATGCACTACGTATTTTTTCTTTCCCAGGCTGGGGCGATCTCGGGCCGCGCATACACAGACTCGGCTCTCCGAGAATCTAAAAAGGAGGGGTTGAATATAAGGTTAAAAGATGGCAAGATTTTGCCATATTTAAATCTATTTAAATCTATAAAAGAATGTTTTCTGCCACCGTATCGTGTAAGAATTCTATCTATAAGTAGTTTAAATTTTTACTCGCCACAGTAAAAATTCCACTCGCCAATGGCGAGCTGGCGAGCGGAAATTTCGCGCCCTGATACATACATACATTATATATATATAAATAAGGTGATTAATTACTTTTGTGAATTCTAAAGGCTCTAACTTTAAAACTATGGCTCAGTATGATTTGATATTTTACCAGAACCAGAGTTTAAACTGCCATTAGTTTTTTTAGCATTTTGCTAAAAGGTCTATTTTGGTCAGAATTTCGCTAAAAAGCTAAAACTGGATAACTGTATAAAATATCTCTATATAATAACTCGGATTTTTTTTTTCTTTTTTTGTAATATTTGCAGGCAAAAACTACGAAAGGACTCAAATTTTTGGGAATAATTATTTATATAGTAATTTGGATTTATTTTTAATATTTAATGATTGAATTTAAATGCAAAAATATTTAAAAGTATGTCAGAATTCAGAATTTGCTTCATAGAAGCATTCTTAGCACAAGTATTTCACGATTTATCTACCACAACACTTTACTTAATTTTTAAATTGCTTTTTCATTTTACACATATGAGTACCTCTTTTTCTATTGATAAAATCAAAACATAGTTTCCTGATTCATACTTTTAAAATCCCAAATAAGGATGCTTGGTTAAAATCATCAATGAACAAAAGGAATAGAAAACAAAACTGAGGATAACAAAGCTAAGTAAAAGAAATCACTGGTATCCAAAGAATTAATTAACTTTCGAAAAAGCTAAAATAGTGCTTGCCTATTTTCGCTAAAATGCTAAAGTAATTTTTTTTGCCAGGTTAAACCCTGACCAGAACTATCATGAAGCAATGTAATTTAGTTTGGTGAAGTAAAAAGATAATTCTAAAATATACTCTTAATTATCCGCAAGGAATTTGTACTCTTTTTTTTCTCTTGTCACTATCACTGTGTTCGCTGTAATTAGACATTCTTGTCTTTTTGTTAATAAATGTGTTGTAAACCCTTGGAATCTATTGGCAGCTTGCAGCACAATCGAAATATAAATAAGAACTACTAAAAACCCATAAAATATTACGTTTAGAAATATTAGATGAATTCTATAAAACTTTGGTAAATTTTGCCATGTATTTCTCACTTTTAGATGCTTCTTTCTTTCATACGCTATAAAGAAAAAATATTATTTTTCCTTAATTTAATTCTAATTATTATTGTTATTTATTATTCGTAAAAGTTCAATAAGAAATTTTTACTTCCATTAGCCGACTACCGTAAGTAATGAAGGCATTGCATTCGGCCAAAAAATTTGATATCGAATTCCCCCCCTTGTTTACATGTTTCAAGGCCTCCCAATCCAAAAAAAGTGGTTTTCGGCAATGGGTCAGTGTGTGTATGTGTGTGTAGGGAATCTTCTACTATTATATTTCCGAAACTAATAAAAATAAAATGATGAAACTCAATTACGAATTA
The DNA here is from genome assembly GCA_963930645.1 of Salticus scenicus. Taxonomy (NCBI): domain Eukaryota; kingdom Metazoa; phylum Arthropoda; class Arachnida; order Araneae; family Salticidae; genus Salticus; species Salticus scenicus. The sequence continues at coordinate 169,012,063 of OZ005659.1, forward strand.
AGACTGGTCTAATGTACAGATAATTTTTCCAACTTTTACGAGAAATTGGAAAACCGGAAATAGAACATCAAAAATGGAAACTGGGGTAGTAAGTTTACATCTGAAAAACGGCTATTACGATTTTCTTCAAAGTTGCTGTATAAACCTCCTTTTAAATGTGATTTCGTTCGTATTAGATGGTTACTTCAGAAAAATTGTCAGGCGTTCTGAATAAATTAGTCAATTTTAAGTTCAAGTGGGTTCCTGTTGAAAGGCTCTAAGGATATTTCTTCAAATTCGTAATATAATTTCCCTTGTAGATACCCTTTCGAATGTTTATTGGTTTCCGGTGAACAGATGAGTTTACGAAGTTTTGTTCAAAATCTTAAATGAAAGAGAAAATCGGTATCTCAAAAACGGCTCTAATGATTTTCTTCAAGTTTGCTTTATAAACACCTTTTTATGTGTTCTTTTGCATGTATTGATTGTTTGACACGAAACTTGACAGGCGTTCTGATTAGGTAGGCCAGTTTTAGATCACGGTACATGGTGTTTCAAAAAACGGCTGTACCAATTTTCTTTAAGCTCGCTCTATAAATTCTCTTTTATATGTCTTTACGACGTATGTATTAGTTTGCTGCTACAAGACAATTGTTAGAGGTCTGCTTGATTGGATGAATTTTAGGTGATGTCGTCTGACTACACTATTTTCAAAAAAAGTTCATAATACGTGTTGTAATTGGTAATAGAAATCACGTGGTTGTAGTTGTAACATACCAGAATTTTTTCGTTTCACTTTATTTCTGCTTTCATTATTTCTTCATTTTCGTTTTTTCGTTTTTTTCATGAAAACTATTGAAGCAAGAAAAATAATTCTTCGTATAAATAAAAAAGAAAAAAGTCCTCCCGCTATTTAATTAAATTTAGATTAACTGTAGTCTATTTAAATGCGTTTAATATGATTCAATTGTGAATAAATTCCATTGCTTTAATGACTCTATTGCTAAATAGCGGATGTGAAAAAACCACAATTCGCGAGGAGCACAAATTCTCTCTCTCTCTCTCTCTCTCTCTCTCTCTCTCTCTCTCTCTCTTTTCACTTTGCGTTTTGAGGATAGTTAAAAATTTTCTAATATTTTGGAAATTAATGTAATTATATTGAGCATAGAATGTTTAAAGTAAGCATACGGCAAGGCACGTATATGGTATTAAAGCATATAAAACCCCGAAGAGCATGAGTTAGACATTGAGACAAAATAATTAGGATGCAGATTTTTTTTTTTTTAATTAGTGATACAATATCATTAATACTATTATATTAATACTATTATATGAAATGTATAATTAATAAATTTTATACCATATATAAATAATTAAAAGAGACTTTGTAAGCAAACAAAACAACTTGCAGTAAATAAAAAAAAAAAAAATAAAAATAAAAAATCAAGAGTGATTCTACTCGACTTTTCGAACATTTAGTAATTAACGTTCATTTAAATTTATTTAGACAACAAAGGCCATTAGAAAGACAAAAGGAAAAATTGTAATAGGATGTTTGCTTGTTTCTCCCGAGTTGTATAACATTTAATAGATCGTAATGTATACAAATTCTTCTGTGCGTCCCTGTGAAAGAACTATAAATAATAAGCTCGCAATATCAAATATATATATAAATGACAGATATAATAAATTTTAACATTAAAATTCTAGCAATTAATAGATGCATACCAATACCAACAAAACAAAAATAAAACTGATTTTAACACAGTACAAAAACTATCACAGAAATGTTGCGAATCATATTTAGATCCAATAAGAGAAAAAACCAATTTAAATTACCTACGCCCACATGAGTAAAAAGAACTGTTGTACCAATTGACGGAGAAAATTGATGCAGGAACTCATTAAATGTATTCAAAGTGATTCGGGATTTAAGAATCCAGTTAAAAAGCAAGAAAAAATAAAGGACCACAGTAATACTAATTGGAATTAAAAAATGCTTAAAAATAGAAGTATTAACTCATCAGGAAGCATGTACTTCTTTAAAGCTGAGGGAGCTGCAAGATTTCGTAAAACAATATAGCTAACAATAGCAGATTTATATTGTTGATGTTTCAAATTTAAGTTTTAAACAATTTAGTATTACTAAAATGAACTTTAAATGTTTGTTTAAAGGAAAATTCTGTAGTCGCATGCGCACATATACATGTGCATGCATGTGCCGTGTGAGTGTGTGATGTGCATAAAAATAGGGTAAATAGCGTAAATAAAATATAATTTCCCTGTTTATAATGATATATCTGATTGAATATTACTATTTTTCTTTTTCAGAGAGTATTTGTTCGGCATGTTCACAAAGTGTTTCTAAATTAAATGAAGAAGCGTTAAAGAGGGATGCTGAACACAAAACACATACAAAATAAATAAATTCGAAAGCAATACATTTAATGACATACCGATTTAAAAAAAAAAAAAAAAAAACTTTTGCATTCAGATAATAATGAGTTGCGCATCCGGTGGTTTCAAACGAGTTAAAAGAACAAATGATATAAATGACCATTTAACTGTGTAATATTTCAGTTTTTATCATTACTAAAATACTATTTTTTGAAGCTTATAAAAACCCTGTGTATTATTACGAATGGCGAAATTGGTTCTTGAAGTTTTTTGAGTCAAAACATCGAGCAATTTTATATAAATGAAAAGAAAGTAATTGTTTCAGTTGCAGTTCTCTCTAACAACAGATATGCATTTTCTGTTTCTCTCTCTTTCCCTCTCTCTAAGAAAATAAGGGGAAAAAGAAAAAAAAAAAAAAACTGCAGAATGATGCGTAGTGGATATAACTCCAACATCAGTAGCAAAATCATTCTTAAAAGAAAAAAAAAAAAAGAAAGAAATATACACATATCATTGAACAATTTAAAGCTAATTTAAATTTATATGATTTTTGTTCAAATAATATGTATGTGTGTATAAACTTTTTTTTTTTTTTTTTTTTTTTTTTTT